>CAUEHT010000105.1:117500-122500 GCA_958510875.1 Endomychus coccineus
GACACATACCAATCTAAAATTTTCATGCAATATTTGTGGAAATGTAGAATCGATTGGGATGATCGAATATCTAAAGACATGAACACGAAATGGATGCAACTATTGGAGGAACTGAAGAAGATTGATGAAATATATATACCCAGATGCTATGGTCCACAACTACACAAAAGCAGAAGTGTGGAACTTCATGGTTTCTGCGTTAGTAGCGAAAAAGCATTTTCGGCTGTTGTCTATCTGAGATTCGCTAATCAAGATATATCTCAAATCGCCTTTGTTATTGCAAAAACTCGGGTGGCACCTATGAAACCAATCACTATACCCAGATTGGAGCTACAGGCCGCAGTTATGTTAAGTAGACTTATGAATACGATAAAAGATGACCTTGAAATCGAAATTAACAAAATTTATCTCTCGACAGACTCAAAAATTGTTTTACATTGGATTCGATCTAAGTCGAAAAGATATAAAACTTTTGTATCTGTAAGAATTGGGGAAATAACAGACATTGATAATTGGCACTGGGTTCCTGCAGAAAAAAACGTGGCGGATGAAAGCACGAGAGAAGTGAATACAGCAAGCAAAACTGAATGGTTAACAGGACCGTACTTTTTGAAATTTCCTGAAGACGAATGGCCAAAAGAAGTAGTAGAAAAAGCGGAAGAAATTGAATTGGAAACAAAAAAAAAACAAAATATGTTGTTAATTGCAGTTGAAGAAAATTATCGGAATACGAATATAAAATAATGTTTGTGATTTCATCACGCGGGGGAGAATGTTCTTGTTACTTTTATACAATTAATTTACTTGTTAAATGATTCACTTGTTATGACAGATATGAAATAAGATAGTTTTTGACAGTGACTTGTATTGGCAAAAATAAAATATAAGTCTTTACTTTATGCAGAAGAAGAAGAAGATAACATTATATACATTTCATTCAGGTTTATAATAATGTGTATAATCAATCGTAAAATAATTGAATTAGTAAAAGATGTTATGGATATTCGGAAGAGAAGACCAGACATACGCACTTCCGAAAATTATGCGACGGTCGTACTCTCAACGACAATCGAACGGAAATGATGTTTGACATATGCACTTCCGTTAATCGAGAATCGAGACATTCGGAAGACTGGCGACGCGAAACGGAAGTGCATATTTCAGAAATGTACTAGGACTTCAGACCAACTGTGGTAACGAACGCACTTCCGCATTACGTATACACGCTTTGAACATACGCACTTCCAAAACAATCCTCGACACTCCTAGCATACGCACTTCCGTAAATCACGAGAGTCGGGACATACGGAAGACTGGCGACTCGAAACGGAAGTGCATATTTCAGAAATATAACATTACTTTACACAAACTGTTGTCACGAACGCACTTCCGCATTACGTATACACACTTTGAACATACGCACTTCCAAAACAATCCTCGACACTCCTAGCATACGCACTTCCGTAAATCACGAGAGTCGGGACATACGGAAGACTGGCGACTCGAAACGGAAGTGCATATTTCAGAAATATAACATTACCTTACACAAACTGTCGTCACGAACGCACTTCCGCTATACTCCTCGAACATACGCACTTCCTCAACATCCCGACCATATGCACTTCCGTAAATCGAGTGTCGGGACATACTAGGTTTACAGGGGCGACGGTAATATGTAGAGGAGCCTCAGAAAAGTATGTGGTTTGATCTAGGCGGTTTCGACTGCTACACTAACGATCTACACATACCGATTTGAGTTCCTCTGGCGAAATGCGAGACGTACGTGCGATTGAACGCGACTATGTCAACTTCGGAGAAGTGAATCGCGTCGGATATACCTACTCGTAGGTATCTATGACGAAGTTTCGAATCCGATTGATTATAAGTCAAGCGTCGTCGTCTAGCTTTCGTCGCCCCATAACTGCAAGATCGCGGGATGGAAACTCCGAACGGATTATCCTCTCTTTATGCGGTCACATCTAACGGCTTTATACCGTTTTAACTTGTGCGACAACTCTCCTCTTTCCGAGCGAGAATAATTTGTATCCGAATAGCTATGTCGTTTATCGAACACCGTGTCGCTTTTTATCTAGCGAAGGGTCGAGAGAATGTACGAAGCTTTTTAGTATATTGGACCGTAGAGTCCGATGCGGGTCTTTACGACCTTATCAGTTCCCGCGACCGAACGACACTTCGTCTGCGAACTAGCGATCTTTCGATTGTCCTGTTTCAGATGGAGGATGTCTGTAGACGGTCACGGCGAGCGAAACTTGACCATTTTGCGATTGACTTACACTTCACACTAACAGTGAGAATGTGTTCTTCTAAGCAAAAGTGGTGCGGATAACGTGTTTTTCGCGTTATCTTCTGTTCTGTTAAGTGGCACGATAGTTCGAATTGCGCCGATAATCTACCGAGTCCGAGATCCCATCGTAATGCGGCGGGCCGACTTGGAAGATACATCTGGCGATATATTTCGAACGTTTCGTTGCTCTTGACGAATTTGCATGGCGTGGCGTTCTGTCATCTCGATAGCAACGCATCTAACGCGCTTTTGGCACGATTGGTTTTTAGTCTGGCAGGCAACTTCGTCCCGCGCTAACAGCGTAGAGCGTACAGAGTTTAACCGGTCTCTCAACCTTTTGTCCGCAAAACGAACAGTTCCCTGGTTGATCCTGCCAGTAGTCATATGCTTGTCTCAAAGATTAAGCCATGCATGTCTCAGTACAAGCTACATTAAGGTGAAACCGCGAAAGGCTCATTAAATCAGTTATGGTTCCTTAGATCGTACCCACATTTACTTGGATAACTGTGGTAATTCTAGAGCTAATACATGCAAACAGAGCTCCGACCGGAAACGGAAGGAGCGCTTTTATTAGATCAAAACCAATCGGTGGCGGGCTCGCTCGTCATCGTACAACTTGGTGACTCTGAATAACTTTACGCTGATCGCACGGTCTAGCACCGGCGACGCATCTTTCAAATGTCTGCCTTATCAACTGTCGATGGTAGGTTCTGCGCCTACCATGGTTGTAACGGGTAACGGGGAATCAGGGTTCGATTCCGGAGAGGGAGCCTGAGAAACGGCTACCACATCCAAGGAAGGCAGCAGGCGCGCAAATTACCCACTCCCGGCACGGGGAGGTAGTGACGAAAAATAACGATACGGGACTCATCCGAGGCCCCGTAATCGGAATGAGTACACTCTAAACCCTTTAACGAGGATCAATTGGAGGGCAAGTCTGGTGCCAGCAGCCGCGGTAATTCCAGCTCCAATAGCGTATATTAAAGTTGTTGCGGTTAAAAAGCTCGTAGTCGAATCTGTGTCCCGCGCCGCCGGTTCATCGTTCGCGGTGTCAACTGGCGTGCCGCGGGACGTCCTGCCGGTGGGCTTAGCTCGCAAGGGCGGCCCAACACAATCCCGCCGCGGTGCTCTTTATTGAGTGTCGAGGTGGGCCGGCACGTTTACTTTGAACAAATTAGAGTGCTTAAAGCAGGCCAAAACTTCGCCTGAATACTGTGTGCATGGAATAATGGAATAGGACCTCGTTTCTATTTTGTTGGTTTTCGGAACCACGAGGTAATGATTAATAGGAACGGATGGGGGCATTCGTATTGCGACGTTAGAGGTGAAATTCTTGGATCGTCGCAAGACGGACAGAAGCGAAAGCATTTGCCAAAAACGTTTTCATTGATCAAGAACGAAAGTTAGAGGTTCGAAGGCGATCAGATACCGCCCTAGTTCTAACCATAAACGATGCCAGCTAGCGATCCGCCGACGTTCCTCCGATGACTCGGCGGGCAGCTTCCGGGAAACCAAAGCTTTTGGGTTCCGGGGGAAGTATGGTTGCAAAGCTGAAACTTAAAGGAATTGACGGAAGGGCACCACCAGGAGTGGAGCCTGCGGCTTAATTTGACTCAACACGGGAAACCTCACCAGGCCCGGACACCGGAAGGATTGACAGATTGAGAGCTCTTTCTTGATTCGGTGGGTGGTGGTGCATGGCCGTTCTTAGTTGGTGGAGCGATTTGTCTGGTTAATTCCGATAACGAACGAGACTCTAGCCTGTTAACTAGGCGTATTAGACATCCCAAAGGCCCGCAAGTCCGGGGTTCGCCTCGAGTCTAGCGCGGTTTTTACTGTCTGCGTACATACAATTCTTCTTAGAGGGACAGGCGGCTTCTAGCCGCACGAGATTGAGCAATAACAGGTCTGTGATGCCCTTAGATGTTCTGGGCCGCACGCGCGCTACACTGAAGGAATCAGCGTGTCCTCCCTGGCCGAGCGGCCCGGGTAACCCGCTGAACCTCCTTCGTGCTAGGGATTGGGGCTTGCAATTGTTCCCCATGAACGAGGAATTCCCAGTA
Source organism: Endomychus coccineus (assembly GCA_958510875.1). NCBI lineage: Eukaryota > Metazoa > Arthropoda > Insecta > Coleoptera > Endomychidae > Endomychus > Endomychus coccineus. Next base: position 121,869 of record CAUEHT010000105.1, read on the forward strand.
AGCGCGAGTCATAAGCTCGCGTTGATTACGTCCCTGCCCTTTGTACACACCGCCCGTCGCTACTACCGATTGAATGATTTAGTGAGGTCTTCGGACCGGTACGCGGTGGCGTTTCGACGTTGCCGATGTTGCTGGGAAGATGACCAAACTTGATCATTTAGAGGAAGTAAAAGTCGTAACAAGGTTTCCGTAGGTGAACCTGCGGAAGGATCATTAACGTTTACACGTTACAAAAACTTTGTCAGAGTCGTAATCCGAGGCCGATGGTAGGAGTTTCGATATCGGATGAGAGACTAACCGGGGCTGTCCCGTCACAAGTTGACCGCGCACGGAGATCGTTATACGACTCTCGTTGTGTTCGTCGGTTCAGTGACGCGCCTCAAGTCTCTCCCGATCAAACTTACATCAGAGACCGGAGACGGACGACTCGAAACGTGTGCGGAAAACACATCGACCGTTAGTGACGATTTACGCTGCCCCGTCGAAACTGACCGCTTTTGCTAACCCCGATTGTCGGTCGTACGACGCGCGTATTATCTTCGCGACACGCGGACTATGGTTGTTTTCGAACGCACCGTTTAATTTACGGTATCGACTGAGTCGTTGTTGGCGTCTCCTAACCGAGATTCCGT
>CAUEHT010000105.1:127500-130000 GCA_958510875.1 Endomychus coccineus
CCATCAAAGAAGATTTTGTAGGGGGCCAAGAACTAATGTAAACCCCAATGAATGCCCACTATGTGAAGCTGTATTTACCTCCTACAGTGGAATGAGGCAACACTATAAACAGGGTCACCCGGAAGAGTACAATGAGGAATTATATCAAGAAAGTGCAAACGCACGAGTACCGTGGACAGAAGAAGAAGAAGATGAGCTGGCGGAAATCGAGGCTCGGTTCGATAACCATCAAAATATCACAGCGTTGCTGGACCACTTGTGCCAGTCCTCCAACCGATCGAGAGAGGCCATCAAGAAACGTAGAGCGTCGATGCGGTACAGAAACGTGGTCGTGCAGATTCGTGCGCAACAACCACCGGACCTGCCTTGCATCGACGAACAAGAGGAAAACATTGCGGAAACATCAAATGAAAATCTAATTGTTAACGAAGACCTAATTACACCCCAATTGCCACCCCAAGTATCCGACGAAGTGCCATTCGTCTTTAATGACCCGGTCAAGCAGCATATATTAAGCATGAGCCCCGGATTGTCAGACGAAGAAGATATTTTGCTGGCAATGGAGATGTGCATGCAGACGCCTACTGTAAAGGACAGGTTGGAGGATTGGACAGACAAATTGACTAAAAAATTTGGATCACAAAGATCATCTAATAGAACTGCTACCATACCAAATTGTCTGCCCAACCCACCTGGCCTGTCCAGCAGAAGGAGGAGGGTGCACAACTTCAGGAGAATGCAAAATATGTACAATAGGAATCGTAAAGAACTGGCTCAGCAGGTCATTGATGGAATAGAGAGTGATGCTGAACAGGAAAGACCGAAACATGAAGACATTATTACAGAATACAGGTCTATCCTCTCTACTCCATCAATGGCTGACGAGCACCCCATAAAGGATAAGAACGAGGAGACAGTTAAAGTCTATTGCCCAATAACATCCATTCAAATTCAGGCCCTGATTGATAAATCCAAACCATCCGCACCTGGACCTGATGGTATCAATCTTAAGGACTTAAGGAGGATCCCGATAATAAAACTCGAATTACTGTTCAATTCAATGGTCTACTTAAGGTATGTGCCAAAATGTTTACTTCGCAGTAGGACCTCCTTAATTCCTAAAACCAAAGATAACCTGAATGTTGTAAATAATTGGAGGCCTATAACTGTCTCCTCGTTTATCCTTCGTTTGATAAATCGAATTATTGGGCAAAGGCTGCAGCAAGCTGTCCCACTTAATAACTGTCAGCGTGGATTTTCCCCAATAGATGGGTGCTTCGCAAATAACCTCACACTACAGAGCATCATCAAAAGCAAGAGGAAGAATCATAAGGCGTATTCTATTATAATGTTGGACATTAAAAAAGCATTTGATCTTGTTTCCCATAATTCACTTTACAGGGCCCTTGAACGAGCTAATTTAGACAAGGAAACAATAGAATATGTCAAGGCCAACTATGAGGAAGCCTCTACCTCTGTATCTATTAAGGGTGAGTTTGTTTGCGAAGCGCCCGTCAGGAGGGGGGTTCGCCAGGGAGATCCTATGTCTCCGATCCTTTTTAATATACTCATTGACGAGTTAATTGCAGAATTACAATTTAGGAAAGGGATCTCCCTGGAAGGCAGCAGGGAAAGATTATCCTGCTTGGCATATGCTGATGACCTGGTTATTTTGGCGGATTCTAGAAATGACGCTCAGAAGCTGTTAAAAATATGTGTCAAATTCTTTGAGGATAGAGGCCTTGAAATCAATATCAATAAGTGCGCTGCTATTACCACGGGCACAGTTCCCTCCAAGAAGAAATTGTTCACATATACCACCAACATCTTTTATATAGCTGGCCAACCCATAAAACAGGTGGGAGTAACTGATGTCGTCGGATATTTGGGGGAAAAGTTTACACATTCTGGGATAACCAAATGCTCCATAACGAACCTTAAAATACAAATAGATAGGATCCTTAGATCAGCTCTTAAGCCAGATCAGAAGTTATCCATCTTGAAGGTGTATTTGATTCCGCGCTATATACATTCTCTACAAAGCCCCACGATAAACAGCAAAACCTTGAGAAAAGCTGATCGTTTGGTGAGGCATGCGGTTAAGAAGATCTTACACCTGCCAATACATGTACATAGCGCGGTGTTGCATGCACCTGAGAGAGAAGGTGGCCTGGGTATTTTTTGGTTCGAGCGTAAAATTCCTCTGATAATGCAGGAACGCTGGAGGAGGCTAATTGGGAAGGATGTAATATTGGACCATATAATTGAGATGTCGGCACAGTGGTTTGGTCGGATCGAAAGACTAATTAAGCCTGGCTACCACACACACCAACAAATAGCTAACACAAGCTCTCAGAATTTAGAATCTTCGTGGAGTGGAAATGGGTTAAACCAGGCGCGGTCACATCGAGCTTCGAGTTCATTCATAGACAACAAACCGCACTACTGGATAGGACAGGACTACGTTAAGGCAATTCAATTACGAGCTAACGTATTACCA
>CAUEHT010000105.1:135000-137636 GCA_958510875.1 Endomychus coccineus
TTTTCGGCTGTTGTCTATCTGAGATTCGCTAATCAAGATATATCTCAAATCGCCTTTGTTATTGCAAAAACTCGGGTGGCACCTATGAAACCAATCACTATACCCAGATTGGAGCTACAGGCCGCAGTTATGTTAAGTAGACTTATGAATACGATAAAAGATGACCTTGAAATCGAAATTAACAAAATTTATCTCTCGACAGACTCAAAAATTGTTTTACATTGGATTCGATCTAAGTCGAAAAGATATAAAACTTTTGTATCTGTAAGAATTGGGGAAATAACAGACATTGATAATTGGCACTGGGTTCCTGCAGAAAAAAACGTGGCGGATGAAAGCACGAGAGAAGTGAATACAGCAAGCAAAACTGAATGGTTAACAGGACCGTACTTTTTGAAATTTCCTGAAGACGAATGGCCAAAAGAAGTAGTAGAAAAAGCGGAAGAAATTGAATTGGAAACAAAAAAAAAACAAAATATGTTGTTAATTGCAGTTGAAGAAAATTATCGGAATACGAATATAAAATAATGTTTGTGATTTCATCACGCGGGGGAGAATGTTCTTGTTACTTTTATACAATTAATTTACTTGTTAAATGATTCACTTGTTATGACAGATATGAAATAAGATAGTTTTTGACAGTGACTTGTATTGGCAAAAATAAAATATAAGTCTTTACTTTATGCAGAAGAAGAAGAAGATAACATTATATACATTTCATTCAGGTTTATAATAATGTGTATAATCAATCGTAAAATAATTGAATTAGTAAAAGATGTTATGGATATTCGGAAGAGAAGACCAGACATACGCACTTCCGAAAATTATGCGACGGTCGTACTCTCAACGACAATCGAACGGAAATGATGTTTGACATATGCACTTCCGTTAATCGAGAATCGAGACATTCGGAAGACTGGCGACGCGAAACGGAAGTGCATATTTCAGAAATGTACTAGGACTTCAGACCAACTGTGGTAACGAACGCACTTCCGCATTACGTATACACGCTTTGAACATACGCACTTCCAAAACAATCCTCGACACTCCTAGCATACGCACTTCCGTAAATCACGAGAGTCGGGACATACGGAAGACTGGCGACTCGAAACGGAAGTGCATATTTCAGAAATATAACATTACTTTACACAAACTGTTGTCACGAACGCACTTCCGCATTACGTATACACACTTTGAACATACGCACTTCCAAAACAATCCTCGACACTCCTAGCATACGCACTTCCGTAAATCACGAGAGTCGGGACATACGGAAGACTGGCGACTCGAAACGGAAGTGCATATTTCAGAAATATAACATTACCTTACACAAACTGTCGTCACGAACGCACTTCCGCTATACTCCTCGAACATACGCACTTCCTCAACATCCCGACCATATGCACTTCCGTAAATCGAGTGTCGGGACATACTAGGTTTACAGGGGCGACGGTAATATGTAGAGGAGCCTCAGAAAAGTATGTGGTTTGATCTAGGCGGTTTCGACTGCTACACTAACGATCTACACATACCGATTTGAGTTCCTCTGGCGAAATGCGAGACGTACGTGCGATTGAACGCGACTATGTCAACTTCGGAGAAGTGAATCGCGTCGGATATACCTACTCGTAGGTATCTATGACGAAGTTTCGAATCCGATTGATTATAAGTCAAGCGTCGTCGTCTAGCTTTCGTCGCCCCATAACTGCAAGATCGCGGGATGGAAACTCCGAACGGATTATCCTCTCTTTATGCGGTCACATCTAACGGCTTTATACCGTTTTAACTTGTGCGACAACTCTCCTCTTTCCGAGCGAGAATAATTTGTATCCGAATAGCTATGTCGTTTATCGAACACCGTGTCGCTTTTTATCTAGCGAAGGGTCGAGAGAATGTACGAAGCTTTTTAGTATATTGGACCGTAGAGTCCGATGCGGGTCTTTACGACCTTATCAGTTCCCGCGACCGAACGACACTTCGTCTGCGAACTAGCGATCTTTCGATTGTCCTGTTTCAGATGGAGGATGTCTGTAGACGGTCACGGCGAGCGAAACTTGACCATTTTGCGATTGACTTACACTTCACACTAACAGTGAGAATGTGTTCTTCTAAGCAAAAGTGGTGCGGATAACGTGTTTTTCGCGTTATCTTCTGTTCTGTTAAGTGACACGATAGTTCGAATTGCGCCGATAATCTACCGAGTCCGAGATCCCATCGTAATGCGGCGGGCCGACTTGGAAGATACATCTGGCGATATATTTCGAACGTTTCGTTGCTCTTGACGAATTTGCATGGCGTGGCGTTCTGTCATCTCGATAGCAACGCATCTAACGCGCTTTTGGCACGATTGGTTTTTAGTCTGGCAGGCAACTTCGTCCCGCGCTAACAGCGTAGAGCGTACAGAGTTTAACCGGTCTCTCAACCTTTTGTCCGCAAAACGAACAGTTCCCTGGTTGATCCTGCCAGTAGTCATATGCTTGTCTCAAAGATTAAGCCATGCATGTCTCAGTACAAGCTACATTAAGGTGAAACCGCGAAAGGCTCATTAAATCAGTTATGGTTCCTTAGATCGTACCCACATTTACTTGGATAACTGTGGTAATTCTAGAGCTAATACATGCAAACAGAGCTCCGAC
>CAUEHT010000106.1:0-33904 GCA_958510875.1 Endomychus coccineus
CGTTTTATTTCCCGTCTTTGAACTTTTCCTTAAGAATAACATATACTTCCAACCAACCCCATGATTCTGATGTGATTGGCACTAACTGCAAGTCGATATCTCTTTCCGTCTGGAAGTTACGCAATTCAATAATTCCGAACGTTTTATTTCCCGTCTTTGAATTGTCTCTTTTGAAAAACATATACTTCCCACCAACCTCATGATTCTGATGCGATTGGCTTTAACTGCAAGTCGATAGCTCTTCCCGTCTGGAAGTTACGCAATTCAATTATTCCGAACGTTTTATTTCCCGTCTTTGAATTGTATCTTTTGAAAAACATATACTTCCCACTAGACTCATGGTTCTGATGCCATTGGCACTAACTGCAAGTCGATAGCTCTTCCCGTCAGGAAGTTACGCAATTCAATAATTCCGAACGTTTTATTTCCCGTCTTTGAACTTTTTCCTAAGAAAAACATATACTTCCAACCAACCCCATGATTCTGATGCGATTGGCACTAACTGCAAGTCGATATCTCTTCTCGTCTGGTAGTTACGCAATTCAATAATTCCGAACGTTTTATTTCCCGTCTTTGAATTGTCTCTTTTGAAAAACATATACTTCTCACCAACCTCATGATTCTGATGCGATTGGCACTAACTGCAAGTCGATATCTCTTCCCGTCTGGAAGTTACGCAATTCAATAATTCCGAACGTTTTATTTCCCGTCTTTGAATTGTCTCTTTTGAAAAACATATACTTCTCACCAACCTCATGATTCTGATGCGATTGGCACTAACTGCAAGTCGATATCTCTTCCCGTCTGGAAGTTACGCAATTCAATAATTCCGAACGTTTTATTTCCCGTCTTTGAACTTTTTCCTAAGAAAAACATATACTTCCAACCAACCACATGATTCTGATGCGACTGCCACTAACTGCAAGTCGATATCTCTTCCCGTCTGGAAGTTACGCAATTCAATAATTCCGAACGTTTTATTTCCCGTCTTTGAATTGTCTCTTTTGAAAAACATATACTTCCCACCAACCTCATGATTCTGATGCGATTGGCTTTAACTGCAAGTCGATAGCTCTTCCCGTCTGGAAGTTACGCAATTCAATCATTCCGAACGTTTTATTTCCCGTCTTTGAACTTTTCCTTAAGAATAACATATACTTCCAACCAACCCCATGATTCTGATGCGATTGGCACTAACTGCAAGTCGATATCTCTTCCCGTCTGGAAGTTACGCAATTCAATAATTCCGAACGTTTTATTTCCCGTCTTTGAATTGTCTCTTTTGAAAAACATATACTTCTCACCAACCTCATGATTCTGATGCGATTGGCACTAACTGCAAGTCGATATCTCTTCCCGTCTGGAAGTTACGCAATTCAATAATTCCGAACGTTTTATTTCCCGTCTTTGAACTTTTTCCTAAGAAAAACATATACTTCCAACCAACCACATGATTCTGATGCGACTGCCACTAACTGCAAGTCGATATCTCTTCCCGTCTGGAAGTTACGCAATTCAATAATTCCGAACGTTTTATTTCCCGTCTTTGAATTGTCTCTTTTGAAAAACATATACTTCCCACCAACCTCATGATTCTGATGCGATTGGCTTTAACTGCAAGTCGATAGCTCTTCCCGTCTGGAAGTTACGCAATTCAATCATTCCGAACGTTTTATTTCCCGTCTTTGAACTTTTCCTTAAGAATAACATATACTTCCAACCAACCCCATGATTCTGATGCGATTGGCACTAACTGCAAGTCGATATCTCTTCCCGTCTGGAAGTTACGCAATTCAATAATTCCGAACGTTTTATTTCCCGTCTTTGAATTGTCTCTTATGAAAAACATATACTTCCAACCAACCTCATGATTCTGATGCGATTGGCACTAACTGCAAGTCGATATCTCTTCCCGTCTGGAAGTTACGCAATTCAATAATTCCGAACGTTTTATTTCCCGCCTTTGAATTGTTTCCTATGAAAAACTCATACTTCCAACCAATCCCATGATTCTGATGCGATTGGCACTAACTGCAAGTCGATAGCTCTTCCCGTCAGGAAGTTACGCAATTCAATAATTCCGAACGTTTTATTTCCCGTCGTTGAATTGTCTCTTATGAAATACATATACTTCCCACTAACCTCATGACTCTGGTGCGATTGGCACTAACTGCAAGTCGATAGCTCTTCCCGTCTGGAAGTTACGCAATTCAATAATTCCGAACGTTTTATTCCCCGTCTTCGAACTTTTTCCTAAGAAAAACATATACTTCCAACCAACCCCATGATTCTGATGTGATTGGCACTAACTGCAAGTCGATATCTCTTCCCGTCTGGAAGTTACGCAATTCAATAATTCCGAACGTTTTATTTCCCGCCTTTGAATTGTTTCCTATGAAAAACTCATACTTCCAACCAATCCCATGATTCTGATGCGATTGGCACTAACTGCAAGTCGATTGCTCTTCCCGTCTGGAAGTTACGCAATTCAATAATTCCGAACGTTTTATTTCCCGTCTTTGAATTGTATCTTTTGAAAAACATATACTTCCCACTAGACTCATGGTTCTGATGCCATTGGCACTAACTGCAAGTCGATAGCTCTTCCCGTCAGGAAGTTACGCAATTCAATAATTCCGAACGTTTTATTTCCCGTCTTTGAATTGTCTCTTATGAAAAACATATACTTCCAACCAACCTCATGATTCTGATGCGATTGGCACTAACTGCAAGTCGATATCTCTTCCCGTCTGGAAGTTACGCAATTCAATAATTCCGAACGTTTTATTTCCCGTCTTTGAATTGTCTCTTTTGAAAAACATATACTTCCCACCAACCTCATGATTCTGATGCGATTGGCACTAACTGCAAGTAGATAGCTCTTCCCGTCTGGAAGTTACGCAATTCAATAATTCCGAACGTTTTATTTCCCGTCTTTGAATTGTCTCTTTTGAAAAACATATACTTCTCACCAACCTCATGATTCTGTTGCGATTGGCACTAACTGCAAGTCGATAGCTCTTCCCGTCTGGAAGTTACGCAATTCAATAATTCCGAACGTTTTATTTCCCGTCGTTGAATTGTCTCTTTTGAAAAACATATACTTCTCACCAACCTCATGATTCTGATGCAATTGGCACTAACTGCAAGTCGATAGCTCTTCCCGTCTGGAAGTTACGCAATTCAATAATTCCGAACGTTTTATTTCCCGTCGTTGAATTGTCTCTTATGAAATACATATACTTCCCACTAACCTCATGACTCTGGTGCGATTGGCACTAACTGCAAGTCGATAGCTCTTCCCGTCAGGAAGTTACGCAATTCAATAATTCCGAACGTTTTATTTCCCGTCGTTGAATTGTCTCTTATGAAATACATATACTTCCCACTAACCTCATGACTCTGGTGCGATTGGCACTAACTGCAAGTCGATATCTCTTCCCGTCTGGAAGTTACGCAATTCAATAATTCCGAACGTTTTATTTCCCGTCTTTGAATTGTCTCTTTTGAAAAACATATACTTCCCACCAACCTCATGATTCTGATGCGATTGGCACTAACTGCAAGTAGATAGCTCTTCCCGTCTGGAAGTTACGCAATTCAATAATTCCGAACGTTTTATTTCCCGTCTTTGAATTGTCTCTTTTGAAAAACATATACTTCTCACCAACCTCATGATTCTGTTGCGATTGGCACTAACTGCAAGTCGATAGCTCTTCCCGTCTGGAAGTTACGCAATTCAATAATTCCGAACGTTTTATTTCCCGTCGTTGAATTGTCTCTTTTGAAAAACATATACTTCTCACCAACCTCATGATTCTGATGCAATTGGCACTAACTGCAAGTCGATATCTCTTCCCGTCTGGAAGTTACGCAATTCAATAATTCCGAACGTTTTATTTCCCGTCTTTGAATTGTCTCTTTTGAAAAACATATACTTCCCACCAACCTCATGATTCTGATGCGATTGGCTTTAACTGCAAGTCGATATCTCTTCCCGTCTGGAAGTTACGCAATTCAATAATTCCGAACGTTTTATTTCCCGTCTTTGAATTGTCTCTTTTGAAAAACATATACTTCCCACCAACCTCATGATTCTGATGCGATTGGCTTTAACTGCAAGTCGATAGCTCTTCCCGTCTGGAAGTTACGCAATTCAATTATTCCGAACGTTTTATTTCCCGTCTTTGAACTTTTCCTTAAGAATAACATATACTTCCAACCAACCCCATGATTCTGATGCGATTGACACTAACTGCAAGTCGATATCTCTTCCCGTCTGGAAGTTACGCAATTCAATAATTCCGAACGTTCTATTTCCCGTCTTTGAATTGTCTCTTATGAAAAACATATACTTCCAACCAACCTCATGATTCTGATGCGATTGGTACTAACTGCAAGTCGATATCTCTTCCCGTCTGGAAGTTACGCAATTCAATAATTCCGAACGTTTTATTTCCCGCCTTTGGATTGTTTCCTATGAAAAACTCATACTTCCAACCAATCCCATGATTCTGATGCGATTGGCACTAACTGCAAGTCGATTGCTCTTCCCGTCTGGAAGTTACGCAATTCAATAATTCCGAACGTTTTATTTCCCGTCTTTGAATTGTATCTTTTGAAAAACATATACTTCCCACTAGACTCATGGTTCTGATGCGATTGGCACTAACTGCAAGTCGATAGCTCTTCCCGTCAGGAAGTTACGCAATTCAATAATTCCGAACGTTTTATTTCCCGTCTTTGAACTTTTTCCTAAGAAAAACATATACTTCCAACCAACCCCATGATTCTGATGTGATTGGCACTAACTGCAAGTCGATATCTCTTCCCGTCTGGAAGTTACGCAATTCAATAATTCCGAACGTTTTATTTCCCGTCTTTGAATTGTCTCTTTTGAAAAACATATACTTCCCACCAACCTCATGATTCTGATGCGATTGGCTTTAACTGCAAGTCGATAGCTCTTCCCGTCTGGAAGTTACGCAATTCAATTATTCCGAACGTTTTATTTCCCGTCTTTGAACTTTTCCTTAAGAATAACATATACTTCCAACCAACCCCATGATTCTGATGCGATTGGCACTAACTGCAAGTCGATATCTCTTCCCGTCTGGAAGTTACGCAATTCAATAATTCCGAACGTTTTATTTCCCGTCTTTGAATTGTCTCTTATGAAAAACATATACTTCCAACGAACCTCATGATTCTGATGCGATTGGCACTAACTGCAAGTCGATATCTCTTCCCGTCTGGAAGTTACGCAATTCAATAATTCCGAACGTTTTATTTCCCGCCTTTGAATTGTTTCCTATGAAAAACTCATACTTCCAACCAATCCCATGATTCTGATGCGATTGGCACTAACTGCAAGTCGATAGCTCTTCCCGTCAGGAAGTTACGCAATTCAATAATTCCGAACGTTTTATTTCCCGTCGTTGAATTGTCTCTTATGAAATACATATACTTCCCACTAACCTCATGACTCTGGTGCGATTGGCACTAACTGCAAGTCGATAGCTCTTCCCGTCTGGAAGTTACGCAATTCAATAATTCCGAACGTTTTATTCCCCGTCTTCGAACTTTTTCCTAAGAAAAACATATACTTCCAACCAACCCCATGATTCTGATGTGATTGGCACTAACTGCAAGTCGATATCTCTTCCCGTCTGGAAGTTACGCAATTCAATAATTCCGAACGTTTTATTTCCCGCCTTTGAATTGTTTCCTATGAAAAACTCATACTTCCAACCAATCCCATGATTCTGATGCGATTGGCACTAACTGCAAGTCGATTGCTCTTCCCGTCTGGAAGTTACGCAATTCAATAATTCCGAACGTTTTATTTCCCGTCTTTGAATTGTATCTTTTGAAAAACATATACTTCCCACTAGACTCATGGTTCTGATGCCATTGGCACTAACTGCAAGTCGATAGCTCTTCCCGTCAGGAAGTTACGCAATTCAATAATTCCGAACGTTTTATTTCCCGTCTTTGAACTTTTTCCTAAGAAAAACATATACTTCCAACCAACCCCATGATTCTGATGCGATTGGCACTAACTGCAAGTCGATATCTCTTCTCGTCTGGTAGTTACGCAATTCAATAATTCCGAACGTTTTATTCCCCGTCGTTGAATTGTCTCTTATGAAATACATATACTTCCCACTAACCTCATGACTCTGGTGCGATTGGCACTAACTGCAAGTCGATAGCTCTTCCCGTCAGGAAGTTACGCAATTCAATAATTCCGAACGTTTTATTTCCAGTCGTTGATTGTCTCTTATGAAATACATATACTTCCCACTAACCTCATGACTCTGGTGCGATTGGCACTAACTGCAAGTCGATAGCTCTTCCCGTCTGGAAGTTACGCAATTCAATAATTCCGAACGTTTTATTTCCCGTCTTCGAACTTTTTCCTAAGAAAAACATATACTTCCAACCAACCCCATGATTCTGATGCGATTGGCACTAACTGCAAGTCGATATCTCTTCCCGTCTGGAAGTTACGCAATTCAATAATTCCGAACGTTTTATTTCCCGCCTTTGAATTGTTTCCTATGAAAAACTCATACTTCCAACCAATCCCATGATTCTGATGCGATTGGCACTAACTGCAAGTCGATATCTCTTCCCGTCTGGAAGTTACGCAATTCAATAATTCCGAACGTTTTATTTCCCGCCTTTGAATTGTTTCCTATGAAAAACTCATACTTCCAACCAATCCCATGATTCTGATGCGATTGGCACTAACTGCAAGTCGATTGCTCTTCCCGTCTGGAAGTTACGCAATTCAATAATTCCGAACGTTTTATTTCCCGTCGTTGAATTGTCTCTTATGAAATACATATACTTCCCACCAACCTCATGACTCTGATGCGATTGGCACTAACTGCAAGTCGATAGCTCTTCCCGTCTGGAAGTTACGCAATTCAATAATTCCGAACGTTTTATTTCCCGTCTTTGAATTGTCTCTTATGAAAAACATATACTTCCAACCAACCCCATGATTCTGATGCGATTGGCACTAACTGCAAGTCGATATCTCTTCCCGTCTGGAAGTTACGCAATTCAATAATTCCGAACTTCCCACTAACCTCATGATTCTGATGCGATTGGCACTAACTGCAAGTCGATAGCTCTTCCCGTCAGGAAGTTACGCAATTCAATAATTCCGAACGTTTTATTTCCCGTCTTCGAACTTTTTCCTGAGAAAAACATATACTTCCAACCAACCCCATGATTCTGATGCGATTGGCACTAACTGCAAGTCGATATCTCTTCCCGTCTGGAAGTTACGCAATTCAATAATTCCGAACGTTTTATTTCCGGTCTTCGAACTTTTTCCTAAGAAAAACATATTCTTCCAACCAACCCCATGATTCTGAAGCGATTGGCACTAACTGCAAGTCGATATCTCTCCCCGTCTGGAAGTTACGCAATTCAATAATTCCGAACGTTTTATTTCCCGTCTTTGAATTGTTTCCTATGAAAAACATATACTTCCAACCAACCCCATGATTCTGATGCGATTGGCACTAACTGCAAGTCGATATCTCTTCCCGTCTGGAAGTAACGCAATTCAATAATTCCGAACGTTTTATTTCCCGTCTTTGAATTGTCTCTTTTGAAAAACATATACTTCTCACCAACCTCATGATTCTGTTGCGATTGGCACTAACTGCAAGTCGATAGCTCTTCCCGTCTGGAAGTTACGCAATTCAATAATTCCGAACGTTTTATTTCCCGTCGTTGAATTGTCTCTTTTGAAAAACATATACTTCTCACCAACCTCATGATTCTGATGCAATTGGCACTAACTGCAAGTCGATAGCTCTTCCCGTCTGGAAGTTACGCAATTCAATAATTCCGAACGTTTTATTTCCCGTCGTTGAATTGTCTCTTATGAAATACATATACTTCCCACTAACCTCATGACTCTGGTGCGATTGGCACTAACTGCAAGTCGATAGCTCTTCCCGTCAGGAAGTTACGCAATTCAATAATTCCGAACGTTTTATTTCCCGTCGTTGAATTGTCTCTTATGAAATACATATACTTCCCACTAACCTCATGACTCTGGTGCGATTGGCACTAACTGCAAGTCGATATCTCTTCCCGTCTGGAAGTTACGCAATTCAATAATTCCGAACGTTTTATTTCCCGTCTTTGAATTGTCTCTTTTGAAAAACATATACTTCCCACCAACCTCATGATTCTGATGCGATTGGCACTAACTGCAAGTAGATAGCTCTTCCCGTCTGGAAGTTACGCAATTCAATAATTCCGAACGTTTTATTTCCCGTCTTTGAATTGTCTCTTTTGAAAAACATATACTTCTCACCAACCTCATGATTCTGTTGCGATTGGCACTAACTGCAAGTCGATAGCTCTTCCCGTCTGGAAGTTACGCAATTCAATAATTCCGAACGTTTTATTTCCCGTCGTTGAATTGTCTCTTTTGAAAAACATATACTTCTCACCAACCTCATGATTCTGATGCAATTGGCACTAACTGCAAGTCGATATCTCTTCCCGTCTGGAAGTTACGCAATTCAATAATTCCGAACGTTTTATTTCCCGTCTTTGAATTGTCTCTTTTGAAAAACATATACTTCCCACCAACCTCATGATTCTGATGCGATTGGCTTTAACTGCAAGTCGATATCTCTTCCCGTCTGGAAGTTACGCAATTCAATAATTCCGAACGTTTTATTTCCCGTCTTTGAATTGTCTCTTTTGAAAAACATATACTTCCCACCAACCTCATGATTCTGATGCGATTGGCTTTAACTGCAAGTCGATAGCTCTTCCCGTCTGGAAGTTACGCAATTCAATTATTCCGAACGTTTTATTTCCCGTCTTTGAACTTTTCCTTAAGAATAACATATACTTCCAACCAACCCCATGATTCTGATGCGATTGGCACTAACTGCAAGTCGATATCTCTTCCCGTCTGGAAGTTACGCAATTCAATAATTCCGAACGTTCTATTTCCCGTCTTTGAATTGTCTCTTATGAAAAACATATACTTCCAACCAACCTCATGATTCTGATGCGATTGGCACTAACTGCAAGTCGATATCTCTTCCCGTCTGGAAGTTACGCAATTCAATAATTCCGAACGTTTTATTTCCCGCCTTTGGATTGTTTCCTATGAAAAACTCATACTTCCAACCAATCCCATGATTCTGATGCGATTGGCACTAACTGCAAGTCGATTGCTCTTCCCGTCTGGAAGTTACGCAATTCAATAATTCCGAACGTTTTATTTCCCGTCTTTGAATTGTATCTTTTGAAAAACATATACTTCCCACTAGACTCATGGTTCTGATGCGATTGGCACTAACTGCAAGTCGATAGCTCTTCCCGTCAGGAAGTTACGCAATTCAATAATTCCGAACGTTTTATTTCCCGTCTTTGAACTTTTTCCTAAGAAAAACATATACTTCCAACCAACCCCATGATTCTGATGTGATTGGCACTAACTGCAAGTCGATATCTCTTCCCGTCTGGAAGTTACGCAATTCAATAATTCCGAACGTTTTATTTCCCGTCTTTGAATTGTCTCTTTTGAAAAACATATACTTCCCACCAACCTCATGATTCTGATGCGATTGGCTTTAACTGCAAGTCGATAGCTCTTCCCGTCTGGAAGTTACGCAATTCAATTATTCCGAACGTTTTATTTCCCGTCTTTGAACTTTTCCTTAAGAATAACATATACTTCCAACCAACCCCATGATTCTGATGCGATTGGCACTAACTGCAAGTCGATATCTCTTCCCGTCTGGAAGTTACGCAATTCAATAATTCCGAACGTTTTATTTCCCGTCTTTGAATTGTCTCTTATGAAAAACATATACTTCCAACGAACCTCATGATTCTGATGCGATTGGCACTAACTGCAAGTCGATATCTCTTCCCGTCTGGAAGTTACGCAATTCAATAATTCCGAACGTTTTATTTCCCGCCTTTGAATTGTTTCCTATGAAAAACTCATACTTCCAACCAATCCCATGATTCTGATGCGATTGGCACTAACTGCAAGTCGATAGCTCTTCCCGTCAGGAAGTTACGCAATTCAATAATTCCGAACGTTTTATTTCCCGTCGTTGAATTGTCTCTTATGAAATACATATACTTCCCACTAACCTCATGACTCTGGTGCGATTGGCACTAACTGCAAGTCGATAGCTCTTCCCGTCTGGAAGTTACGCAATTCAATAATTCCGAACGTTTTATTCCCCGTCTTCGAACTTTTTCCTAAGAAAAACATATACTTCCAACCAACCCCATGATTCTGATGTGATTGGCACTAACTGCAAGTCGATATCTCTTCCCGTCTGGAAGTTACGCAATTCAATAATTCCGAACGTTTTATTTCCCGCCTTTGAATTGTTTCCTATGAAAAACTCATACTTCCAACCAATCCCATGATTCTGATGCGATTGGCACTAACTGCAAGTCGATTGCTCTTCCCGTCTGGAAGTTACGCAATTCAATAATTCCGAACGTTTTATTTCCCGTCTTTGAATTGTATCTTTTGAAAAACATATACTTCCCACTAGACTCATGGTTCTGATGCCATTGGCACTAACTGCAAGTCGATAGCTCTTCCCGTCAGGAAGTTACGCAATTCAATAATTCCGAACGTTTTATTTCCCGTCTTTGAACTTTTTCCTAAGAAAAACATATACTTCCAACCAACCCCATGATTCTGATGCGATTGGCACTAACTGCAAGTCGATATCTCTTCTCGTCTGGTAGTTACGCAATTCAATAATTCCGAACGTTTTATTCCCCGTCGTTGAATTGTCTCTTATGAAATACATATACTTCCCCCTAACCTCATGACTCTGGTGCGATTGGCACTAACTGCAAGTCGATAGCTCTTCCCGTCAGGAAGTTACGCAATTCAATAATTCCGAACGTTTTATTTCCAGTCGTTGAATTGTCTCTTATGAAATACATATACTTCCCACTAACCTCATGACTCTGGTGCGATTGGCACTAACTGCAAGTCGATAGCTCTTCCCGTCTGGAAGTTACGCAATTCAATAATTCCGAACGTTTTATTTCCCGTCTTCGAACTTTTTCCTAAGAAAAACATATACTTCCAACCAACCCCATGATTCTGATGCGATTGGCACTAACTGCAAGTCGATATCTCTTCCCGTCTGGAAGTTACGCAATTCAATAATTCCGAACGTTTTATTTCCCGCCTTTGAATTGTTTCCTATGAAAAACTCATACTTCCAACCAATCCCATGATTCTGATGCGATTGGCACTAACTGCAAGTCGATATCTCTTCCCGTCTGGAAGTTACGCAATTCAATAATTCCGAACGTTTTATTTCCCGCCTTTGAATTGTTTCCTATGAAAAACTCATACTTCCAACCAATCCCATGATTCTGATGCGATTGGCACTAACTGCAAGTCGATTGCTCTTCCCGTCTGGAAGTTACGCAATTCAATAATTCCGAACGTTTTATTTCCCGTCGTTGAATTGTCTCTTATGAAATACATATACTTCCCACCAACCTCATGACTCTGATGCGATTGGCACTAACTGCAAGTCGATAGCTCTTCCCGTCTGGAAGTTACGCAATTCAATAATTCCGAACGTTTTATTTCCCGTCTTTGAATTGTCTCTTATGAAAAACATATACTTCCAACCAACCCCATGATTCTGATGCGATTGGCACTAACTGCAAGTCGATAGCTCTTCCCGTCAGGAAGTTACGCAATTCAATAATTCCGAACGTTTTATTTCCAGTCGTTGAATTGTCTCTTATGAAATACATATACTTCCCACTAACCTCATGACTCTGGTGCGATTGGCACTAACTGCAAGTCGATAGCTCTTCCCGTCTGGAAGTTACGCAATTCAATAATTCCGAACGTTTTATTTCCCGTCTTCGAACTTTTTCCTAAGAAAAACATATACTTCCAACCAACCCCATGATTCTGATGCGATTGGCACTAACTGCAAGTCGATATCTCTTCCCGTCTGGAAGTTACGCAATTCAATAATTCCGAACGTTTTATTTCCCGCCTTTGGATTGTTTCCTATGAAAAACTCATACTTCCAACCAATCCCATGATTCTGATGCGATTGGCACTAACTGCAAGTCGATTGCTCTTCCCGTCTGGAAGTTACGCAATTCAATAATTCCGAACGTTTTATTTCCCGTCTTTGAATTGTATCTTTTGAAAAACATATACTTCCCACTAGACTCATGGTTCTGATGCGATTGGCACTAACTGCAAGTCGATAGCTCTTCCCGTCAGGAAGTTACGCAATTCAATAATTCCGAACGTTTTATTTCCCGTCTTTGAACTTTTTCCTAAGAAAAACATATACTTCCAACCAACCCCATGATTCTGATGTGATTGGCACTAACTGCAAGTCGATATCTCTTCCCGTCTGGAAGTTACGCAATTCAATAATTCCGAACGTTTTATTTCCCGTCTTTGAATTGTCTCTTTTGAAAAACATATACTTCCCACCAACCTCATGATTCTGATGCGATTGGCTTTAACTGCAAGTCGATAGCTCTTCCCGTCTGGAAGTTACGCAATTCAATTATTCCGAACGTTTTATTTCCCGTCTTTGAACTTTTCCTTAAGAATAACATATACTTCCAACCAACCCCATGATTCTGATGCGATTGGCACTAACTGCAAGTCGATATCTCTTCCCGTCTGGAAGTTACGCAATTCAATAATTCCGAACGTTTTATTTCCCGTCTTTGAATTGTCTCTTATGAAAAACATATACTTCCAACGAACCTCATGATTCTGATGCGATTGGCACTAACTGCAAGTCGATATCTCTTCCCGTCTGGAAGTTACGCAATTCAATAATTCCGAACGTTTTATTTCCCGCCTTTGAATTGTTTCCTATGAAAAACTCATACTTCCAACCAATCCCATGATTCTGATGCGATTGGCACTAACTGCAAGTCGATAGCTCTTCCCGTCAGGAAGTTACGCAATTCAATAATTCCGAACGTTTTATTTCCCGTCGTTGAATTGTCTCTTATGAAATACATATACTTCCCACTAACCTCATGACTCTGGTGCGATTGGCACTAACTGCAAGTCGATAGCTCTTCCCGTCTGGAAGTTACGCAATTCAATAATTCCGAACGTTTTATTCCCCGTCTTCGAACTTTTTCCTAAGAAAAACATATACTTCCAACCAACCCCATGATTCTGATGTGATTGGCACTAACTGCAAGTCGATATCTCTTCCCGTCTGGAAGTTACGCAATTCAATAATTCCGAACGTTTTATTTCCCGCCTTTGAATTGTTTCCTATGAAAAACTCATACTTCCAACCAATCCCATGATTCTGATGCGATTGGCACTAACTGCAAGTCGATTGCTCTTCCCGTCTGGAAGTTACGCAATTCAATAATTCCGAACGTTTTATTTCCCGTCTTTGAATTGTATCTTTTGAAAAACATATACTTCCCACTAGACTCATGGTTCTGATGCCATTGGCACTAACTGCAAGTCGATAGCTCTTCCCGTCAGGAAGTTACGCAATTCAATAATTCCGAACGTTTTATTTCCCGTCTTTGAACTTTTTCCTAAGAAAAACATATACTTCCAACCAACCCCATGATTCTGATGCGATTGGCACTAACTGCAAGTCGATATCTCTTCTCGTCTGGTAGTTACGCAATTCAATAATTCCGAACGTTTTATTCCCCGTCGTTGAATTGTCTCTTATGAAATACATATACTTCCCCCTAACCTCATGACTCTGGTGCGATTGGCACTAACTGCAAGTCGATAGCTCTTCCCGTCAGGAAGTTACGCAATTCAATAATTCCGAACGTTTTATTTCCAGTCGTTGAATTGTCTCTTATGAAATACATATACTTCCCACTAACCTCATGACTCTGGTGCGATTGGCACTAACTGCAAGTCGATAGCTCTTCCCGTCTGGAAGTTACGCAATTCAATAATTCCGAACGTTTTATTTCCCGTCTTCGAACTTTTTCCTAAGAAAAACATATACTTCCAACCAACCCCATGATTCTGATGCGATTGGCACTAACTGCAAGTCGATATCTCTTCCCGTCTGGAAGTTACGCAATTCAATAATTCCGAACGTTTTATTTCCCGCCTTTGAATTGTTTCCTATGAAAAACTCATACTTCCAACCAATCCCATGATTCTGATGCGATTGGCACTAACTGCAAGTCGATATCTCTTCCCGTCTGGAAGTTACGCAATTCAATAATTCCGAACGTTTTATTTCCCGCCTTTGAATTGTTTCCTATGAAAAACTCATACTTCCAACCAATCCCATGATTCTGATGCGATTGGCACTAACTGCAAGTCGATTGCTCTTCCCGTCTGGAAGTTACGCAATTCAATAATTCCGAACGTTTTATTTCCCGTCGTTGAATTGTCTCTTATGAAATACATATACTTCCCACCAACCTCATGACTCTGATGCGATTGGCACTAACTGCAAGTCGATAGCTCTTCCCGTCTGGAAGTTACGCAATTCAATAATTCCGAACGTTTTATTTCCCGTCTTTGAATTGTCTCTTATGAAAAACATATACTTCCAACCAACCCCATGATTCTGATGCGATTGGCACTAACTGCAAGTCGATAGCTCTTCCCGTCAGGAAGTTACGCAATTCAATAATTCCGAACGTTTTATTTCCCGTCGTTGAATTGTCTCTTATGAAATACATATACTTCCCACTAACCTCATGACTCTGGTGCGATTGGCACTAACTGCAAGTCGATAGCTCTTCCCGTCTGGAAGTTACGCAATTCAATAATTCCGAACGTTTTATTCCCCGTCTTCGAACTTTTTCCTAAGAAAAACATATACTTCCAACCAACCCCATGATTCTGATGTGATTGGCACTAACTGCAAGTCGATATCTCTTCCCGTCTGGAAGTTACGCAATTCAATAATTCCGAACGTTTTATTTCCCGCCTTTGAATTGTTTCCTATGAAAAACTCATACTTCCAACCAATCCCATGATTCTGATGCGATTGGCACTAACTGCAAGTCGATTGCTCTTCCCGTCTGGAAGTTACGCAATTCAATAATTCCGAACGTTTTATTTCCCGTCTTTGAATTGTATCTTTTGAAAAACATATACTTCCCACTAGACTCATGGTTCTGATGCCATTGGCACTAACTGCAAGTCGATAGCTCTTCCCGTCAGGAAGTTACGCAATTCAATAATTCCGAACGTTTTATTTCCCGTCTTTGAACTTTTTCCTAAGAAAAACATATACTTCCAACCAACCCCATGATTCTGATGCGATTGGCACTAACTGCAAGTCGATATCTCTTCTCGTCTGGTAGTTACGCAATTCAATAATTCCGAACGTTTTATTCCCCGTCGTTGAATTGTCTCTTATGAAATACATATACTTCCCCCTAACCTCATGACTCTGGTGCGATTGGCACTAACTGCAAGTCGATAGCTCTTCCCGTCAGGAAGTTACGCAATTCAATAATTCCGAACGTTTTATTTCCAGTCGTTGAATTGTCTCTTATGAAATACATATACTTCCCACTAACCTCATGACTCTGGTGCGATTGGCACTAACTGCAAGTCGATAGCTCTTCCCGTCTGGAAGTTACGCAATTCAATAATTCCGAACGTTTTATTTCCCGTCTTCGAACTTTTTCCTAAGAAAAACATATACTTCCAACCAACCCCATGATTCTGATGCGATTGGCACTAACTGCAAGTCGATATCTCTTCCCGTCTGGAAGTTACGCAATTCAATAATTCCGAACGTTTTATTTCCCGCCTTTGAATTGTTTCCTATGAAAAACTCATACTTCCAACCAATCCCATGATTCTGATGCGATTGGCACTAACTGCAAGTCGATATCTCTTCCCGTCTGGAAGTTACGCAATTCAATAATTCCGAACGTTTTATTTCCCGCCTTTGAATTGTTTCCTATGAAAAACTCATACTTCCAACCAATCCCATGATTCTGATGCGATTGGCACTAACTGCAAGTCGATTGCTCTTCCCGTCTGGAAGTTACGCAATTCAATAATTCCGAACGTTTTATTTCCCGTCGTTGAATTGTCTCTTATGAAATACATATACTTCCCACCAACCTCATGACTCTGATGCGATTGGCACTAACTGCAAGTCGATAGCTCTTCCCGTCTGGAAGTTACGCAATTCAATAATTCCGAACGTTTTATTTCCCGTCTTTGAATTGTCTCTTATGAAAAACATATACTTCCAACCAACCCCATGATTCTGATGCGATTGGCACTAACTGCAAGTCGATATCTCTTCCCGTCTGGAAGTTACGCAATTCAATAATTCCGAACTTCCCACTAACCTCATGATTATGATGCGATTGGCACTAACTGCAAGTCGATAGCTCTTCCCGTCAGGAAGTTACGCAATTCAATAATTCCGAACGTTTTATTTCCCGTCTTCGAACTTTTTCCTGAGAAAAACATATACTTCCAACCAACCCCATGATTCTGATGCGATTGGCACTAACTGCAAGTCGATATCTCTTCCCGTCTGGAAGTTACGCAATTCAATAATTCCGAACGTTTTATTTCCGGTCTTCGAACTTTTTCCTAAGAAAAACATATTCTTCCAACCAACCCCATGATTCTGAAGCGATTGGCACTAACTGCAAGTCGATATCTCTCCCCGTCTGGAAGTTACGCAATTCAATAATTCCGAACGTTTTATTTCCCGTCTTCGAACTTTTTCCTAAGAAAAACATATACTTCCAACCAACCCCATGATTCTGATGCGATTGGCACTAACTGCAAGTCGATATCTCTTCCCGTCTGGAAGTTACGCAATTCAATAATTCCGAACGTTTTATTTCCCGCCTTTGAATTGTTTCCTATGAAAAACTCATACTTCCAACCAATCCCATGATTCTGATGCGATTGGCACTAACTGCAAGTCGATATCTCTTCCCGTCTGGAAGTTACGCAATTCAATAATTCCGAACGTTTTATTTCCCGCCTTTGAATTGTTTCCTATGAAAAACTCATACTTCCAACCAATCCCATGATTCTGATGCGATTGGCACTAACTGCAAGTCGATTGCTCTTCCCGTCTGGAAGTTACGCAATTCAATAATTCCGAACGTTTTATTTCCCGTCGTTGAATTGTCTCTTATGAAATACATATACTTCCCACCAACCTCATGACTCTGATGCGATTGGCACTAACTGCAAGTCGATAGCTCTTCCCGTCTGGAAGTTACGCAATTCAATAATTCCGAACGTTTTATTTCCCGTCTTTGAATTGTCTCTTATGAAAAACATATACTTCCAACCAACCCCATGATTCTGATGCGATTGGCACTAACTGCAAGTCGATAGCTCTTCCCGTCAGGAAGTTACGCAATTCAATAATTCCGAACGTTTTATTTCCCGTCGTTGAATTGTCTCTTATGAAATACATATACTTCCCACTAACCTCATGACTCTGGTGCGATTGGCACTAACTGCAAGTCGATAGCTCTTCCCGTCTGGAAGTTACGCAATTCAATAATTCCGAACGTTTTATTCCCCGTCTTCGAACTTTTTCCTAAGAAAAACATATACTTCCAACCAACCCCATGATTCTGATGTGATTGGCACTAACTGCAAGTCGATATCTCTTCCCGTCTGGAAGTTACGCAATTCAATAATTCCGAACGTTTTATTTCCCGCCTTTGAATTGTTTCCTATGAAAAACTCATACTTCCAACCAATCCCATGATTCTGATGCGATTGGCACTAACTGCAAGTCGATTGCTCTTCCCGTCTGGAAGTTACGCAATTCAATAATTCCGAACGTTTTATTTCCCGTCTTTGAATTGTATCTTTTGAAAAACATATACTTCCCACTAGACTCATGGTTCTGATGCCATTGGCACTAACTGCAAGTCGATAGCTCTTCCCGTCAGGAAGTTACGCAATTCAATAATTCCGAACGTTTTATTTCCCGTCTTTGAACTTTTTCCTAAGAAAAACATATACTTCCAACCAACCCCATGATTCTGATGCGATTGGCACTAACTGCAAGTCGATATCTCTTCTCGTCTGGTAGTTACGCAATTCAATAATTCCGAACGTTTTATTCCCCGTCGTTGAATTGTCTCTTATGAAATACATATACTTCCCCCTAACCTCATGACTCTGGTACGATTGGCACTAACTGCAAGTCGATAGCTCTTCCCGTCAGGAAGTTACGCAATTCAATAATTCCGAACGTTTTATTTCCAGTCGTTGAATTGTCTCTTATGAAATACATATACTTCCCACTAACCTCATGACTCTGGTGCGATTGGCACTAACTGCAAGTCGATAGCTCTTCCCGTCTGGAAGTTACGCAATTCAATAATTCCGAACGTTTTATTTCCCGTCTTCGAACTTTTTCCTAAGAAAAACATATACTTCCAACCAACCCCATGATTCTGATGCGATTGGCACTAACTGCAAGTCGATATCTCTTCCCGTCTGGAAGTTACGCAATTCAATAATTCCGAACGTTTTATTTCCCGCCTTTGAATTGTTTCCTATGAAAAACTCATACTTCCAACCAATCCCATGATTCTGATGCGATTGGCACTAACTGCAAGTCGATATCTCTTCCCGTCTGGAAGTTACGCAATTCAATAATTCCGAACGTTTTATTTCCCGCCTTTGAATTGTTTCCTATGAAAAACTCATACTTCCAACCAATCCCATGATTCTGATGCGATTGGCACTAACTGCAAGTCGATTGCTCTTCCCGTCTGGAAGTTACGCAATTCAATAATTCCGAACGTTTTATTTCCCGTCGTTGAATTGTCTCTTATGAAATACATATACTTCCCACCAACCTCATGACTCTGATGCGATTGGCACTAACTGCAAGTCGATAGCTCTTCCCGTCTGGAAGTTACGCAATTCAATAATTCCGAACGTTTTATTTCCCGTCTTTGAATTGTCTCTTATGAAAAACATATACTTCCAACCAACCCCATGATTCTGATGCGATTGGCACTAACTGCAAGTCGATATCTCTTCCCGTCTGGAAGTTACGCAATTCAATAATTCCGAACTTCCCACTAACCTCATGATTCTGATGCGATTGGCACTAACTGCAAGTCGATAGCTCTTCCCGTCAGGAAGTTACGCAATTCAATAATTCCGAACGTTTTATTTCCCGTCTTCGAACTTTTTCCTGAGAAAAACATATACTTCCAACCAACCCCATGATTCTGATGCGATTGGCACTAACTGCAAGTCGATATCTCTTCCCGTCTGGAAGTTACGCAATTCAATAATTCCGAACGTTTTATTTCCGGTCTTCGAACTTTTTCCTAAGAAAAACATATTCTTCCAACCAACCCCATGATTCTGAAACGATTGGCACTAACTGCAAGTCGATATCTCTCCCCGTCTGGAAGTTACGCAATTCAATAATTCCGAACGTTTTATTTCCCGTCTTTGAATTGTTTCCTATGAAAAACATATACTTCCAACCAACCCCATGATTCTGATGCGATTGGCACTAACTGCAAGTCGATATCTCTTCCCGTCTGGAAGTAACGCAATTCAATAATTCCGAACGTTTTATTTCCCGTCGTTGAATTGTCTCTTATGAAATACATATACTTCCAACCAATCCCATGATTCTGATGCGATTGGCACTAACTGCAAGTCGATATCTCTTCCCGTCTGGAAGTTACGCAATTCAATAATTCCGAACGTCTTATTTCCCGTCTTTGAATTGTTTTTCATGAAAAACATATCTTTCCAACAAATTTGATGATTCTGATGCGATTGGCACTAACTGCAAGTCGATATCTCTTCCCGTCTGGAAGTTACGCAATTCAATAATTCCGAACGTTTTATTTCCCGTCGTTGAATTGTCTCTTATGAAAAACATATACTTCCACCAACCTCATGACTCTGATGCGATTGGCACTAACTGCAAGTCGATAGCTCTTCCCGTCTGGAAGTTACGCAATTCAATAATTCCGAACGTTTTATTTCCCGTCTTTGAATTGTCTCTTTTGAAAAACATATACTTCCCACCAACCTCATGATTCTGATGCGATTGGCACTAACTGCAAGTCGATAGCTCTTCCCGTCTGGAAGTTACGCAATTCAATAATTCCGAACGTTTTATTTCCCGTCTTTGAATTGTCTCTTTTGAAAAACATATACTTCTCACCAACCTCATGATTCTGATGCGATTGGCACTAACTGCAAGTCGATAGCTCTTCCCGTCTGGAAGTTACGCAATTCAATAATTCCGAACGTTTTATTTCCCGTCGTTGAATTGTCTCTTATGAAATACATATACTTCCCACTAACCTCATGACTTTGGTGCGATTGGCACTAACTGCAAGTCGATAGCTCTTCCCGTCAGGAAGTTACGCAATTCAATAATTCCGAACGTTTTATTTCCCGTCGTTGAATTGTCTCTTATGAAATACATATACTTCCCACTAACCTCATGACTCTGGTGCGATTGGCACTAACTGCAAGTCGATAGCTCTTCCCGTCTGGAAGTTACGCAATTCAATAATTCCGAACGTTTTATTACCCGTCTTCGAACTTTTTCCTAAGAAAAACATATACTTCCAACCAACCCCATGATTCTGATGCGATTGGCACTAACTGCAAGTCGATATCTCTTCCCGTCTGGAAGTTACGCAATTCAATAATTCCGAACGTTTTATTTCCCGCCTTTGAATTGTTTCCTATGAAAAACTCATACTTCCAACCAATCCCATGATTCTGATGCGATTGGCACTAACTGCAAGTCGATAGCTCTTCCCGTCAGGAAGTTACGCAATTCAATAATTCCGAACGTTTTATTTCCCGTCGTTGAATTGTCTCTTATGAAATACATATACTTCCCACTAACCTCATGACTCTGGTGCGATTGGCACTAACTGCAAGTCGATAGCTCTTCCCGTCTGGAAGTTACGCAATTCAATAATTCCGAACGTTTTATTCCCCGTCTTCGAACTTTTTCCTAAGAAAAACATATACTTCCAACCAACCTCATGATTCTGATGCGATTGGCACTAACTGCAAGTCGATATCTCTTCCCGTCTGGAAGTTACGCAATTCAATAATTCCGAACGTTTTATTTCCCGCCTTTGAATTGTTTCCTATGAAAAACTCATACTTCCAACCAATCCCATGATTCTGATGCGATTGGCACTAACTGCAAGTCGATTGCTCTTCCCGTCTGGAAGTTACGCAATTCAATAATTCCGAACGTTTTATTTCCCGTCTTTGAATTGTATCTTTTGAAAAACATATACTTCCCACTAGACTCATGGTTCTGATGCGATTGGCACTAACTGCAAGTCGATAGCTCTTCCCGTCAGGAAGTTACGCAATTCAATTATTCCGAACGTTTTATTTCCCGTCTTTGAACTTTTTCCTAAGAAAAACATATACTTCCAACCAACCCCATGATTCTGATGCGATTGGCACTAACTGCAAGTCGATATCTCTTCTCGTCTGGTAGTTACGCAATTCAATAATTCCGAACGTTTTATTTCCCGGCTTTGAATTGTTTCCTATGAAAAACATATACTTCCAACCAACCCCATGATTCTGAAGCGATTGGCACTAACTGCAAGTCGATATCTCTTCCCGTCTGGAAGTAACGCAATTCAATAATTCCGAACGTTTTATTTCCCGTCGTTGAATTGTCTCTTATGAAATACATATACTTCCCACCAACCTCATGATTCTGATGCGATTGGCACTAACTGCAAGTCGATAGCTCTTCCCGTCTGGAAGTTACGCAATTCAATAATTCCGAACGTTTTATTTCCGGTCTTCGAACTTTTTCCTAAGAAAAACATATTCTTCCAACCAACCCCATGATTCTGAAGCGATTGGCACTAACTGCAAGTCGATATCTCTTCCCGTCTGGAAGTTACGCAATTCAATAATTCCGAATGTTTTATTTCCCGTCTTTGAATTGTCTCTTTTGAAAAACATATACTTCTCACCAACCTCATGATTCTGATGCGATTGGCACTAACTGCAAGTCGATAGCTCTTCCCGTCTGGAAGTTACGCAATTCAATAATTACGAACGTTTTATTTCCCGTCTTTGAATTGTCTCTTTTGAAAAACATATACTTCCCACCAACTTCATGATTCTGATGCGATTGGCACTAACTGCAAGTCGATAGCTCTTCCCGTCTGGAAGTTACGCAATTCAATAATTCCGAACGTTTTATTTCCCGTCTTTGAACTATTTCCTAAGAAAAACATATACTTCCAACCAACCCCATGATTCTGATGCGATTGGCACTAACTGCAAGTCGATATCTCTTCCCGTCTGGAAGTTACGCAATTCAATAATTCCGAACGTTTTATTTCCCGTCTTCGAACTTTTTCCTAAGAAAAACATATACTTCCAACCAACCCCATGATTCTGATTCGATTGGCACTAACTGCAAGTCGATATCTCTTCCCGTCTGGAAGTTACGCAATTCAATAATTCCGAACGTTTTATTTCCCGCCTTTGAATTGTTTCCTATGAAAAACTCATACTTCCAACCAATCCCATGATTCTGATGCGATTGGCACTAACTGCAAGTCGATTGCTCTTCCCGTCTGGAAGTTACGCAATTCAATAATTCCGAACGTTTTATTTCCCGTCGTTGAATTGTCTCTTATGAAATACATATACTTCCCACCAACCTCATGACTCTGATGCGATTGGCACTAACTGCAAGTCGATAGCTCTTCCCGTCTGGAAGTTACGCAATTTAATAATTCCGAACGTTTTATTTCCCGTCTTTGAATTGTCTCTTTTGAAAAACATATACTTCCCACTAACCTCATGATTCTGATGCGATTGGCACTAACTGCAAGTCGATATCTCTTCCCGTCTGGAAGTTACGCAATTCAATAATTCCGAACGTTTTATTTCCCGCCTTTGAATTGTTTCCTATGAAAAACTCATACTTCCAACCAATCCCATGATTCTGATGCGATTGGCACTAACTGCAAGTCGATAGCTCTTCCCGTCAGGAAGTTACGCAATTCAATAATTCCGAACGTTTTATTTCCCGTCGCTGAATTGTCTCTTATGAAATACATATACTTCCCACTAACCTCATGACTCTGGTGCGATTGGCACTAACTGCAAGTCGATAGCTCTTCCCGTCTGGAAGTTACGCAATTCAATAATTCCGAACGTTTTATTCCCCGTCTTCGAACTTTTTCCTAAGAAAAACATATACTTCCAACCAACCCCATGATTCTGATGTGATTGGCATTAACTGCAAGTCGATATCTCTTCCCGTCTGGAAGTTACGCAATTCAATAATTCCGAACGTTTTATTTCCCGCCTTTGAATTGTTTCCTATGAAAAACTCATACTTCCAACCAATCCCATGATTCCGATGCGATTGGCACTAACTGCAAGTCGATTGCTCTTCCCGTCTGGAAGTTACGCAATTCAATAATTCCGAACGTTTTATTTCCCGTCTTTGAATTGTATCTTTTGAAAAACATATACTTCCCACTAGACTCATGGTTCTGATGCGATTGGCACTAACTGCAAGTCGATAGCTCTTCCCGTCAGGAAGTTACGCAATTCAATAATTCCGAACGTTTTATTTCCCGTCTTTGAACTTTTTCCTAAGAAAAACATATACTTCCAACCAACCCCATGATTCTGATGCGATTGGCACTAACTGCAAGTCGATATCTCTTCTCGTCTGGTAGTTACGCAATTCAATAATTCCGAACGTTTTATTCCCCGTCTTCGAACTTTTTCCTAAGAAAAACATATACTTCCAACCAACCCCATGATTCTGAAGCGATTGGCACTAACTGCAAGTCGATATCTCTTCCCGTCTGGAAGTAACGCAATTCAATAATTCCGAACGTTTTATTTCCCGTCGTTGAATTGTCTCTTATGAAATACATATACTTCCCACCAACCTCATGATTCTGATGCGATTGGCACTAACTGCAAGTCGATAGCTCTTCCCGTCTGGAAGTTACGCAATTCAATAATTCCGAACGTTTTATTTCCGGTCTTCGAACTTTTTCCTAAGAAAAACATATTCTTCCAACCAACCCCATGATTCTGAAGCGATTGGCACTAACTGCAAGTCGATATCTCTTCCCGTCTGGAAGTTACGCAATTCAATAATTCCGAACGTTTTATTCCCCGTCTTCGAACTTTTTCCTAAGAAAAACATATACTTCCAACCAACCCCATGATTCTGATGTGATTGGCATTAACTGCAAGTCGATATCTCTTCCCGTCTGGAAGTTACGCAATTCAATAATTCCGAACGTTTTATTTCCCGCCTTTGAATTGTTTCCTATGAAAAACTCATACTTCCAACCAATCCCATGATTCCGATGCGATTGGCACTAACTGCAAGTCGATTGCTCTTCCCGTCTGGAAGTTACGCAATTCAATAATTCCGAACGTTTTATTTCCCGTCTTTGAATTGTATCTTTTGAAAAACATATACTTCCCACTAGACTCATGGTTCTGATGCGATTGGCACTAACTGCAAGTCGATAGCTCTTCCCGTCAGGAAGTTACGCAATTCAATAATTCCGAACGTTTTATTTCCCGTCTTTGAACTTTTTCCTAAGAAAAACATATACTTCCAACCAACCCCATGATTCTGATGCGATTGGCACTAACTGCAAGTCGATATCTCTTCTCGTCTGGTAGTTACGCAATTCAATAATTCCGAACGTTTTATTCCCCGTCTTCGAACTTTTTCCTAAGAAAAACATATACTTCCAACCAACCCCATGATTCTGAAGCGATTGGCACTAACTGCAAGTCGATATCTCTTCCCGTCTGGAAGTAACGCAATTCAATAATTCCGAACGTTTTATTTCCCGTCGTTGAATTGTCTCTTATGAAATACATATACTTCTCACCAACCTCATGATTCTGATGCGATTGGCACTAACTGCAAGTCGATAGCTCTTCCCGTCTGGAAGTTACGCAATTCAATAATTCCGAACGTTTTATTTCCGGTCTTCGAACTTTTTCCTAAGAAAAACATATTCTTCCAACCAACCCCATGATTCTGAAGCGATTGGCACTAACTGCAAGTCGATATCTCTTCCCGTCTGGAAGTTACGCAATTCAATAATTCCGAACGTTTTATTTCCCGTCTTTGAATTGTCTCTTTAAAAAACATATACTTCTCACCAACCTCATGATTCTGATGCGATTGGCACTAACTGCAAGTCGATATCTCTTCCCGTCTGGAAGTTACGCAATTCAATAATTCCGAACGTTTTATTTCCCGTCTTTGAATTGTCTCTTTTGAAAAACATATACTTCTCACCAACCTCATGATTCTGATGCGATTGGCACTAACTGCAAGTCGATATCTCTTCCCGTCTGGAAGTTACGCAATTCAATTATTCCGAACGTTTTATTTCCCGTCTTTGAACTTTTCCTTAAGAATAACATATACTTCCAACCAACCCCATGATTCTGATGCGATTGGCACTAACTGCAAGTCGATATCTCTTCCCGTCTGGAAGTTACGCAATTCAATAATTCCGAACGTTTTATTTCCCGTCTTTGAATTGTCTCTTATGAAAAACATATACTTCCAACCAACCTCATGATTCTGATGCGATTGGCACTAACTGCAAGTCGATATCTCTTCCCGTCTGGAAGTTACGCAATTCAATAATTCCGAACGTTTTATTTCCCGTCTTTGAATTGTCTCTTTTGAAAAACATATACTTCCCACCAACCTCATGATTCTGATGCGATTGGCACTAACTGCAAGTAGATAGCTCTTCCCGTCTGGAAGTTACGCAATTCAATAATTCCGAACGTTTTATTTCCCGTCTTTGAATTGTCTCTTTTGAAAAACATATACTTCTCACCAACCTCATGATTCTGTTGCGATTGGCACTAACTGCAAGTCGATAGCTCTTCCCGTCTGGAAGTTACGCAATTCAATAATTCCGAACGTTTTATTTCCCGTCGTTGAATTGTCTCTTTTGAAAAACATATACTTCTCACCAACCTCATGATTCTGATGCAATTGGCACTAACTGCAAGTCGATAGCTCTTCCCGTCTGGAAGTTACGCAATTCAATAATTCCGAACGTTTTATTTCCCGTCGTTGAATTGTCTCTTATGAAATACATATACTTCCCACTAACCTCATGACTCTGGTGCGATTGGCACTAACTGCAAGTCGATAGCTCTTCCCGTCAGGAAGTTACGCAATTCAATAATTCCGAACGTTTTATTTCCCGTCGTTGAATTGTCTCTTATGAAATACATATACTTCCCACTAACCTCATGACTCTGGTGCGATTGGCACTAACTGCAAGTCGATAGCTCTTCCCGTCAGGAAGTTACGCAATTCAATAATTCCGAACGTTTTATTTCCCGTCGTTGAATTGTCTCTTATGAAATACATATACTTCCCACTAACCTCATGACTCTGGTGCGATTGGCACTAACTGCAAGTCGATATCTCTTCCCGTCTGGAAGTTACGCAATTCAATAATTCCGAACGTTTTATTTCCCGTCTTTGAATTGTCTCTTTTGAAAAACATATACTTCCCACCAACCTCATGATTCTGATGCGATTGGCACTAACTGCAAGTAGATAGCTCTTCCCGTCTGGAAGTTACGCAATTCAATAATTCCGAACGTTTTATTTCCCGTCTTTGAATTGTCTCTTTTGAAAAACATATACTTCTCACCAACCTCATGATTCTGTTGCGATTGGCACTAACTGCAAGTCGATAGCTCTTCCCGTCTGGAAGTTACGCAATTCAATAATTCCGAACGTTTTATTTCCCGTCGTTGAATTGTCTCTTTTGAAAAACATATACTTCTCACCAACCTCATGATTCTGATGCAATTGGCACTAACTGCAAGTCGATATCTCTTCCCGTCTGGAAGTTACGCAATTCAATAATTCCGAACGTTTTATTTCCCGTCTTTGAATTGTCTCTTTTGAAAAACATATACTTCCCACCAACCTCATGATTCTGATGCGATTGGCTTTAACTGCAAGTCGATATCTCTTCCCGTCTGGAAGTTACGCAATTCAATAATTC
Source organism: Endomychus coccineus (assembly GCA_958510875.1). Taxonomy (NCBI): domain Eukaryota; kingdom Metazoa; phylum Arthropoda; class Insecta; order Coleoptera; family Endomychidae; genus Endomychus; species Endomychus coccineus. The sequence continues at coordinate 27,103 of CAUEHT010000106.1, forward strand.
CGAACGTTTTATTTCCCGTCTTTGAATTGTCTCTTTTGAAAAACATATACTTCCCACCAACCTCATGATTCTGATGCGATTGGCTTTAACTGCAAGTCGATAGCTCTTCCCGTCTGGAAGTTACGCAATTCAATTATTCCGAACGTTTTATTTCCCGTCTTTGAACTTTTCCATAAGAATAACATATACTTCCAACCAACCCCATGATTCTGATGTGATTGGCACTAACTGCAAGTCGATATCTCTTTCCGTCTGGAAGTTACGCAATTCAATAATTCCGAACGTTTTATTTCCCGTCTTTGAATTGTCTCTTTTGAAAAACATATACTTCCCACCAACCTCATGATTCTGATGCGATTGGCTTTAACTGCAAGTCGATAGCTCTTCCCGTCTGGAAGTTACGCAATTCAATTATTCCGAACGTTTTATTTCCCGTCTTTGAATTGTATCTTTTGAAAAACATATACTTCCCACTAGACTCATGGTTCTGATGCCATTGGCACTAACTGCAAGTCGATAGCTCTTCCCGTCAGGAAGTTACGCAATTCAATAATTCCGAACGTTTTATTTCCCGTCTTTGAACTTTTTCCTAAGAAAAACATATACTTCCAACCAACCCCATGATTCTGATGCGATTGGCACTAACTGCAAGTCGCTATCTCTTCTCGTCTGGTAGTTACGCAATTCAATAATTCCGAACGTTTTATTTCCCGTCTTTGAATTGTCTCTTTTGAAAAACATATACTTCTCACCAACCTCATGATTCTGATGCGATTGGCACTAACTGCAAGTCGATATCTCTTCCCGTCTGGAAGTTACGCAATTCAATAATTCCGAACGTTTTATTTCCCGTCTTTGAATTGTCTCTTTTGAAAAACATATACTTCTCACCAACCTCATGATTCTGATGCGATTGGCACTAACTGCAAGTCGATATCTCTTCCCGTCTGGAAGTTACGCAATTCAATAATTCCGAACGTTTTATTTCCCGTCTTTGAACTTTTTCCTAAGAAAAACATATACTTCCAACCAACCACATGATTCTGATGCGACTGCCACTAACTGCAAGTCGATATCTCTTCCCGTCTGGAAGTTACGCAATTCAATAATTCCGAACGTTTTATTTCCCGTCTTTGAATTGTCTCTTTTGAAAAACATATACTTCCCACCAACCTCATGATTCTGATGCGATTGGCTTTAACTGCAAGTCGATAGCTCTTCCCGTCTGGAAGTTACGCAATTCAATCATTCCGAACGTTTTATTTCCCGTCTTTGAACTTTTCCTTAAGAATAACATATACTTCCAACCAACCCCATGATTCTGATGCGATTGGCACTAACTGCAAGTCGATATCTCTTCCCGTCTGGAAGTTACGCAATTCAATAATTCCGAACGTTTTATTTCCCGTCTTTGAATTGTCTCTTATGAAAAACATATACTTCCAACCAACCTCATGATTCTGATGCGATTGGCACTAACTGCAAGTCGATATCTCTTCCCGTCTGGAAGTTACGCAATTCAATAATTCCGAACGTTTTATTTCCCGTCTTTGAATTGTCTCTTTTGAAAAACATATACTTCCCACCAACCTCATGATTCTGATGCGATTGGCACTAACTGCAAGTAGATAGCTCTTCCCGTCTGGAAGTTACGCAATTCAATAATTCCGAACGTTTTATTTCCCGTCTTTGAATTGTCTCTTTTGAAAAACATATACTTCTCACCAACCTCATGATTCTGTTGCGATTGGCACTAACTGCAAGTCGATAGCTCTTCCCGTCTGGAAGTTACGCAATTCAATAATTCCGAACGTTTTATTTCCCGTCGTTGAATTGTCTCTTTTGAAAAACATATACTTCTCACCAACCTCATGATTCTGATGCAATTGGCACTAACTGCAAGTCGATAGCTCTTCCCGTCTGGAAGTTACGCAATTCAATAATTCCGAACGTTTTATTTCCCGTCGTTGAATTGTCTCTTATGAAATACATATACTTCCCACTAACCTCATGACTCTGGTGCGATTGGCACTAACTGCAAGTCGATAGCTCTTCCCGTCAGGAAGTTACGCAATTCAATAATTCCGAACGTTTTATTTCCCGTCGTTGAATTGTCTCTTATGAAATACATATACTTCCCACTAACCTCATGACTCTGGTGCGATTGGCACTAACTGCAAGTCGATATCTCTTCCCGTCTGGAAGTTACGCAATTCAATAATTCCGAACGTTTTATTTCCCGTCTTTGAATTGTCTCTTTTGAAAAACATATACTTCCCACCAACCTCATGATTCTGATGCGATTGGCACTAACTGCAAGTAGATAGCTCTTCCCGTCTGGAAGTTACGCAATTCAATAATTCCGAACGTTTTATTTCCCGTCTTTGAATTGTCTCTTTTGAAAAACATATACTTCTCACCAACCTCATGATTCTGTTGCGATTGGCACTAACTGCAAGTCGATAGTTCTTCCCGTCTGGAAGTTACGCAATTCAATAATTCCGAACGTTTTATTTCCCGTCGTTGAATTGTCTCTTTTGAAAAACATATACTTCTCACCAACCTCATGATTCTGATGCAATTGGCACTAACTGCAAGTCGATATCTCTTCCCGTCTGGAAGTTACGCAATTCAATAATTCCGAACGTTTTATTTCCCGTCTTTGAATTGTCTCTTTTGAAAAACATATACTTCCCACCAACCTCATGATTCTGATGCGATTGGCTTTAACTGCAAGTCGATATCTCTTCCCGTCTGGAAGTTACGCAATTCAATAATTCCGAACGTTTTATTTCCCGTCTTTGAATTGTCTCTTTTGAAAAACATATACTTCCCACCAACCTCATGATTCTGATGCGATTGGCTTTAACTGCAAGTCGATAGCTCTTCCCGTCTGGAAGTTACGCAATTCAATTATTCCGAACGTTTTATTTCCCGTCTTTGAACTTTTCCTTAAGAATAACATATACTTCCAACCAACCCCATGATTCTGATGTGATTGGCACTAACTGCAAGTCGATATCTCTTTCCGTCTGGAAGTTACGCAATTCAATAATTCCGAACGTTTTATTTCCCGTCTTTGAATTGTCTCTTTTGAAAAACATATACTTCCCACCAACCTCATGATTCTGATGCGATTGGCTTTAACTGCAAGTCGATAGCTCTTCCCGTCTGGAAGTTACGCAATTCAATTATTCCGAACGTTTTATTTCCCGTCTTTGAATTGTATCTTTTGAAAAACATATACTTCCCACTAGACTCATGGTTCTGATGCCATTGGCACTAACTGCAAGTCGATAGCTCTTCCCGTCAGGAAGTTACGCAATTCAATAATTCCGAACGTTTTATTTCCCGTCTTTGAACTTTTTCCTAAGAAAAACATATACTTCCAACCAACCCCATGATTCTGATGCGATTGGCACTAACTGCAAGTCGATATCTCTTCTCGTCTGGTAGTTACGCAATTCAATAATTCCGAACGTTTTATTTCCCGTCTTTGAATTGTCTCTTTTGAAAAACATATACTTCTCACCAACCTCATGATTCTGATGCGATTGGCACTAACTGCAAGTCGATATCTCTTCCCGTCTGGAAGTTACGCAATTCAATAATTCCGAACGTTTTATTTCCCGTCTTTGAATTGTCTCTTTTGAAAAACATATACTTCTCACCAACCTCATGATTCTGATGCGATTGGCACTAACTGCAAGTCGATATCTCTTCCCGTCTGGAAGTTACGCAATTCAATAATTCCGAACGTTTTATTTCCCGTCTTTGAACTTTTTCCTAAGAAAAACATATACTTCCAACCAACCACATGATTCTGATGCGACTGCCACTAACTGCAAGTCGATATCTCTTCCCGTCTGGAAGTTACGCAATTCAATAATTCCGAACGTTTTATTTCCCGTCTTTGAATTGTCTCTTTTGAAAAACATATACTTCCCACCAACCTCATGATTCTGATGCGATTGGCTTTAACTGCAAGTCGATAGCTCTTCCCGTCTGGAAGTTACGCAATTCAATCATTCCGAACGTTTTATTTCCCGTCTTTGAACTTTTCCTTAAGAATAACATATACTTCCAACCAACCCCATGATTCTGATGCGATTGGCACTAACTGCAAGTCGATATCTCTTCCCGTCTGGAAGTTACGCAATTCAATAATTCCGAACGTTTTATTTCCCGTCTTTGAATTGTCTCTTATGAAAAACATATACTTCCAACCAACCTCATGATTCTGATGCGATTGGCACTAACTGCAAGTCGATATCTCTTCCCGTCTGGAAGTTACGCAATTCAATAATTCCGAACGTTTTATTTCCCGTCTTTGAATTGTCTCTTTTGAAAAACATATACTTCCCACCAACCTCATGATTCTGATGCGATTGGCACTAACTGCAAGTAGATAGCTCTTCCCGTCTGGAAGTTACGCAATTCAATAATTCCGAACGTTTTATTTCCCGTCTTTGAATTGTCTCTTTTGAAAAACATATACTTCTCACCAACCTCATGATTCTGTTGCGATTGGCACTAACTGCAAGTCGATAGCTCTTCCCGTCTGGAAGTTACGCAATTCAATAATTCCGAACGTTTTATTTCCCGTCGTTGAATTGTCTCTTTTGAAAAACATATACTTCTCACCAACCTCATGATTCTGATGCAATTGGCACTAACTGCAAGTCGATAGCTCTTCCCGTCTGGAAGTTACGCAATTCAATAATTCCGAACGTTTTATTTCCCGTCGTTGAATTGTCTCTTATGAAATACATATACTTCCCACTAACCTCATGACTCTGGTGCGATTGGCACTAACTGCAAGTCGATAGCTCTTCCCGTCAGGAAGTTACGCAATTCAATAATTCCGAACGTTTTATTTCCCGTCGTTGAATTGTCTCTTATGAAATACATATACTTCCCACTAACCTCATGACTCTGGTGCGATTGGCACTAACTGCAAGTCGATATCTCTTCCCGTCTGGAAGTTACGCAATTCAATAATTCCGAACGTTTTATTTCCCGTCTTTGAATTGTCTCTTTTGAAAAACATATACTTCCCACCAACCTCATGATTCTGATGCGATTGGCACTAACTGCAAGTAGATAGCTCTTCCCGTCTGGAAGTTACGCAATTCAATAATTCCGAACGTTTTATTTCCCGTCGTTGAATTGTCTCTTTTGAAAAACATATACTTCTCACCAACCTCATGATTCTGTTGCGATTGGCACTAACTGCAAGTCGATAGCTCTTCCCGTCTGGAAGTTACGCAATTCAATAATTCCGAACGTTTTATTTCCCGTCGTTGAATTGTCTCTTTTGAAAAACATATACTTCTCACCAACCTCATGATTCTGATGCAATTGGCACTAACTGCAAGTCGATATCTCTTCCCGTCTGGAAGTTACGCAATTCAATAATTCCGAACGTTTTATTTCCCGTCTTTGAATTGTCTCTTTTGAAAAACATATACTTCCCACCAACCTCATGATTCTGATGCGATTGGCTTTAACTGCAAGTCGATATCTCTTCCCGTCTGGAAGTTACGCAATTCAATAATTCCGAACGTTTTATTTCCCGTCTTTGAATTGTCTCTTTTGAAAAACATATACTTCCCACCAACCTCATGATTCTGATGCGATTGGCTTTAACTGCAAGTCGATAGCTCTTCCCGTCTGGAAGTTACGCAATTCAATTATTCCGAACGTTTTATTTCCCGTCTTTGAACTTTTCCTTAAGAATAACATATACTTCCAACCAACCCCATGATTCTGATGCGATTGGCACTAACTGCAAGTCGATATCTCTTCCCGTCTGGAAGTTACGCAATTCAATAATTCCGAACGTTTTATTTCCCGTCTTTGAATTGTCTCTTATGAAAAACATATACTTCCAACCAACCTCATGATTCTGATGCGATTGGCACTAACTGCAAGTCGATATCTCTTCCCGTCTGGAAGTTACGCAATTCAATAATTCCGAACGTTTTATTTCCCGCCTTTGGATTGTTTCCTATGAAAAACTCATACTTCCAACCAATCCCATGATTCTGATGCGATTGGCACTAACTGCAAGTCGATTGCTCTTCCCGTCTGGAAGTTACGCAATTCAATAATTCCGAACGTTTTATTTCCCGTCTTTGAATTGTATCTTTTGAAAAACATATACTTCCCACTAGACTCATGGTTCTGATGCGATTGGCACTAACTGCAAGTCGATAGCTCTTCCCGTCAGGAAGTTACGCAATTCAATAATTCCGAACGTTTTATTTCCCGTCTTTGAACTTTTTCCTAAGAAAAACATATACTTCCAACCAACCCCATGATTCTGATGTGATTGGCACTAACTGCAAGTCGATATCTCTTCCCGTCTGGAAGTTACGCAATTCAATAATTCCGAACGTTTTATTTCCCGTCTTTGAATTGTCTCTTTTGAAAAACATATACTTCCCACCAACCTCATGATTCTGATGCGATTGGCTTTAACTGCAAGTCGATAGCTCTTCCCGTCTGGAAGTTACGCAATTCAATTATTCCGAACGTTTTATTTCCCGTCTTTGAACTTTTCCTTAAGAATAACATATACTTCCAACCAACCCCATGATTCTGATGCGATTGGCACTAACTGCAAGTCGATATCTCTTCCCGTCTGGAAGTTACGCAATTCAATAATTCCGAACGATTTATTTCCCGTCTTTGAATTGTCTCTTATGAAAAACATATACTTCCAACCAACCTCATGATTCTGATGCGATTGGCACTAACTGCAAGTCGATATCTCTTCCCGTCTGGAAGTTACGCAATT
>CAUEHT010000107.1:0-85000 GCA_958510875.1 Endomychus coccineus
ACGCAATTCAATAATTCCGAACGTTTTATTTCCCGTCGTTGGATTGTCTCTTATGAAAAACATATACTTCCCACCAACCTCATGATTCTGATGCGATTGGCACTAACTGCAAGTCGATAGCTCTTCCCGTCTGGAAGTAACGCAATTCAATAATTCCGAACGTTTTATTTCCCGTCGTTGAATTGTCTCTTATGAAATACATATACTTCCCACCAACCTCATGACTCTGATGCGATTGGCACTAACTGCAAGTCGATAGCTCTTCCCGTCTGGAAGTTACGCAATTCAATAATTCCGAACGTTTTATTTCCCGTCGTTGAATTGTCTCTTATGAAATACATATACTCCCCACCAACCTCATGACTCTGATGCGGTTGGCACTAACTGCAAGTCGATAGCTCTTCCCGTCTGGAAGTTAGGCAATTCAATAATTCCGAACGTTTTATTTCCCGTCTTTGAATTGTCTCTCTTGAAAAACATATACTTCCCACCAACCTCATGATTCTGATGCGATTGGCACTAACTGCAAGTCGATAGCTCTTCCCGTCTGGAAGTAACGCAATTCAATAATTCCGAACGTTTTATTTCCCGTCGTTGAATTGTCTCTTATGAAATACATATACTTCCCACCAACCTCATGACTCTGATGCGATTGGCACTAACTGCAAGTCGATAGCTCTCCCCGTCTGGAAGTTACGCAATTCAATAATTCCGAACGTTTTATTTCCCGTCGTTGAATTGTCTCTTATGAAATACATATACTTCCCACCAACCTCATGACTCTGATGCGATTGGCACTAACTGCAAGTCGATAGCTCTTCCCGTCTGGAAGTTACGCGAATCAATAATTCCGAACGTTTTATTTCCCGTCTTTGAATTGTTTCCTATGAAAAACTCATACTTCCAACCAATCCCATGATTCAGATGCGATTGGCACTAACTGCAAGTCGATATCTCTTCCCGTCTGGAAGTTACGCAATTCAATAATTCCGAACGTTTTATTTCCCGTCTTTGAATTGTCTCTTATGAAAAACATATGCTTCCAACCAACTTCATGATTCTGATGCGACTGTCACTAACTGCAAGTCGATAGCTCTTCCCGTCTGGAAGTTACGCAATTCAATAATTCCGAACGTTTTATTTCCCGTCTTTGAATTTTTTCCCAAGAAAAACATATACTTCCAACCAACCTCATAATTCTGATGCGATTGGCACTAACTGCAAGTCGATATCTCTTCCCGTCTGGAAGTTACGCAATTCGATAATTCCGAACGTTTTATTTCCCGTCTTTGAATTGTCTCTTTTGAAAAACATATACTTCCCACCAACCTCATGATTCTGATGCGATTGGCACTAACTGCAAGTCGATAGCTCTTCCCGTCTGGAAGTTACGCAATTCAATAATCCCGAACGTTTTATTTCCCGTCTTTGAACTTTTTCCTAAGAAAAACATATACTTCCAACCAACCCCATGATTCTGATGCGATTGGCACTAACTGCAAGTCGATAGCTCTTCCCGTCTGGAAGTTACGCAATTCAATAATTTCGAACGTTTTATTTCCCGTCTTCGACCTTTTTCCTAAGAAAAACATATACTTCCAACCAACCATATGATTCTGATGTGATTGGCACTAACTGCAAGTCGATATCTCTTCCCGTCTGGAAGTTACGCAATTCAATTATTCCGAACGTTTTATTTCCCGTCGTTGAATTGTCTCTTATGAAAAACATATACTTCCCACCAACCTCATGACTCTGATGCGATTGGCACTAACTGCAAGTCGATAGCTCTTCCCGTCTGGAAGTTACGCAATTCAATAATTCCGAACGTTTTATTTCCCGTCTTCGAACTTTTTCCTAAGAAAAACATATACTTCAAACCAACCCCATGATTCTGATGTGATTGGCACTAACTGCAAGTCGATAGCTCTTCCCGTCTGGAAGTTACGCAATTCAATAATTCCGAACGTTTTATTTCCCGTCGTTGGATTGTCTCTTTTGAAAAACATATACTTCCCACCAACCTCATGACTCTGATGCGATTGGCACTAACTGCAAGTCGATAGCTCTTCCCGTCTGGAAGTTACGCAATTCAATAATTCCGAACGTTTTATTTCCCGTCTTTGAACTTTTTCCTAAGAAAAACATATACTTCTCACCAACCTCATGATTCTGATGCGATTGGCACTAACTGCAAGTCGATAGCTCTTCCCGTCTGGAAGTTACGCAATTCAATAATTCCGAACGTTTTATTTCCCGTCTTTGAACTTTTTCCTAAGAAAAACATATACTTCCAACCAACCCCATTATTCTGATGCGATTGGCACTAACTGCAAGTCGATAGCTCTTCCCATCTGGAAGTTACGCAATTCAATAATTCCGAACGTTTTATTTCATGTCTTTAAACTTTTTCCTAAGAAAAACATATACTTCCAACCAACCCCATGATTCTGAAGCGATTGGCACTAACTGCAAGTCGATATCTCTTCCCGTCTGGAAGTTACGTAATTCAATAATTCCGAACGTTTTATTTCCCGTCGTTGAATTGCCTCTTATGAAAAACATATACTTCCCACCAACCTCATGACTCTGATGCGATTGGCACTAACTGCAAGTCGATAGCTCCTCCCGTCTGGAAGTTACGCAATTCAATAATTCCGAACGTTTTATTTCCCGTCGTTGAATTGTCTCTTATGAAAAACATATACTTCCCACCAACCTCATGACTCTGATGCGATTGGCACTAACTGCAAGTCGATAGCTCCTCCCGTCTGAAAGTTACGCAATTCAATAATTCCGAACGTTTTATTTCCCGTCTTTGAATTGTCTCTTTTGAAAAACATATACTTCCCACCAACCTCATGATTCTGATGCGATTGGCACTAACTGCAAGTCGATAGCTCTTCCCGTCTGGAAGTAACGCAATTCAATAATTCCGAACGTTTTATTTCCCGTCGTTGAATTGTCTCTTATGAAATACATATACTTCCCACCAACCTCATGACTCTGATGCGATTGGCACTAACTGTAAGTCGATAGCTCTTCCCGTCTGGAAGTTACGCAATTCAATAATTCCGAACGTTTTATTTCCCGTCTTTGAATTGTCTCTTTTGAAAAACATATACTTCCCACCAACCTCATGATTCTGATGCGATTGGCACTAACTGCAAGTCGATAGCTCTTCCCGTCTGGAAGTTACGCAATTCAATAATTCCGAACGTTTTATTTCCCGTCTTTGAACTTTTTCCTAAGAAAAACATATACTTCCAACCAACCCCATGATTCTGATGCGATTGGCACTAACTGCAAGACGATAGCTCTCCCCGTCTGGAAGTTACGCAATTCAATAATTACGAACGTTTTCTTTCCCGTCTTTGAATTGTCTCTTTTGAAAAACATATACTTCCCCCCAACCTCATGATTCTGATGCGATTGGCACTAACTGCAAGTCGATAGCTCTTCCCGTCTGGAAGTTACGCAATTCAATAATTCCGAACGTTTTATTTCCCGTCTTTGAACTTTTTCCTAAGAAAAACATATACTTCCAACCAACCCCATGATTCTGATGCGATTGGCACTAACTGCAAGTCGATATCTCTTCCCGTCTGGAAGTTACGCAATTCAATAATTCCGAACGTTTTATTTCCCGTCGTTGGATTGTCTCTTATGAAAAACATATACTTCCCACCAACCTCATGACTCTGATGCGATTGGCACTAACTGCAAGTCGATAGCTCTTCCCGTCTGGAAGTTACGCAATTCAATAATTCCGAACGTTTTATTTCCCGTCTTTGAGTTGTCTCTTTTGAAAAACATATACTTCCCACCAACCTCATGATTCTGATGCGATTGGCACTAACTGCAAGTCGATAGCTCTTCCCGTCTGGAAGTAACGCAATTCAATAATTCCGAACGTTTTATTTCCCGTCGTTGAATTGTCTCTTATGAAATACATATACTTCCCACCAACCTCATGACTCTGATGCGATTGGCACTAACTGCAAGTCGATAGCTCTCCCCGTCTGGAAGTTACGCAATTCAATAATTCCGAACGTTTTATTTCCTGTCTTTGAACTTTTTCCTAAGAAAAACATATACTTCCCACCAACCTCATGATTCTGATGCGATTGGCACTAACTGCAAGTCGATAGCTCTTCCCGTCTGGAAGTTACGCAATTCAATAATTCCGAACGTTTTATTTCCCGTCTTTGAACTTTTTCCTAAGAAAAACATATACTTCCAACCAACCCCATGATTCTGATGCGATTGGCACTAACTGCAAGTCGATAGCTCTTCCCGTCTGGAAGTTACGCAATTCAATAATTCCGAACGGTTTATTTCCCGTCTTCGAACTTTTTCCTAAGAAAAACATATACTTCCAACCAACCCCATGATTCTGATGTGATTGGCACTAACTGCAAGTCGATAGCTCTTCCCGTCTGGAAGTTACGCAATTCAATAATTCCGAACGTTTTATTTCCCGTCGTTGAATTGTCTCTTATGAAATACATATACTTCCCACCAACCTCATGACTCTGATGCGATTGGCACTAACTGCAAGTCGATAGCTCTTCCCGTCTGAAAGTTACGCAATTCAATAATTCCGAACGTTTTATTTCCCGTCTTTGAATTGTCTCTTTTGAAAAACATATACTTCCCACCAACCTCATGATTCTGATGCGATTGGCACTAACTGCAAGTCGATAGCTCTTCCCGTCTGGAAGTTACGCAATTCAATAATTCCGAACGTTTTATTTCCCGTCTTTGAACTTTTTCCTAGGAAAAACATATACTTCCCACCAACCTCATGATTCTGATGCGATTGGCACTAACTGCAAGTCGATAGCTCTTCCCGTCTGGAAGTAACGCAATTCAATAATTCCGAACGTTTTATTTCCCGTCTTTGAACTTTTTCCTAAGAAAAACATATACTTCCAACCAACCCCATGATTCTGATGCGATTGGCACTAACTGCAAGTCGATATCTCTTCTCGTCTGGTAGTTACGCAATTCAATAATTCCGAACGTTTTATTTCCCGTCTTTGAAATGTTTCCTATGAAAAACATATACTTCCAACCAACCCCATGATTCTGATGCGATTGGCACTAACTGCAAGTCGATATCTCTTCCCGTCTGGAAGTAACGCAATTCAATAATTCCCAACGTTTTATTTCCCGTCGTTGAATTGTCTCTTATGAAATACATATACTTCCCACCAACCTCATGATTCTGATGCGATTGGCACTAACTGCAAGTCGATAGCTCTTCCCGTCTGGAAGTAACGCAATTCAATAATTCCGAACGTTTTATTTCCGGTCCTCGAACTTTTTCCTATGAAAAACATATACTTCCAACCAACCCCATGATTCTGAAGCGATTGGCACTAACTGCAAGTCGATATCCCTTCCCGTCTGGAAGTTACGCAATTCAATAATTCCGAACGTTTTATTTCCCGTCTTTGAATTGTCTCTTTTGAAAAACATATACTTCTCACCAACCTCATGATTCTGATGCGATTGGCAATAACTGCAAGTCGATAGCTCTCCCCGTCTGGAAGTTACGCAATTCAATAATTACGAACGTTTTCTTTCCCGTCTTTGAATTGTCTCTTTTGAAAAACATATACTTCCCCCCAACCTCATGATTCTGATGCGATTGGCACTAACTGCAAGTCGATAGCTCTTCCCGTCTGGAAGTTACGCAATTCAATAATTCCGAACGTTTTATTTCCCGTCTTTGAACTTTTTCCTAAGAAAAACATATACTTCCAACCAACCCCATGATTCTGATGCGATTGGCACTAACTGCAAGTCGATATCTCTTCCCGTCTGGAAGTTACGCAATTCAATAATTCCGAACGTTTTATTTCCCGTCGTTGGATTGTCTCTTATGAAAAACATATACTTCCCACCAACCTCATGATTCTGATGCGATTGGCACTAACTGCAAGTCGATAGCTCTTCCCGTCTGGAAGTAACGCAATTCAATAATTCCGAACGTTTTATTTCCCGTCGTTGAATTGTCTCTTATGAAATACATATACTTCCCACCAACCTCATGACTCTGATGCGATTGGCACTAACTGCAAGTCGATAGCTCTTCCCGTCTGGAAGTTACGCAATTCAATAATTCCGAACGTTTTATTTCCCGTCGTTGAATTGTCTCTTATGAAATACATATACTCCCCACCAACCTCATGACTCTGATGCGGTTGGCACTAACTGCAAGTCGATAGCTCTTCCCGTCTGGAAGTTACGCAATTCAATAATTCCGAACGTTTTATTTCCCGTCTTTGAATTGTCTCTTTTGAAAAACCTATACTTCCCACCAACCTCATGATTCTGATGCGATTGGCACTAACTGCAAGTCGATAGCTCTTCCCGTCTGGAAGTAACGCAATTCAATAATTCCGAACGTTTTATTTCCCGTCGTTGAATTGTCTCTTATGAAATACATATACTTCCCACCAACCTCATGACTCTGATGCGATTGGCACTAACTGCAAGTCGATAGCTCTTCCCGTCTGGAAGTTACGCAATTCAATAATTCCGAACGTTTTATTTCCCGTCGTTGAATTGTCTCTTATGAAATACATATACTTCCCACCAACCTCATGACTCTGATGCGATTGGCACTAACTGCAAGTCGATAGCTCTTCCCGTCTGGAAGTTACGCGAATCAATAATTCCGAACGTTTTATTTCCCGTCTTTGAATTGTTTCCTATGAAAAACTCATACTTCCAACCAATCCCATGATTCAGATGCGATTGGCACTAACTGCAAGTCGATATCTCTTCCCGTCTGGAAGTTACGCAATTCAATAATTCCGAACGTTTTATTTCCCGTCTTTGAATTGTCTCTTATGAAAAACATATGCTTCCAACCAACCTCATGATTCTGATGCGACTTTCACTAACTGCAAGTCGATAGCTCTTCCCGTCTGGAAGTTACGCAATTCAATAATTCCGAACGTTTTATTTCCCGTCTTTGAATTTTTTCCCAAGAAAAACATATACTTCCAACCAACCTCATAATTCTGATGCGATTGGCACTAACTGCAAGTCGATATCTCTTCCCGTCTGGAAGTTACGCAATTCGATAATTCCGAACGTTTTATTTCCCGTCTTTGAATTGTCTCTTTTGAAAAACATATACTTCCCACCAACCTCATGATTCTGATGCGATTGGCACTAACTGCAAGTCGATAGCTCTTCCCGTCTGGAAGTTACGCAATTCAATAATTCCGAACGTTTTATTCCCCGTCTTTGAACTTTTTCCTAAGAAAAACATATACTTTCAACCAACCCCATGATTCTGATGCGATTGGCACTAACTGCAATTCGATAGCTCTTCCCGTCTGGAAGTTACGCAATTCAATAATTTCGAACGTTTTATTTCCCGTCTTCGACCTTTTTCCTAAGAAAAACATATACTTCCAACCAACCATATGATTCTGATGTGATTGGCACTAACTGCAAGTCGATATCTCTTCCCGTCTGGAAGTTACGCAATTCAATAATTCCGAACGTTTTATTTCCCGTCGTTGAATTGTCTCTTATGAAAAACATATACTTCCCACCAACCTCATGACTCTGATGCGATTGGCACTAACTGCAAGTCGATAGCTCTTCCCGTCTGGAAGTTACGCAATTCAATAATTCCGAACGTTTTATTTCCCGTCTTCGAACTTTTTCCTAAGAAAAACATATACTTCAAACCAACCCCATGATTCTGATGTGATTGGCACTAACTGCAAGTCGATAGCTCTTCCCGTCTGGAAGTTACGCAATTCAATAATTCCGAACGTTTTATTTCCCGTCGTTGGATTGTCTCTTTTGAAAAACATATACTTCCCACCAACCTCATGAATCTGATGCGATTGGCACTAACTGCAAGTCGATAGCTCTTCCCGTCTGGAAGTTACGCAATTCAATAATTCCGAACGTTTTATTTCCCGTCTTTGAACTTTTTCCTAAGAAAAACATATACTTCTCACCAACCTCATGATTCTGATGCGATTGGCACTAACTGCAAGTCGATAGCTCTTCCCGTCTGGAAGTTACGCAATTCAATAATTCCGAACGTTTTATTTCCCGTCTTTGAACTTTTTCCTAAGAAAAACATATACTTCCAACCAACCCCATTATTCTGATGCGATTGGCACTAACTGCAAGTCGATAGCTCTTCCCATCTGGAAGTTACGCAATTCAATAATTCCGAACGTTTTATTTCCCGTCTTTAAACTTTTTCCTAAGAAAAACATATACTTCCAACCAACCCCATGATTCTGAAGCGATTGGCACTAACTGCAAGTCGATATCTTTTCCCGTCTGGAAGTTACGTAATTCAATAATTCCGAACGTTTTATTTCCCGTCGTTGAATTGCCTCTTATGAAAAACATATACTTCCCACCAACCTCATGACTCTGATGCGATTGGCACTAACTGCAAGTCGATAGCTCCTCCCGTCTGGAAGTTACGCAATTCAATAATTCCGAACGTTTTATTTCCCGTCGTTGAATTGTCTCTTATGAAAAACATATACTTCCCACCAACCTCATGACTCTGATGCGATTGGCACTAACTGCAAGTCGATAGCTCCTCCCGTCTGAAAGTTACGCAATTCAATAATTCCGAACGTTTTATTTCCCGTCTTTGAATTGTCTCTTTTGAAAAACATATACTTCCCACCAACCTCATGATTCTGATGCGATTGGCACTAACTGCAAGTCGATAGCTCTTCCCGTCTGGAAGTAACGCAATTCAATAATTCCGAACGTTTCATTTCCCGTCGTTGAATTGTCTCTTATGAAATACATATACTTCCCACCAACCTCATGACTCTGATGCGATTGGCACTAACTGTAAGTCGATAGCTCTTCCCGTCTGGAAGTTACGCAATTCAATAATTCCGAACGTTTTATTTCCCGTCTTTGAATTGTCTCTTTTGAAAAACATATACTTCCCACCAACCTCATGATTCTGATGCGATTGGCACTAACTGCAAGTCGATAGCTCTTCCCGTCTGGAAGTTACGCAATTCAATAATTCCGAACGTTTTATTTCCCGTCTTTGAACTTTTTCCTAAGAAAAACATATACTTCCAACCAACCCCATGATTCTGATGCGATTGGCACTAACTGCAAGACGATAGCTCTCCCCGTCTGGAAGTTACGCAATTCAATAATTACGAACGTTTTCTTTCCCGTCTTTGAATTGTCTCTTTTGAAAAACATATACTTCCCCCCAACCTCATGATTCTGATGCGATTGGCACTAACTGCAAGTCGATAGCTCTTCCCGTCTGGAAGTTACGCAATTCAATAATTCCGAACGTTTTATTTCCCGTCTTTGAACTTTTTCCTAAGAAAAACATATACTTCCAACCAACCCCATGATTCTGATGCGATTGGCACTAACTGCAAGTCGATATCTCTTCCCGTCTGGAAGTTACGCAATTCAATAATTCCGAACGTTTTATTTCCCGTCGTTGGATTGTCTCTTATGAAAAACATATACTTCCCACCAACCTCATGACTCTGATGCGATTGGCACTAACTGCAAGTCGATAGCTCTTCCCGTCTGGAAGTTACGCAATTCAATAATTCCGAACGTTTTATTTCCCGTCTTTGAATTGTCTCTTTTGAAAAACATATACTTCCCACCAACCTCATGATTCTGATGCGATTGGCACTAACTGCAAGTCGATAGCTCTTCCCGTCTGGAAGTAACGCAATTCAATAATTCCGAACGTTTTATTTCCCGTCGTTGAATTGTCTCTTATGAAATACATATACTTCCCACCAACCTCATGACTCTGATGCGATTGGCACTAACTGCAAGTCGATAGCTCTTCCCGTCTGGAAGTTACGCAATTCAATAATTCCGAAC
Source organism: Endomychus coccineus (assembly GCA_958510875.1). Classification (NCBI taxonomy): domain Eukaryota; kingdom Metazoa; phylum Arthropoda; class Insecta; order Coleoptera; family Endomychidae; genus Endomychus; species Endomychus coccineus. The sequence goes on from CAUEHT010000107.1 coordinate 9,892, forward strand.
GTTTTATTTCCCGTCGTTGAATTGTCTCTTATGAAATACATATACTCCCCACCAACCTCATGACTCTGATGCGGTTGGCACTAACTGCAAGTCGATAGCTCTTCCCGTCTGGAAGTTACGCAATTCAATAATTCCGAACGTTTTATTTCCCGTCTTTGAATTGTCTCTTTTGAAAAACATATACTTCCCACCAACCTCATGTTTCTGATGCGATTGGCACTAACTGCAAGTCGATAGCTCTTCCCGCCTGGAAGTAACGCAATTCAATAATTCCGAACGTTTTATTTCCCGTCGTTGAATTGTCTCTTATGAAATACATATACTTCCCACCAACCTCATGACTGATGCGATTGGCACTAACTGCAAGTCGATAGCTCTTCCCGTCTGGAAGTTACGCAATTCAATAATTCCGAACGTTTTATTTCCCGTCGTTGAATTGTCCCTTATGAAATACATATACTTCCCACCAACCTCATGACTCTGATGCGATTGGCACTAACTGCAAGTCGATAGCTCTTCCCGTCTGGAAGTTACGCGAATCAATAATTCCGAACGTTTTATTTCCCGTCTTTGAATTGTTTCCTATGAAAAACTCATACTTCCAACCAATCCCATGATTCAGATGCGATTGGCACTAACTGCAAGTCGATATCTCTTCCCGTCTGGAAGTTACGCAATTCAATAATTCCGAACGTTTTATTTCACGTCTTTGAATTGTCTCTTATGAAAAACATATGCTTCCAACCAACCTCATGATTCTGATGCGACTGTCACTAACTGCAAGTCGATAGCTCTTCCCGTCTGGAAGTTACGCAATTCAATAATTCCGAACGTTTTATTTCCCGTCTTTGAATTTTTTCCCAAGAAAAACATATACTTCCAACCAACCTCATAATTCTGATGCGATTGGCACTAACTGCAAGTCGATATCTCTTCCCGTCTGGAAGTTACGCAATTCGATAATTCCGAACGTTTTATTTCCCGTCTTTGAATTGTCTCTTTTGAAAAACATATACTTCCCACCAACCTCATGATTCTGATGCGATTGGCACTAACTGCAAGTCGATAGCTCTTCCCGTCTGAAAGTTACGCAATTCAATAATTCCGAACGTTTTATTTCCCGTCTTTGAACTTTTTCCTAAGAAAAACATATACTTCCAACCAACCCCATGATTCTGATGCGATTGGCACTAACTGCAAGTCGATAGCTCTTCCCGTCTGGAAGTTACGCAATTCAATAATTTCGAACGTTTTATTTCCCGTCTCCGAACTTTTTCCTAAGAAAAACATATACTTCCAACCAACCATATGATTCTGATGTGATTGGCACTAACTGCAAGTCGATATCTCTTCCCGTCTGGAAGTTACGCAATTCAATAATTCCGAACGTTTTATTTCCCGTCGTTGAATTGTCTCTTATGAAAAACATATACTTCCCACCAACCTCATGACTCTGATGCGATTGGCACTAACTGCAAGTCGATAGCTCCTCCCGTCTGAAAGTTACGCAATTCAATAATTCCGAACGTTTTATTTCCCGTCTTTGAATTGTCTCTTTTGAAAAACATATACTTCCCACCAACCTCATGATTCTGATGCGATTGGCACTAACTGTAAGTCGATAGCTCTTCCCGTCTGGAAGTTACGCAATTCAATAATTCCGAACGTTTTATTTCCCGTCTTCGAACTTTTTCCTAAGAAAAACATATACTTCCAACCAACCCCATGATTCTGATGTGATTGGCACTAACTGCAAGTCGATAGCTCTTCCCGTCTGGAAGTTACGCAATTCAATAATTCCGAACGTTTTATTTCCCGTCGTTGAATTGTCTCTTTTGAAAAACATATACTTCCCACCAACCTCATGACTCTGATGCGATTGGCACTAACTGCAAGTCGATAGCTCTTCCCGTCTGGAAGTTACGCAATTCAATAATTCCGAACGTTTTATTTCCCGTCTTTGAACTTTTTCCTAAGAAAAACATATACTTCTCACCAACCTCATGATTCTGATGCGATTGGCACTAACTGCAAGTCGATAGCTCTTCCCGTCTGGAAGTTACGCAATTCAATAATTCCGAACGTTTTATTTCCCGTCTTTGAACTTTTTCCTAAGAAAAACATATACTTCCAACCAACCCCATGATTCTGATGCGATTGGCACTAACTGCAAGTCGATAGCTCTTCCCGTCTGGAAGTTACGCAATTCAATAATTCCGAACGTTTTATTCCCCGTCTTTAAACTTTTTCCTAAGAAAAACATATACTTCCAACCAACCCCATGATTCTGATGCGATTGGCACTAACTGCAAGTCGATATCTCTTCCCGTCTGGAAGTTACGCAATTCAATAATTCCGAACGTTTTATTTCCCGTCGTTGAATTGTCTCTTATGAAAAACATATACTTCCCACCAACCTCATGACTCTGATGCGATTGGCACTAACTGCAAGTCGATAGCTCCTCCCGTCTGAAAGTTACGCAATTCAATAATTCCGAACGTTTTATTTCCCGTCGTTGAATTGTCTCTTATGAAAAACATATACTTCCCACCAACCTCATGACTCTGATGCGATTGGCACTAACTGCAAGTCGATAGCTCCTCCCGTCTGAAAGTTACGCAATTCAATAATTCCGAACGTTTTATTTCCCGTCTTTGAATTGTCTCTTTTGAAAAACATATACTTCCCACCAACCTCATGATTCTGATGCGATTGGCACTAACTGCAAGTCGATAGCTCTTCCCGTCTGGAAGTAACGCAATTCAATAATTCCGAACGTTTTATTTCCCGTCGTTGAATTGTCTCTTATGAAATACATATACTTCCCACCAACCTCATGACTCTGATGCGATTGGCATTAACTGTAAGTCGATAGCTCTTCCCGTCTGGAAGTTACGCAATTCAATAATTCCGAACGTTTTATTTCCCGTCTTTGAATTGTCTCTTTTGAAAAACATATACTTCCCACCAACCTCATGATTCTGATGCGATTGGCACTAACTGCAAGTCGATAGCTCTTCCCGTCTGGAAGTTACGCAATTCAATAATTCCGAACGTTTTATTTCCCGTCTTTGAACTTTTTCCTGAGAAAAACATATACTTCCAACCAACCCCATGATTCTGATGCGATTGGCACTAACTGTAAGTCGATAGCTCTTCCCGTCTGGAAGTTACGCAATTCAATAATTCCGAACGTTTTATTTCCCGTCTTCGAACTTTTTCCTAAGAAAAACATATACTTTCAACCAACCCCATGATTCTGATGTGATTGGCACTAACTGCAAGTCGATAGCTCTTCCCGTCTGGAAGTTACGCAATTCAATAATTCCGAACGTTTTATTTCCCGTCGTTGAATTGTCTCTTTTGAAAAACATATACTTCCCACCAACCTCATGACTCTGATGCGATTGGCACTAACTGCAAGTCGATAGCTCTTCCCGTCTGGAAGTTACGCAATTCAATAATTCCGAACGTTTTATTTCCCGTCTTTGAACTTTTTCCTAAGAAAAACATATACTTCCCACCAACCTCATGATTCTGATGTGATTGGCACTAACTGCAAGTCGATAGCTCTTCCCGTCTGGAAGTTACGCAATTCAATAATTCCGAACGTTTTATTTCCCGTCTTTGAACTTTTTCCTAAGAAAAACATATACTTCCAACCAACCCCATGATTCTGATGCGATTGGCACTAACTGCAAGTCGATAGCTCTCCCCGTCTGGAAGTTACGCAATTCAATAATTCCGAACGTTTTATTTCCCGTCTTTAAACTTTTTCCTAAGAAAAACATATACTTCCAACCAACCCCATGATTCTGATGCGATTGGCACTAACTGCAAGTCGATATCTCTTCCCGTCTGAAAGTTACGCAATTCAATAATTCCGAACGTTTTATTTCCCGTCGTTGAATTGTCTCTTATGAAAAACATATACTTCCCACCAACCTCATGACTCTGATGCGATTGGCACTAACTGCAAGTCGATAGCTCTTCCCGTCTGGAAGTTACGCAATTCAATAATTCCGAACGTTTTATTTCCCGTCTTTGAACTTTTTCCTAAGAAAAACATATACTTCCAACCAACCCCATGATTCTGATGCGAATGGCACTAACTGCAAGTCGATAGCTCTTCCCGTCTGGAAGTTACGCAATTCAATAATTCCGAACGTTTTATTCCCCGTCTTTGAACTTTTTCCTAAGAAAAACATATACTTCCAACCAACCCCATGATTCTGATGCGATTGGCACTAACTGCAAGTCGATAGCTCTTCCCGTCTGGAAGTTACGCAATTCAATAATTTCGAACGTTTTATTTCCCGTCTTCGAACTTTTTCCTAAGGAAAACATATACTTCCAACCAACCATATGATTCTGATGTGATTGGCACTAACTGCAAGTCGATATCTCTTCCCGTCTGGAAGTTACGCAATTCAATAATTCCGAACGTTTTATTTCCCGTCGTTGAATTGTCTCTTATGAAAAACATATACTTCCCACCAACCCCATGATTCTGATGCGATTGGCACTAACTGCAAGTCGATAGCTCTTCCCGTCTGGAAGTTACGCAATTCAATAATTCCGAACGTTTTATTTCCCGTCGTTGGATTGTCTCTTTTGAAAAACATATACTTCCCACCAACCTCATGACTCTGATGCGATTGGCACTAACTGCAAGTCGATAGCTCTTCCCGTCTGGAAGTTACGCAATTCAATAATTCCGAACGTTTTATTTCCCGTCTTTGAACTTTTTCCTAAGAAAAACATATACTTCCCACCAACCTCATGATTCTGATGCGATTGGCACTAACTGCAAGTCGATAGCTCTTCCCGTCTGGAAGTTACGCAATTCAATAATTCCGAACGTTTTATTTCCCGTCTTTGAACTTTTTCCTAAGAAAAACATATACTTCCAACCAACCCCATGATTCTGATGCGATTTGCACTAACTGCAAGTCGATAGCTCTTCCCGTCTGGAAGTTACGCAATTCAATAATTCCGAACGTTTTATTTCCCGTCTTTAAACTTTTTCCTAAGAAAAACATATACTTCCAACCAACCCCATGATTCTGATGCGATTGGCACTAACTGCAAGTCGATAGCTCTTCCCGTCTGGAAGTTACGCAATTCAATAATTTCGAACGTTTTATTTCCCGTCTTCGAACTTTTTCCTAAGAAAAACATATACTTCCAACCAACCCCATGATTCTGATGTGATTGGCACTAACTGCAAGTCGATAGCTCTTCCCGTCTGGAAGTTACGCAATTCAATAATTCCGAACGTTTTATTTCCCGTCTTTAAACTTTTTCCTAAGAAAAACATATACTTCCAACCAACCCCATGATTCTGATGCGATTGGCACTAACTGCAAGTCGATATCTCTTCCCGTCTGGAAGTTACGCAATTCAATAATTCCGAACGTTTTATTTCCCGTCGTTGAATTGTCTCTTATGAAAAACATATACTTCCCACCAACCTCATGACCCTGATGCGATTGGCACTAACTGCAAGTCGATAGCTCCTCCCGTCTGGAAGTTACGCAATTCAATAATTCCGAACGTTTTATTTCCCGTCTTTGAATTGTCTCTTTTGAAAAACATATACTTCCCACCAACCTCATGATTCTGATGCGATTGGCACTAACTGCAAGTCGATAGCTCTTCCCGTCTGGAAGTTACGCAATTCAATAATTCCGAACGTTTTATTTCCCGTCTTTGAACTTTTTCCTAAGAAAAACATATACTTCCAACCAACCCCATGATTCTGATGCGATTGGCACTAACTGTAAGTCGATAGCTCTTCCCGTCTGGAAGTTACGCAATTCAATAATTCCGAACGTTTTATTTCCCGTCTTCAAACTTTTTCCTAAGAAAAACATATACTTCCAACCAACCCCATGATTCTGATGTGATTGGCACTAACTGCAAGTCGATAGCTCTTCCCGTCTGGAAGTTACGCAATTCAATAATTCCGAACGTTTTATTTCCCGTCGTTGAATTGTCTCTTTTGAAAAACATATACTTCCCACCAACCTCATGACTCTGATGCGATTGGCACTAACTGCAAGTCGATAGCTCTTCCCGTCTGGAAGTTACGCAATTCAATAATTCCGAACGTTTTATTTCCCGTCTTTGAACTTTTTCCTAAGAAAAACATATACTTCCCACCAACCTCATGATTCTGATGCGATTGGCACTAACTGCAAGTCGATAGCTCTTCCCGTCTGGAAGTTACGCAATTCAATAATTCCGAACGTTTTATTTCCCGTCTTTGAACTTTTTCCTAAGAAAAACATATACTTCCAACCAACCCCATGATTCTGATGCGATTGGCACTAACTGCAAGTCGATAGCTCTTCCCGTCTGAAAGTTACGCAATTCAATAATTCCGAACGTTTTATTTCCCGTCTTTAAACTTTTTCCTAAGAAAAACATATACTTCCAACCAACCCCATGATTCTGATGCGATTGGCACTAACTGCAAGTCGATATCTCTTCCCGTCTGGAAGTTACGCAATTCAATAATTCCGAACGTTTTATTTCCCGTCGTTGAATTGCCTCTTATGAAAAACATATACTTCCCACCAACCTCATGACTCTGATGCGATTGGCACTAACTGCAAGTCGATAGCTCCTCCCGTCTGGAAGTTACGCAATTCAATAATTCCGAACGTTTTATTTCCCGTCTTTGAATTGTCTCTTTTGAAAAACATATATTTCCCACCAACCTCATGATTCTGATGCGATTTGCACTAACTGCAAGTCGATAGCTCTTCCCGTCTGGAAGTAACGCAATTCAATAATTCCGAACGTTTTATTTCCCGTCGTTGAATTGTCTCTTATGAAATACATATACTTCTCACCAACCTCATGACTCTGATGCGATTGGCACTAACTGCAAGTCGATAGCTCTTCCCGTCTGGAAGTTACGCAATTCAATAATTCCGAACGTTTTATTTCCCGTCTTTGAATTGTCTCTTTTGAAAAACATATACTTCCCACCAACCTCATGATTCTGATGCGATTGGCACTAACTGCAAGTCGATAGCTCTTCCCGTCTGGAAGTTACGCAATTCAATAATTCCGAACGTTTTATTTCCCGTCTTTGAACTTTTTCCTGAGAAAAACATATACTTCCAACCAACCCCATGATTCTGATGCGATTGGCACTAACTGTAAGTCGATAGCTCTTCCCGTCTGGAAGTTACGCAATTCAATAATTCCGAACGTTTTATTTCCCGTCTTCGAACTTTTTCCTAAGAAAAACATATACTTTCAACCAACCCCATGATTCTGATGTGATTGGCACTAACTGCAAGTCGATAGCTCTTCCCGTCTGGAAGTTACGCAATTCAATAATTCCGAACGTTTTATTTCCCGTCGTTGAATTGTCTCTTTTGAAAAACATATACTTCCCACCAACCTCATGACTCTGATGCGATTGGCACTAACTGCAAGTCGATAGCTCTTCCCGTCTGGAAGTTACGCAATTCAATAATTCCGAACGTTTCATTTCCCGTCTTTGAACTTTTTCCTAAGAAAAACATATACTTCCCACCAACCTCATGATTCTGATGTGATTGGCACTAACTGCAAGTCGATAGCTCTTCCCGTCTGGAAGTTACGCAATTCAATAATTCCGAACGTTTTATTTCCCGTCTTTGAACTTTTTCCTAAGAAAAACATATACTTCCAACCAACCCCATGATTCTGATGCGATTGGCACTAACTGCAAGTCGATAGCTCTTCCCGTCTGGAAGTTACGCAATTCAATAATTCCGAACGTTTTATTTCCCGTCTTTAAACTTTTTCCTAAGAAAAACATATACTTCCAACCAACCCCATGATTCTGATGCGATTGGCACTAACTGCAAGTCGATATCTCTTCCCGTCTGAAAGTTACGCAATTCAATAATTCCGAACGTTTTATTTCCCGTCGTTGAATTGTCTCTTATGAAAAACATATACTTCCCACCAACCTCATGACTCTGATGCGATTGGCACTAACTGCAAGTCGATAGCTCTTCCCGTCTGGAAGTTACGCAATTCAATAATTCCGAACGTTTTATTTCCCGTCTTTGAACTTTTTCCTAAGAAAAACATATACTTCCAACCAACCCCATGATTCTGATGCGAATGGCACTAACTGCAAGTCGATAGCTCTTCCCGTCTGGAAGTTACGCAATTCAATAATTCCGAACGTTTTATTCCCCGTCTTTGAACTTTTTCCTAAGAAAAACATATACTTCCAACCAACCCCATGATTCTGATGCGATTGGCACTAACTGCAAGTCGATAGCTCTTCCCGTCTGGAAGTTACGCAATTCAATAATTTCGAACGTTTTATTTCCCGTCTTCGAACTTTTTCCTAAGGAAAACATATACTTCCAACCAACCATATGATTCTGATGTGATTGGCACTAACTGCAAGTCGATATCTCTTCCCGTCTGGAAGTTACGCAATTCAATAATTCCGAACGTTTTATTTCCCGTCGTTGAATTGTCTCTTATGAAAAACATATACTTCCCACCAACCTCATGACTCTGATGCGATTGGCACTAACTGCAAGTCGATAGCTCCTCCCGTCTGAAAGTTACGCAATTCAATAATTCCGAACGTTTTATTTCCCGTCTTTGAATTGTCTCTTTTGAAAAACATATACTTCTCACCAACCTCATGATTCTGATGCGATTGGCACTAACTGTAAGTCGATAGCTCTTCCCGTCTGGAAGTTACGCAATTCAATAATTCCGAACGTTTTATTTCCCGTCTTCGAACTTTTTCCTAAGAAAAACATATACTTCCAACCAACCCCATGATTCTGATGTGATTGGCACTAACTGCAAGTCGATAGCTCTTCCCGTCTGGAAGTTACGCAATTCAATAATTCCGAACGTTTTATTTCCCGTCGTTGAATTGTCTCTTTTGAAAAACATATACTTCCCACCAACCTCATGACTCTGATGCGATTGGCACTAACTGCAAGTCGATAGCTCTTCCCGTCTGGAAGTACGCAATTCAATAATTCCGAACGTTTTATTTCCCGTCTTTGAACTTTTTCCTAAGAAAAACATATACTTCTCACCAACCTCATGATTCTGATGCGATTGGCACTAACTGCAAGTCGATAGCTCTTCCCGTCTGGAAGTTACGCAATTCAATAATTCCGAACGTTTTATTTCCCGTCTTTAAACTTTTTCCTAAGAAAAACATATAATTCCAACCAACCCCATGATTCTGATGCGATTGGCACTAACTGCAAGTCGATATCTCTTCCCGTCTGGAAGTTACGCAATTCAATAATTCCGAACGTTTTATTTCCCGTCGTTGAATTGCCTCTTATGAAAAACATATACTTCCCACCAACCTCATGACTCTGATGCGATTGGCACTAACTGCAAGTCGATAGCTCCTCCCGTCTGGAAGTTACGCAATTCAATAATTCCGAACGTTTTATTTCCCGTCGTTGAATTGTCTCTTATGAAAAACATATACTCCCCACCAACCTCATGACTCTGATGCGATTGGCACTAACTGCAAGTCGATAGCTCCTCCCGTCTGAAAGTTACGCAATTCAATAATTCCGAACGTTTTATTTCCCGTCTTTGAATTGTCTCTTTTGAAAAACATATACTTCCCACCAACCTCATGATTCTGATGCGATTGGCACTAACTGCAAGTCGATAGCTCTTCCCGTCTGGAAGTAACGCAATTCAATAATTCCGAACGTTTTATTTCCCGTCGTTGAATTGTCTCTTATGAAATACATATACTTCCCACCAACCTCATGACTCTGATGTGATTGGCACTAACTGTAAGTCGATAGCTCTTCCCGTCTGGAAGTTACGCAATTCAATAATTCCGAACGTTTTATTTCCCGTCTTTGAATTGTCTCTTTTGAAAAACATATACTTCCCACCAACCTCATGATTCTGATGCGATTGGCACTAACTGCAAGTCGATAGCTCTTCCCGTCTGGAAGTTACGCAATTCAATAATTCCGAACATTTTATTTCCCGTCTTTGAACTTTTTCCTAAGAAAAGCATATACTTCCAACCAACCCCATGATTCTGATGCGATTGGCACTAACTGTAAGTCGATAGCTCTTCCCGTCTGGAAGTTACGCAATTCAATAATTCCGAACGTTTTATTTCCCGTCTTCGAACTTTTTCCTAAGAAAAACATATGCTTTCAACCAACCCCATGATTCTGATGTGATTGGCACTAACTGCAAGTCGATAGCTCTTCCCGACTGGAAGTTACGCAATTCAATAATTCCGAACGTTTTATTTCCCGTCGTTGAATTGTCTCTTTTGAAAAACATATACTTCCCACCAACCTCATGACTCTGATGCGATTGGCACTAACTGCAAGTCGATAGCTCTTCCCGTCTGGAAGTTACGCAATTCAATAATTCCGAACGTTTTATTTCCCGTCTTTGAACTTTTTCCTAAGAAAAACATATACTTCCCACCAACCTCATGATTCTGATGTGATTGGCACTAACTGCAAGTCGATAGCTCTTCCCGTCTGGATGTTACGCAATTCAATAATTCCGAACGTTTTATTTCCCGTCTTTGAACTTTTTCCTAAGAAAAACATATACTTCCAACCAACCCCATGATTCTGATGCGATTGGCACTAACTGCAAGTCGATAGCTCTTCCCGTCTGGAAGTTACGCAATTCAATAATTCCGAACGTTTTATTTCCCGTCTTTAAACTTTTTCCTAAGAAAAACATATACTTCCAACCAACCCCATGATTCTGATGCGATTGGCACTAACTGCAAGTCGATATCTCTTCCCGTCTGAAAGTTACGCAATTCAATAATTCCGAACGTTTTATTTCCCGTCGTTGAATTGTCTCTTATGAAAAACATATACTTCCCACCAACCTCATGACTCTGATGCGATTGGCACTAACTGCAAGTCGATAGCTCTTCCCGTCTGGAAGTTACGCAATTCAATAATTCCGAACGTTTTATTTCCCGTCTTTGAACTTTTTCCTAAGAAAAACATATACTTCCAACCAACCCCATGATTCTGATGCGATTGGCACTAACTGCAAGTCGATAGCTCTTCCCGTCTGGAAGTTACGCAATTCAATAATTCCGAACGTTTTATTTCCCGTCTTTGAACTTTTTCCTAAGAAAAACATATACTTCCAACCAACCCCATGATTCTGATGCGATTGGCACTAACTGCAAGTCGATAGCTCTTCCCGTCTGGAAGTTACGCAATTCAATAATTCCGAACGTTTTATTTCCCGTCTTTAAACTTTTTCCTAAGAAAAACATATACTTCCAACCAACCCCATGATTCTGATGCGATTGGCACTAACTGCAAGTCGATATCTCTTCCCGTCTGGAAGTTACGCAATTCGATAATTCCGAACGTTTTATTTCCCGTCTTTGAATTGTCTCTTTTGAAAAACATATACTTCCCACCAACCTCATGATTCTGATGCGATTGGCACTAACTGCAAGTCGATAGCTCTTCCCGTCTGGAAGTTACGCAATTCAATAATTCCGAACGTTTTATTTCCCGTCTTTGAACTTTTTCCTAAGAAAAACATATACTTCCAACCAACCCCATGATTCTGATGCGAATGGCACTAACTGCAAGTCGATAGCTCTTCCCGTCTGGAAGTTACGCAATTCAATAATTCCGAACGTTTTATTCCCCGTCTTTGAACTTTTTCCTAAGAAAAACATATACTTCCAACCAACCCCATGATTCTGATGCGATTGGCACTAACTGCAAGTCGATAGCTCTTCCCGTCTGGAAGTTACGCAATTCAATAATTTCGAACGTTTTATTTCCCGTCTTCGAACTTTTTCCTAAGGAAAACATATACTTCCAACCAACCATATGATTCTGATGTGATTGGCACTAACTGCAAGTCGATATCTCTTCCCGTCTGGAAGTTACGCAATTCAATAATTCCGAACGTTTTATTTCCCGTCGTTGAATTGTCTCTTATGAAAAACATATACTTCCCACCAACCTCATGACTCTGATGCGATTGGCACTAACTGCAAGTCGATAGCTCCTCCCGTCTGAAAGTTACGCAATTCAATAATTCCGAACGTTTTATTTCCCGTCTTTGAATTGTCTCTTTTGAAAAACATATACTTCCCACCAACCTCATGATTCTGATGCGATTGGCACTAACTGTAAGTCGATAGCTCTTCCCGTCTGGAAGTTACGCAATTCAATAATTCCGAACGTTTTATTTCCCGTCTTCGAACTTTTTCCTAAGAAAAACATATACTTCCAACCAACCCCATGATTCTGATGTGATTGGCACTAACTGCAAGTCGATAGCTCTTCCCGTCTGGAAGTTACGCAATTCAATAATTCCGAACGTTTTATTTCCCGTCGTTGAATTGTCTCTTTTGAAAAACATATACTTCCCACCAACCTCATGACTCTGATGCGATTGGCACTAACTGCAAGTCGATAGCTCTTCCCGTCTGGAAGTTACGCAATTCAATAATTCCGAACGTTTTATTTCCCGTCTTTGAACTTTTTCCTAAGAAAAACATATACTTCTCACCAACCTCATGATTCTGATGCGATTGGCACTAACTGCAAGTCGATAGCTCTTCCCGTCTGGAAGTTACGCAATTCAATAATTCCGAACGTTTTATTTCCCGTCTTTAAACTTTTTCCTAAGAAAAACATATAATTCCAACCAACCCCATGATTCTGATGCGATTGGCACTAACTGCAAGTCGATATCTCTTCCCGTCTGGAAGTTACGCAATTCAATAATTCCGAACGTTTTATTTCCCGTCTTTGAATTGTCTCTTTTGAAAAACATATACTTCCCACCAACCTCATGATTCTGATGCGATTGGCACTAACTGCAAGTCGATAGCTCTTCCCGTCTGGAAGTAACGCAATTCAATAATTCCGAACGTTTTATTTCCCGTCGTTGAATTGTCTCTTATGAAATACATATACTTCCCACCAACCTCATGACTCTGATGCGATTGGCACTAACTGTAAGTCGATAGCTCTTCCCGTCTGGAAGTTACGCAATTCAATAATTCCGAACGTTTTATTTCCCGTCTTTGAATTGTCTCTTTTGAAAAACATATACTTCCCACCAACCTCATGATTCTGATGCGATTGGCACTAACTGCAAGTCGATAGCTCTTCCCGTCTGGAAGTTACGCAATTCAATAATTCCGAACATTTTATTTCCCGTCTTTGAACTTTTTCCTAAGAAAAGCATATACTTCCAACCAACCCCATGATTCTGATGCGATTGGCACTAACTGTAAGTCGATAGCTCTTCCCGTCTGGAAGTTACGCAATTCAATAATTCCGAACGTTTTATTTCCCGTCTTCGAACTTTTTCCTAAGAAAAACATATGCTTTCAACCAACCCCATGATTCTGATGTGATTGGCACTAACTGCAAGTCGATAGCTCTTCCCGACTGGAAGTTACGCAATTCAATAATTCCGAACGTTTTATTTCCCGTCGTTGAATTGTCTCTTTTGAAAAACATATACTTCCCACCAACCTCATGACTCTGATGCGATTGGCACTAACTGCAAGTCGATAGCTCTTCCCGTCTGGAAGTTACGCAATTCAATAATTCCGAACGTTTTATTTCCCGTCTTTGAACTTTTTCCTAAGAAAAACATATACTTCCCACCAACCTCATGATTCTGATGTGATTGGCACTAACTGCAAGTCGATAGCTCTTCCCGTCTGGATGTTACGCAATTCAATAATTCCGAACGTTTTATTTCCCGTCTTTGAACTTTTTCCTAAGAAAAACATATACTTCCAACCAACCCCATGATTCTGATGCGATTGGCACTAACTGCAAGTCGATAGCTCTTCCCGTCTGGAAGTTACGCAATTCAATAATTCCGAACGTTTTATTTCCCGTCTTTAAACTTTTTCCTAAGAAAAACATATACTTCCAACCAACCCCATGATTCTGATGCGATTGGCACTAACTGCAAGTCGATATCTCTTCCCGTCTGAAAGTTACGCAATTCAATAATTCCGAACGTTTTATTTCCCGTCGTTGAATTGTCTCTTATGAAAAACATATACTTCCCACCAACCTCATGACTCTGATGCGATTGGCACTAACTGCAAGTCGATAGCTCTTCCCGTCTGGAAGTTACGCAATTCAATAATTCCGAACGTTTTATTTCCCGTCTTTGAACTTTTTCCTAAGAAAAACATATACTTCCAACCAACCCCATGATTCTGATGCGATTGGCACTAACTGCAAGTCGATAGCTCTTCCCGTCTGGAAGTTACGCAATTCAATAATTCCGAACGTTTTATTTCCCGTCTTTGAACTTTTTCCTAAGAAAAACATATACTTCCAACCAACCCCATGATTCTGATGCGATTGGCACTAACTGCAAGTCGATAGCTCTTCCCGTCTGGAAGTTACGCAATTCAATAATTCCGAACGTTTTATTTCCCGTCTTTAAACTTTTTCCTAAGAAAAACATATACTTCCAACCAACCCCATGATTCTGATGCGATTGGCACTAACTGCAAGTCGATATCTCTTCCCGTCTGGAAGTTACGCAATTCGATAATTCCGAACGTTTTATTTCCCGTCTTTGAATTGTCTCTTTTGAAAAACATATACTTCCCACCAACCTCATGATTCTGATGCGATTGGCACTAACTGCAAGTCGATAGCTCTTCCCGTCTGGAAGTTACGCAATTCAATAATTCCGAACGTTTTATTTCCCGTCTTTGAACTTTTTCCTAAGAAAAACATATACTTCCAACCAACCCCATGATTCTGATGCGATTGGCACTAACTGCAAGTCGATAGCTCTTCCCGTCTGGAAGTTACGCAATTCAATAATTTCGAACGTTTTATTTCCCGTCTTCGAACTTTTTCCTAAGAAAAACATATACTTCCAACCAACCCCATGATTCTGATGTGATTGGCACTAACTGCAAGTCGATAGCTCTTCCCGTCTGGAAGTTACGCAATTCAATAATTCCGAACGTTTTATTTCCCGTCTTTAAACTTTTTCCTAAGAAAAACATATACTTCCAACCAACCCCATGATTCTGATGCGATTGGCACTAACTGCAAGTCGATATCTCTTCCCGTCTGGAAGTTACGCAATTCAATAATTCCGAACGTTTTATTTCCCGTCGTTGAATTGTCTCTTATGAAAAACATATACTTCCCACCAACCTCATGACTCTGATGCGATTGGCACTAACTGCAAGTCGATAGCTCCTCCCGTCTGGAAGTTACGCAATTCAATAATTCCGAACGTTTTATTTCCCGTCTTTGAATTGTCTCTTTTGAAAAACATATACTTCCCACCAACCTCATGATTCTGATGCGATTGGCACTAACTGCAAGTCGATAGCTCTTCCCGTCTGGAAGTAACGCAATTCAATAATTCCGAACGTTTTATTTCCCGTCGTTGATTTGTCTCTTATGAAATACATATACTTCCCACCAACCTCATGACTCTGATGCGATTGGCACTAACTGCAAGTCGATAGCTCTTCCCGTCTGGAAGTTACGCAATTCAATAATTCCGAACGTTTTATTCCCCGTCTTTGAATTGTCTCTTTTGAAAAACATATACTTCCCACCAACCTCATGATTCTGATGCGATTGGCACTAACTGCAAGTCGATAGCTCTTCCCGTCTGGAAGTTACGCAATTCAATAATTCCGAACGTTTTATTTCCCGTCTTTGAACTTTTTCCTAAGAAAAACATATACTTCCAACCAACCCCATGATTCTGATGCGATTGGCACTAACTGTAAGTCGATAGCTCTTCCCGTCTGGAAGTTACGCAATTCAATAATTCCGAACGTTTTATTTCCCGTCTTCGAACTTTTTCCTAAGACAAACATATACTCCCAACCAACCCCATGATTCTGATGTGATTGGCACTAACTGCAAGTCGATAGCTCTTCCCGTCTGGAAGTTACGCAATTCAATAATTCCGAACGTTTTATTTCCCGTCGTTGGATTGTCTCTTTTGAAAAACATATACTTCCCACCAACCTCATGACTCTGATGCGATTGGCACTAACTGCAAGTCGATAGCTCTTCCCGTCTGGAAGTTACGCAATTCAATAATTCCGAACGTTTTATTTCCCGTCTTTGAACTTTTTCCTAAGAAAAACATATACTTCCCACCAACCTCATGATTCTGATGCGATTGGCACTAACTGCAAGTCGATAGCTCTTCCCGTCTGGAAGTTACGCAATTCAATAATTCCGAACGTTTTATTTCCCGTCTTTGAACTTTTTCCTAAGAAAAACATATACTTCCAACCAACCCCATGATTCTGATGCGATTGGCACTAACTGCAAGTCGATAGCTCTTCCCGTCTGGAAGTTACGCAATTCAATAATTCCGAACGTTTTATTTCCCGTCTTTAAACTTTTTCCTAAGAAAAACATATACTTCCAACCAACCCCATGATTCTGATGCGATTGGCACTAACTGCAAGTCGATAGCTCTTCCCGTCTGGAAGTTACGCAATTCAATAATTCCGAACGTTTTATTTCCCGTCTTTAAACTTTTTCCTAAGAAAAACATATACTTCCAACCAACCCCATGATTCTGATGCGATTGGCACTAACTGCAAGTCGATATCTCTTCCCGTCTGGAAGTTACGCAATTCAATAATTCCGAACGTTTTATTTCCCGTCGTTGAATTGTCTCTTATGAAAAACATATACTTCCCACCAACCTCATGACCCTGATGCGATTGGCACTAACTGCAAGTCGATAGCTCCTCCCGTCTGGAAGTTACGCAATTCAATAATTCCGAACGTTTTATTTCCCGTCTTTGAATTGTCTCTTTTGAAAAACATATACTTCCTACCAACCTCATGATTCTGATGCGATTGGCAATAACTGCAAGTCGATAGCTCTTCCCGTCTGGAAGTAACGCAATTCAATAATTCCGAACGTTTTATTTCCCGTCGTTGAATTGTCTCTTATGAAATACATATACTTCCCACCAACCTCATGACTCTGATGCGATCGGCACTAACTGCAAGTCGATAGCTCTTCCCGTCTGGAAGTTACGCAATTCAATAATTCCGAACGTTTTATTTCCCGTCTTTGAATTGTCTCTTTTGAAAAACATATACTTCCCACCAACCTCATGATTCTGATGCGATTGGCACTAACTGCAAGTCGATAGCTCTTCCCGTCTGGAAGTTACGCAATTCAATAATTCCGAACGTTTTATTTCCCGTCTTTGAACTTTTTCCTAAGAAAAACATATACTTCCAACCAACCCCATGATTCTGATGCGATTGGCACTAACTGTAAGTCGATAGCTCTTCCCGTCTGGAAGTTTCGCAATTCAATAATTCCGAACGTTTTATTTCCCGTCTTCAAACTTTTTCCTAAGAAAAACATATACTTCCAACCAACCCCATGATTCTGATGTGACTGGCACTAACTGCAAGTCGATAGCTCTTCCCGTCTGGAAGTTACGCAATTCAATAATTCCGAACGTTTTATTTCCCGTCGTTGAATTGTCTCTTTTGAAAAACATATACTTCCCACCAACCTCATGACTCTGATGCGATTGGCACTAACTGCAAGTCGATAGCTCTTCCCGTCTGGAAGTTACGCAATTCAATAATTCCGAACGTTTTATTTCCCGTCTTTGAACTTTTTCCTAAGAAAAACATATGCTTCCCACCAACCTCATGATTCTGATGCGATTGGCACTAACTGCAAGTCGATAGCTCTTCCCGTCTGGAAAATACGCAATTCAATAATTCCGAACGTTTTATTTCCCGTCTTTGAACTTTTTCCTAAGAAAAACATATACTTCCAACCAACCCCATGATTCTGATGCGATTGGCACTAACTGCAAGTCGATAGCTCTTCCCGTCTGAAAGTTACGCAATTCAATAATTCCGAATGTTTTATTTCCCGTCTTTAAACTTTTTCCTAAGAAAAACATATACTTCCAACCAACCCCATGATTCTGATGCGATTGGCACTAACTGCAAGTCGATATCTCTTCCCGTCTGGAAGTTACGCAATTCAATAATTCCGAACGTTTTATTTCCCGTCGTTGAATTGCCTCTTATGAAAAACATATACTTCCCACCAACCTCATGACTCTGATGCGATTGGCACTAACTGCAAGTCGATAGCTCCTCCCGTCTGGAAGTTACGCAATTCAATAATTCCGAACGTTTTATTTCCCGTCTTTGAATTGTCTCTTTTGAAAAACATATATTTCCCACCAACCTCATGATTCTGATGCGATTTGCACTAACTGCAAGTCGATAGCTCTTCCCGTCTGGAAGTAACGCAATTCAATAATTCCGAACGTTTTATTTCCCGTCGTTGAATTGTCTCTTATGAAATACATATACTTCCCACCAACCTCATGACTCTGATGCGATTGGCACTAACTGCAAGTCGATAGCTCTTCCCGTCTGGAAGTTACGCAATTCAATAATTCCGAACGTTTTATTTCCCGTCTTTGAATTGTCTCTTTTGAAAAACATATACTTCCCACCAACCTCATGATTCTGATGCGATTGGCACTAACTGCAAGTCGATAGCTCTTCCCGTCTGTTAGTTACGCAATTCAATAATTCCGAACGTTTTATTTCCCGTCTTTAAACTTTTTCCTAAGAAAAACATATACTTCCAACCAACCCCATGATTCTGATGCGATTGGCACTAACTGCAAGTCGATATCTCTTCCCGTCTGGAAGTTACGCAATTCAATAATTCCGAACGTTTTATTTCCCGTCGTTGAATTGTCTCTTATGAAAAACATATACTTCCCACCAACCTCATGACTCTGATGCGATTGGCACTAACTGCAAGTCGATAGCTCCTCCCGTCTGGAAGTTACGCAATTCAATAATTCCGAACGTTTTATTTCCCGTCTTTGAATTGTCTCTTTTGAAAAACATATACTTCCCACCAACCTCATGATTCTGATGCGACTGGCACTAACTGCAAGTCGATAGCTCCTCCCGTCTGGAAGTTACGCAATTCAATAATTCCGAACGTTTTATTTCCCGTCTTTGAATTGTCTCTTTTGAAAAACATACACTTCCCACCAACCTCATGACTCTGATGCGATTGGCACTAACTGCAAGTCGATAGCTCTTCCCGTCTGGAAGTTACGCAATTCAATAATTCCGAACGTTTTATTTCCCGTCTTTGAACTTTTTCCTAAGAAAAACATATACTTCCCACCAACCTCATGATTCTGATGCGATTGGCACTAACTGCAATTCAATAATTCCGAACGGTTTATTTCCCGTCGTTGAATTGCCTCTTATGAAAAACATATACTTCCCACCAACCTCATGACTCTGATGCGATTGGCACTAACTGCAAGTCGATAGCTCCTCCCGTCTGGAAGTTACGCAATTCAATAATTCCGAACGTTTTATTTCCCGTCTTTGAATTGTCTCTTTTGAAAAACATATACTTCCTACCAACCTCATGATTCTGATGCGATTGGCAATAACTGCAAGTCGATAGCTCTTCCCGTCTGGAAGTAACGCAATTCAATAATTCCGAACGTTTTATTTCCCGTCGTTGAATTGTCTCTTATGAAATACATATACTTCCCACCAACCTCATGACTCTGATGCGATTGGCACTAACTGCAAGTCGATAGCTCTTCCCGTCTGGAAGTTACGCAATTCAATAATTCCGAACGTTTTATTTCCCGTCTTTGAATTGTCTCTTTTGAAAAACATATACTTCCCACCAACCTCATGATTCTGATGCGATTGGCACTAACTGCAAGTCGATAGCTCTTCCCGTCTGGAAGTTACGCAATTCAATAATTCCGAACGTTTTATTTCCCGTCTTTGAACTTTTTCCTAAGAAAAACATATACTTCCAACCAACCCCATGATTCTGATGCGATTGGCACTAACTGTAAGTCGATAGCTCTTCCCGTCTGGAAGTTACGCAATTCAATAATTCCGAACGTTTTATTTCCCGTCTTCAAACTTTTTCCTAAGAAAAACATATACTTCCAACCAACCCCATGATTCTGATGTGATTGGCACTAACTGCAAGTCGATAGCTCTTCCCGTCTGGAAGTTACGCAATTCAATAATTCCGAACGTTTTATTTCCCGTCGTTGAATTGTCTCTTTTGAAAAACATATACTTCCCACCAACCTCATGACTCTGATGCGATTGGCACTAACTGCAAGTCGATAGCTCTTCCCGTCTGGAAGTTACGCAATTCAATAATTCCGAACGTTTTATTTCCCGTCTTTGAACTTTTTCCTAAGAAAAACATATACTTCCCACCAACCTCATGATTCTGATGCGATTGGCACTAACTGCAAGTCGATAGCTCTTCCCGTCTGGAAGTTACGCAATTCAATAATTCCGAACGTTTTATTTCCCGTCTTTGAACTTTTTCCTAAGAAAAACATATACTTCCAACCAACCCCATGATTCTGATGCGATTGGCACTAACTGCAAGTCGATAGCTCTTCCCGTCTGAAAGTTACGCAATTCAATAATTCCGAACGTTTTATTTCCCGTCTTTAAACTTTTTCCTAAGAAAAACATATACTTCCAACCAACCCCATGATTCTGATGCGATTGGCACTAACTGCAAGTCGATATCTCTTCCCGTCTGGAAGTTACGCAATTCAATAATTCCGAACGTTTTATTTCCCGTCGTTGAATTGCCTCTTATGAAAAACATATACTTCCCACCAACCTCATGACTCTGATGCGATTGGCACTAACTGCAAGTCGATAGCTCCTCCCGTCTGGAAGTTACGCAATTCAATAATTCCGAACGTTTTATTTCCCGTCTTTGAATTGTCTCTTTTGAAAAACATATATTTCCCACCAACCTCATGATTCTGATGCGATTTGCACTAACTGCAAGTCGATAGCTCTTCCCGTCTGGAAGTAACGCAATTCAATAATTCCGAACGTTTTATTTCCCGTCGTTGAATTGTCTCTTATGAAATACATATACTTCCCACCAACCTCATGACTCTGATGCGATTGGCACTAACTGCAAGTCGATAGCTCTTCCCGTCTGGAAGTTACGCAATTCAATAATTCCGAACGTTTTATTTCCCGTCTTTGAATTGTCTCTTTTGAAAAACATATACTTCCCACCAACCTCATGATTCTGATGCGATTGGCACTAACTGCAAGTCGATAGCTCTTCCCGTCTGGAAGTTACGCAATTCAATAATTCCGAACGTTTTATTTCCCGTCTTTAAACTTTTTCCTAAGAAAAACATATACTTCCAACCAACCCCATGATTCTGATGCGATTGGCACTAACTGCAAGTCGATATCTCTTCCCGTCTGGAAGTTACGCAATTCAATAATTCCGAACGTTTTATTTCCCGTCGTTGAATTGTCTCTTATGAAAAACATATACTTCCCACCAACCTCATGACTCTGATGCGATTGGCACTAACTGCAAGTCGATAGTTCCTCCCGTCTGGAAGTTACGCAATTCAATAATTCCGAACGTTTTATTTCCCGTCTTTGAATTGTCTCTTTTGAAAAACATATACTTCCCACCAACCTCATGATTCTGATGCGACTGGCACTAACTGCAAGTCGATAGCTCTTCCCGTCTGGAAGTAACGCAATTCAATAATTCCGAACGTTTTATTTCCCGTCGTTGAATTGTCTCTTATGAAATACATACACTTCCCACCAACCTCATGACTCTGATGCGATTGGCACTAACTGCAAGTCGATAGCTCTTCCCGTCTGGAAGTTACGCAATTCAATAATTCCGAACGTTTTATTTCCCGTCTTTGAACTTTTTCCTAAGAAAAACATATACTTCCCACCAACCTCATGATTCTGATGCGATTGGCACTAACTGCAATTCAATAATTCCGAACGGTTTATTTCCCGTCGTTGAATTGCCTCTTATGAAAAACATATACTTCCCACCAACCTCATGACTCTGATGCGATTGGCACTAACTGCAAGTCGATAGCTCCTCCCGTCTGGAAGTTACGCAATTCAATAATTCCGAACGTTTTATTTCCCGTCTTTGAATTGTCTCTTTTGAAAAACATATATTTCCCACCAACCTCATGATTCTGATGCGATTGGCACTAACTGCAAGTCGATATCTCTTCCCGTCTGGAAGTTACGCAATTCAATAATTCCGAACGTTTTATTTCCCGTCGTTGAATTGCCTCTTATGAAAAACATATACTTCCCACCAACCTCATGACTCTGATGCGATTGGCACTAACTGCAAGTCGATAGCTCCTCCCGTCTGGAAGTTACGCAATTCAATAATTCCGAACGTTTTATTTCCCGTCTTTGAATTGTCTCTTTTGAAAAACATATACTTCCCACCAACCTCATGATTCTGATGCGATTGGCACTAACTGCAAGTCGATAGCTCTTCCCGTCTGGAAGTAACGCAATTCAATAATTCCGAACGTTTTATTTCCCGTCTTTGAATTGCCTCTTATGAAATACATACACTTCCCACCAACCTCATGACTCTGATGCGATTGGCACTAACTGCAAGTCGATAGCTCTTCCCGTCTGGAAGTTACGCAATTCAATAATTCCGAACGTTTTATTTCCCGTCTTTGAACTTTTTCCTTAGAAAAACATATACTTCCCACCAACCTCATGATTCTGATGCGATTGGCACTAACTGCAATTCAATAATTCCGAACGGTTTATTTCCCGTCGTTGAATTGCCTCTTATGAAAAACATATACTTCCCACCAACCTCATGACTCTGATGCGATTGGCACTAACTGCAAGTCGATAGCTCCTCCCGTCTGGAAGTTACGCAATTCAATAATTCCGAACGTTTTGTTTCCCGTCTTTGAATTGTCTCTTTTGAAAAACATATATTTCCCACCAACCTCATGATTCTGATGCGATTGGCACTAACTGCAAGTCGATATCTCTTCCCGTCTGGAAGTTACGCAATTCAATAATTCCGAACGTTTTATTTCCCGTCTTTGAATTGTCTCTTGAAAAACATATATTTCCCACCAACCTCATGATTCTGATGCGATTTGCACTAACTGCAAGTCGATAGCTCTTCCCGTCTGGAAGTTACGCAATTCAATAATTCCGAACGTTTTATTTCCCGTCGTTGAATTGTCTCTTATGAAATACATACACTTCCCACCAACCTCATGACTCTGATGCGATTGGCACTAACTGCAAGTCGATAGCTCTTCCCGTCTGGAAGTTACGCAATTCAATAATTCCGAACGTTTTATTTCCCGTCTTTGAACTTTTTCCTAAGAAAAACATATACTTCCCACCAACCTCATGATTCTGATGCGATTGGCACTAACTGCAAGTCGATATCTCTTCCCGTCTGGAAGTTACGCAATTCAATAATTCCGAACGTTTTATTTCCCGTCGTTGAATTGTCTCTTATGAAAAACATATACTTCCCACCAACCTCATGACTCTGATGCGATTGGCACTAACTGCAAGTCGATAGCTCCTCCCGTCTGGAAGTTACGCAATTCAATAATTCCGAACGTTTTATTTCCCGTCTTTGAATTGTCTCTTTTGAAAAACATATACTTCCCACCTACCTCATGATTCTGATGCGATTGGCACTAACTGCAAGTCGATAGCTCTTCCCGTCTGGAAGTAACGCAATTCAATAATTCCGAACGTTTTATTTCCCGTCGTTGAATTGTCTCTTATGAAATACATACACTTCCCACCAACCTCATGACTCTGATGCGATTGGCACTAACTGCAAGTCGATAGCTCTTCCCGTCTGGAAGTTACGCAATTCAATAATTCCGAACGTTTTATTTCCCGTCTTTGAACTTTTTCCTAAGAAAAACATATACTTCCCACCAACCTCATGATTCTGATGCGATTGGCTCTAACTGCAAGTCGATAGCTCTTCCCGTCTGGAAGTTACGCAATTCAATAATTCCGAACGTTTTATTTCCCGTCTTTGAATTTTTCCTAAGAAAAACATATACTTCCAACCAACCCCATGATTCTGATGCGATTGGCACTAACTGCAAGTCGATAGCTCTTCCCGTCTGGAAGTTACGCAATTCAATAATTCCGAACGGTTTATTTTCCGTCTTCGAACTTTTTCCTAAGAAAAACATATACTTCCAACCAACCCCATGATTCTGATGTGATTGGCACTAACTGCAAGTCGATAGCTCTTCCCGTCTGGAAGTTACGCAATTCAATAATTCCGAACGTTTTATTTCCCGTCGTTGAATTGTCTCTTATGAAATACATATACTTCACACCAACCTCATGACTCTGATGCGATTGGCACTAACTGCAAGTCGATAGCTCTTCCCGTCTGGAAGTTACGCAATTCAATAATTCCGAACGTTTTATTTCCCGTCGTTGAATTGTCTCTTATGAAATACATATACTTCCCACCAACCTCATGATTCTGATGCGATTGGCACTAACTGCAAGTCGACAGCTCTTCCCGTCTGGAAGTTACGCAATTCAATAATTCCGAACGTTTTATTTCCCGTCTTTGAACTTTTTCCTAGGAAAAACATATACTTCCCACCAACTCCATGATTCTGATGCGATTGGCACTAACTGCAAGTCGATAGCTCTTCCCGTCTGGAAGTTACGCAATTCAATAATTCCGAACGTTTTATTTCCCGTCTTTGAACTTTTTCCTAAGAAAAACATATACTTCCAGCCAACCACATGATTCTGATGCGATTGGCACTAACTGCAAGTCGATATCTCTTCTCGTCTGGTAGTTACGCAATTCAATAATTCCGAACGTTTTATTTCCCGTCTTTGAATTGTTTCCTATGAAAAACATATACTTCCAACCAACCCCATGATTCTGATGCGATTGGCACTAACTGCAAGTCGATATCTCTTCCCGTCTGGAAGTAACGCAATTCAATAATTCCGAACGTTTTATTTCCGGTCCTCGAACTTTTTCCTAAGAAAAACATATACTTCCAACCAACCCCATGATTCTGAAGCGATTGGCACTAACTGCAAGTCGATATCTCTTCCCGTCTGGAAGTTACGCAATTCAATAATTACGAACGTTTTATTTCCCGTCTGAACTTTTTCCTAAGAAAAACATATACTTCCAACCAACCCCATGATTCTGATGCGATTGGCACTAACTGCAAGTCGATATCTCTTCCCGTCTGGAAGTTACGCAATTCAATAATTTTGAACGTTTTATTTCCCGTCGTTGAATTGTCTCTCATGAAAAACATATACTTCCCACCAACCTCATGACTCTGATGCGATTGGCACTAACTGCAAGTCGATAGATCTTCCCGTCTGGAAGTTACGCAATTCAATAATTCCGAACGTTTTATTTCCCGTCTTTGAATTGTCTCTTTTGAAAAACATATACTTCCCACCAACCTCATGATTCTGATGCGATTGGCACTTACTGCAAGTCGATAGCTCTTCCTGTCTGGAAGTAACGCAATTCAATAATTCCGAACGTTTTATTTCCGGTCCTCGAACTTTTTCCTAAGAAAAACATATACTTCCAACCAACCCCATGATTCTGAAGCGATTGGCACTAACTGCAAGTCGATATCTCTTCCCGTCTGGAAGTTACGCAATTCAATAATTCCGAACGTTTTATTTCCCGTCGTTGAATTGTCTCTTATGAAATACATATACTTCAAACCAACCTCATGATTCTGATGCGATTGGCACTAACTGCAAGTCGATAGCTCTTCCCGTCTGGAAGTTACGCAATTCAATAATTCCGAACGTTTTATTTCCGGTCCTCGAACTTTTTCCTAAGAAAAACATATACTTCCAACCAACCCCATGATTCTGAAGCGATTGGCACTAACTGCAAGTCGATATCTCTTCCCGTCTGGAAGTTACGCAATTCAATAATTACGAACGTTTTATTTCCCGTCTTTGAACTTTTTCCTAAGAAAAACATATACTTCCAACCAACCCCATGATTCTGATGCGATTGGCACTAACTGCAAGTCGATATCTCTTCCCGTCTGGAAGTTACGCAATTCAATAATTCCGAACGTTTTATTTCCCGTAGTTGAATTGTCTCTTATGAAAAACATATACTTCCCACCAACCTCATGACTCTGATGCGATTGGCACTAACTGCAAGTCGATAGATCTTCCCGTCTTGAAGTTACGCAATTCAATAATTCCGAACGTTTTATTTCCCGTCTTTGAATTGTCTCTTTTGAAAAACATATACTTCCCACCAACCTCATGATTCTGATGCGATTGGCACTAACTGCAAGTCGATAGCTCTTCCTGTCTGGAAGTAACGCAATTCAATAA
Organism: Endomychus coccineus; assembly: GCA_958510875.1. NCBI lineage: Eukaryota > Metazoa > Arthropoda > Insecta > Coleoptera > Endomychidae > Endomychus > Endomychus coccineus. Next base: position 36,187 of record CAUEHT010000107.1, read on the forward strand.
TTCCGAACGTTTTATTTCCCGTCGTTGAATTGTCTCTTATGAAATACATATACTTCCCACCAACCTCATGCTCTGATGCGATTGGCACTAACTGCAAGTCGATAGCTCTTCCCGTCTGGAAGTTACGCAATTCAATAATTCCGAACGTTTTATTTCCCGTCGTTGAATTGTCTCTTATGAAATACATATACTTCACACCAACCTCATGACTGATGCGATTGGCACTAACTGCAAGTCGATAGCTCTTCCCGTCTGGAAGTTACGCAATTCAATAATTCCGAACGTTTTATTTCCCGTCGTTGAATTGTCTCTTATGAAATACATATACTTCCCACCAACCTCATGATTCTGATGCGATTGGCACTAACTGCAAGTCGACAGCTCTTCCCGTCTGGAAGTTACGCAATTCAATAATTCCGAACGTTTTATTTCCCGTCTTTGAACTTTTTCCTAGGAAAAACATATACTTCCCACCAACTCCATGATTCTGATGCGATTGGCACTAACTGCAAGTCGATAGCTCTTCCCGTCTGGAAGTTACGCAATTCAATAATTCCGAACGTTTTATTTCCCGTCTTTGAACTTTTTCCTAAGAAAAACATATACTTCCAGCCAACCACATGATTCTGATGCGATTGGCACTAACTGCAAGTCGATATCTCTTCTCGTCTGGTAGTTACGCAATTCAATAATTCCGAACGTTTTATTTCCCGTCTTTGAATTGTTTCCTATGAAAAACCTATACTTCCAACCAACCCCATGATTCTGATGCGATTGGCACTAACTGCAAGTCGATATCTCTTCCCGTCTGGAAGTAACGCAATTCAATAATTCCGAACGTTTTATTTCCGGTCCTCGAACTTTTTCCTAAGAAAAACATATACTTCCAACCAACCCCATGATTCTGAAGCGATTGGCACTAACTGCAAGTCGATATCTCTTCCCGTCTGGAAGTTACGCAATTCAATAATTACGAACGTTTTATTTCCCGTCTTTGAACTTTTTCCTAAGAAAAACATATACTTCCAACCAACCCCATGATTCTGATGCGATTGGCACTAACTGCAAGTCGATATCTCTTCCCGTCTGGAAGTTACGCAATTCAATAATTCCGAACGTTTTATTTCCCGTCGTTGAATTGTCTCTTATGAAAAACATATACTTCCCACCAACCTCATGACTCTGATGCGATTGGCACTAACTGCAAGTCGATAGATCTTCCCGTCTGGAAGTTACGCAATTCAATAATTCCGAACGTTTTATTTCCCGTCTTTGAATTGTCTCTTTTGAAAAACATATACTTCCCACCAACCTCATGATTCTGATGCGATTGGCACTAACTGCAAGTCGATAGCTCTTCCTGTCTGGAAGTAACGCAATTCAATAATTCCGAACGTTTTATTTCCGGTCCTCGAACTTTTTCCTAAGAAAAACATATACTTCCAACCAACCCCATGATTCTGAAGCGATTGGCACTAACTGCAAGTCGATATCTCTTCCCGTCTGGAAGTTACGCAATTCAATAATTCCGAACGTTTTATTTCCCGTCTTTGAATTGTCTCTTTTGAAAAACATATACTTCCCACCAACCTCATGATTCTGATGCGATTGGCACTAACTGCAAGTCGATAGCTCTTCCTGTCTGGAAGTAACGCAATTCAATAATTCCGAACGTTTTATTTCCCGTCTTTGAACTTTTTCCTAAGAAAAACATATACTTCCAACCAACCCCATGATTCTGATGCGATTGGCACTAACTGCAAGTCGATATCTCTTCCCGTCTGGAAGTTACGCAATTCAATAATTCCGAACGTTTTATTTCCCGTCGTTGAATTGTCTCTTATGAAAAACATATACTTCCCACCAACCTCATGACTCTGATGCGATTGGCACTAACTGCAAGTCGATAGATCTTCCCGTCTGGAAGTTACGCAATTCAATAATTCCGAACGTTTTATTTCCCGTCTTTGAATTGTCTCTTTTGAAAAACATATACTTCCCACCAACCTCATGATTCTGATGCGATTGGCACTAACTGCAAGTCGATAGCTCTTCCTGTCTGGAAGTAACGCAATTCAATAATTCCGAACGTTTTATTTCCCGTCGTTGAATTGTCTCTTATGAAATACATATACTTCATACCATCCTCATGACTCTGATGCGATTGGCACTAACTGCAAGTCGATAGCTCTTCCCGTCTGGAAGTTACGCAATTCAATAATTCCGAACGTTTTATTTACCGTCTTTGAATTGTCTCTTTTGAAAAACATATACTTCCCACCAACCTCATGATTCTGATGCGATTGGCACTGACTGCAAGTCGATAGCTCTTCCCGTCTGGAAGTAACGCAATTCAATAATTCCGAACGTTTTATTTCCCGTCGTTGAATTGTCTCTCATGGAATACATATACTTCCCACCAACCTCATGACTCTGATGCGATTGGCACTAACTGCAAGTCGATAGCTCTTCCCGTCTGGAAGTTACGCAATTCAATAATTCCGAACGTTTTATTTCCCGTCGTTGAATTGTCTCTTATGAAACACATATACTTTCCACCAACCTCATGACTCTGATGCGATTGGCACTAACTGCAAGTCGATAGCTCTTCCCGTCTGGAAGTTACGCAATTCAATAATTCCGAACGTTTTATTTCCCGTCTTTGAACTTTTTCCTAAGAAAAACATTTACTACCAACCAACCCCATGATTCTGATGCGATTGGCACTAACTGCAAGTCGATATCTCTTCCCGTCTGGAAGTTACGCAATTCAATAATTCCGAACGTTTTATTTCCCGTCGTTGAATTGTCTCTTATGAAAAACATATACTTCCCACCAACCTCATGACTCTAATGCGATTGGCACTAACTGCAAGTCGATAGCTCCTCCCGTCTGGAAGTTACGCAATTCAATAATTCCGAACGTTTTATTTCCCGTCTTTGAATTGTCTCTTTTGAAAAACATATACTTCCCACCAACCTCATGATTCTGATGCGATTGGCACTAACTGCAAGTCGATAGCTCTTCCCGTCTGGAAGTAACGCAATTCAATAATTCCGAACGTTTTATTTCCCGTCGTTGAATTGTCTCTTATGAAATACATATACTTCCCACCAACCTCATGACTCTGATGCGATTGGCACTAACTGCAAGTCGATAGCTCTTCCCGTCTGGAAGTTACGCAATTCAATAATTCCGAACGTTTTATTTCCCGTCTTTGAACTTTTTCCTAAGAAAAACATATACTTCCAACCAACCCCATGATTCTGATGCGATTGGCACTAACTGCAAGTCGATATCTCTTCCTGTCTGGAAGTTACGCAATTCAATAATTCCGAACGTTTTATTTCCCGTCGTTGAATTGTCTCTTATGAAAAACATATACTTCCCACCAACCTCATGACTCTAATGCGATTGGCACTAACTGCAAGTCGATAGCTCCTCCCGTCTGGAAGTTACGCAATTCAATGATTCCGAACGTTTTATTTCCCGTCTTTGAATTGTCTCTTTTGAAAAACATATACTTCCCACCAACCTTATGATTCTGATGCGATTGGCACTAACTGCAAGTCGATAGCTCTTCCCGTCTGGAAGTAACGCAATTCAATAATTCCGAACGTTTTATTTCCCGTCGTTGAATTGTCTCTTATGAAAAACATATACTTCCCCCAACCTCATGACTCTAATGCGATTGGCACTAACTGCAAGTCGATAGCTCCTCCCGTCTGGAAGTTACGCAATTCAATAATTCCGAACGTTTTATTTCCCGTCTTTGAATTGTCTCTTTTGAAAAACATATACTTCCCACCAACCTCATGATTCTGATGCAATTGGCACTAACTGCAAGTCGATAGCTCTTCCCGTCTGGAAGTTACGCAATTCAATAATTCCGAACGTTTTATTTCCCGTCTTTGAACTTTTCCCTAAGAAAAACATATACTTCCCACCAACCTCATGATTCTGATGCGATTGGCACTAACTGCAAGTCGATAGCTCTTCCCGTCTAGAAGTTACGCAATTCAATAATTCCGAACGTTTTATTTCCCGTCTTTGAACTTTTTCCTAAGAAAAACATATACTTCCAACCAACCCCATGATTCTGATGCGATTGGCACTAACTGCAAGTCGATAGCTCTTCCCGTCTGGAAGTTACGCAATTCAATAATTCCGAACGGTTTATTTCCCGTCGTTGAATTGTCTCTTATGAAATACATATACTCCCCACCAACCTCATGACTCTGATGCGATTGGCACTAACTGCAAGTCGATAGTTCTTCCCGTCTGGAAGTTACGCAATTCAATAATTCCGAACGTTTTATTTCCCGTCTTTGAATTGTCTCTTTTGAAAAACATATACTTCCCACCAACCTCATGATTCTGATGCGATTGGCACTAACTGCAAGTCGATAGCTCTTCCTGTCTGGAAGTAACGCAATTCAATAATTCCGAACGTTTTATTTCCGGTCCTCGAACTTTTTCCTAAGAAAAACATATACTTCCAACCAACCCCATGATTCTGAAGCGATTGGCACTAACTGCAAGTCGATATCTCTTCCCGTCTGGAAGTTACGCAATTCAATAATTCCGAACGTTTTATTTCCCGTCGTTGAATTGTCTCTTATGAAATACATATACTTCAAACCAACCTCATGATTCTGATGCGATTGGCACTAACTGCAAGTCGATAGCTCTTCCCGTCTGGAAGTTACGCAATTCAATAATTCCGAACGTTTTATTTCCGGTCCTCGAACTTTTTCCTAAGAAAAACATATACTTCCAACCAACCCCATGATTCTGAAGCGATTGGCACTAACTGCAAGTCGATATCTCTTCCCGTCTGGAAGTTACGCAATTCAATAATTACGAACGTTTTATTTCCCGTCTTTGGACTTTTTCCTAAGAAAAACATATACTTCCAGCCAACCACATGATTCTGATGCGATTGGCACTAACTGCAAGTCGATAGCTCTTCCCGTCTGGAAGTTACGCAATTCAATAATTCCGAACGTTTTATTCCCCGTCGTTGAATTGTCTCTTATGAAACACATATACTTTCCACCAACCTCATGACTCTGATGCGATTGGCACTAACTGCAAGTCGATAGCTCTTCCCGTCTGGAAGTTACGCAATTCAATAATTCCGAACGTTTTATTTCCCGTCTTTGAACTTTTTCCTAAGAAAAACATTTACTACCAACCAACCCCATGATTCTGATGCGATTGGCACTAACTGCAAGTCGATATCTCTTCCCGTCTGGAAGTTACGCAATTCAATAATTCCGAACGTTTTATTTCCCGTCGTTGAATTGTCTCTTATGAAAAACATATACTTCCCACCAACCTCATGACTCTAATGCGATTGGCACTAACTGCAAGTCGATAGCTCCTCCCGTCTGGAAGTTACGCAATTCAATAATTCCGAACGTTTTATTTCCCGTCTTTGAATTGTCTCTTTTGAAAAACATATACTTCCCACCAACCTCATGATTCTGATGCGATTGGCACTAACTGCAAGTCGATAGCTCTTCCCGTCTGGAAGTAACGCAATTCAATAATTCCGAACGTTTTATTTCCCGTCGTTGAATTGTCTCTTATGAAATACATATACTTCCCACCAACCTCATGACTCTGATGCGATTGGCACTAACTGCAAGTCGATAGCTCTTCCCGTCTGGAAGTTACGCAATTCAATAATTCCGAACGTTTTATTTCCCGTCTTTGAACTTTTTCCTAAGAAAAACATATACTTCCAACCAACCCCATGATTCTGATGCGATTGGCACTAACTGCAAGTCGATATCTCTTCCTGTCTGGAAGTTACGCAATTCAATAATTCCGAACGTTTTATTTCCCGTCGTTGAATTGTCTCTTATGAAAAACATATACTTCCCACCAACCTCATGACTCTAATGCGATTGGCACTAACTGCAAGTCGATAGCTCCTCCCGTCTGGAAGTTACGCAATTCAATGATTCCGAACGTTTTATTTCCCGTCTTTGAATTGTCTCTTTTGAAAAACATATACTTCCCACCAACCTCATGATTCTGATGCGATTGGCACTAACTGCAAGTCGATAGCTCTTCCCGTCTGGAAGTAACGCAATTCAATAATTCCGAACGTTTTATTTCCCGTCGTTGAATTGTCTCTTATGAAAAACATATACTTCCCCCAACCTCATGACTCTAATGCGATTGGCACTAACTGCAAGTCGATAGCTCCTCCCGTCTGGAAGTTACGCAATTCAATAATTCCGAACGTTTTATTTCCCGTCGTTGAATTGTCTCTTATGAAATACATATACTTCAAACCAACCTCATGATTCTGATGCGATTGGCACTAACTGCAAGTCGATAGCTCTTCCCGTCTGGAAGTTACGCAATTCAATAATTCCGAACGTTTTATTTCCCGTCGTTGAATTGTCTCTTATGAAAAACATATACTTCCCACCAACCTCATGACTCTAATGCGATTGGCACTAACTGCAAGTCGATAGCTCCTCCCGTCTGGAAGTTACGCAATTCAATGATTCCGAACGTTTTATTTCCCGTCTTTGAATTGTCTCTTTTGAAAAACATATACTTCCCACCAACCTCATGATTCTGATGCGATTGGCACTAACTGCAAGTCGATAGCTCTTCCCGTCTGGAAGTAACGCAATTCAATAATTCCGAACGTTTTATTTCCCGTCGTTGAATTGTCTCTTATGAAAAACATATACTTCCCCCAACCTCATGACTCTAATGCGATTGGCACTAACTGCAAGTCGATAGCTCCTCCCGTCTGGAAGTTACGCAATTCAATAATTCCGAACGTTTTATTTCCCGTCGTTGAATTGTCTCTTATGAAATACATATACTTCAAACCAACCTCATGACTCTAATGCGATTGGCACTAACTGCAAGTCGATAGCTCCTCCCGTCTGGAAGTTACGCAATTCAATGATTCCGAACGTTTTATTTCCCGTCTTTGAATTGTCTCTTTTGAAAAACATATACTTCCCACCAACCTCATGATTCTGATGCGATTGGCACTAACTGCAAGTCGATAGCTCTTCCCGTCTGGAAGTAACGCAATTCAATAATTCCGAACGTTTTATTTCCCGTCGTTGAATTGTCTCTTATGAAAAACATATACTTCCCCCAACCTCATGACTCTAATGCGATTGGCACTAACTGCAAGTCGATAGCTCCTCCCGTCTGGAAGTTACGCAATTCAATAATTCCGAACGTTTTATTTCCCGTCGTTGAATTGTCTCTTATGAAATACATATACTTCCAACCAACCCCATGATTCTGAAGCGATTGGCACTAACTGCAAGTCGATATCTCTTCCCGTCTGGAAGTTACGCAATTCCATAATTCCGAACGTTTTATTTCCCGTCGTTGAATTGTCTCTTATGAAATACATATACTTCAAACCAACCTCATGATTCTGATGCGATTGGCACTAACTGCAAGTCGATAGCTCTTCCCGTCTGGAAGTTACGCAATTCAATAATTCCGAACGTTTTATTTCCGGTCCTCGAACTTTTTCCTAAGAAAAACATATACTTCCAACCAACCCCATGATTCTGAAGCGATTGGCACTAACTGCAAGTCGATATCTCTTCCCGTCTGGAAGTTACGCAATTCAATAATTACGAACGTTTTATTTCCCGTCTTTGAACTTTTTCCTAAGAAAAACATATACTTCCAGCCAACCACATGATTCTGATGCGATTGGCACTAACTGCAAGTCGATATCTCTTCTCGTCTGGTAGTTACGCAATTCAATAATTCCGAACGTTTTATTTCCCGTCTTTGAATTGTTTCCTATGAAAAACATATACTTCCAACCAACCCCATGATTCTGAAGCGATTGGCACTAACTGCAAGTCGATATCTCTTCCCGTCTGGAAGTTACGCAATTCAATAATTACGAACGTTTTATTTCCCGTCTTTGAACTTTTTCCTAAGAAAAACATATACTTCCAACCAACCCCATGATTCTGATGCGATTGGCACTAACTGCAAGTCGATATCTCTTCCCGTCTGGAAGTTACGCAATTCAATAATTCCGAACGTTTTATTTCCCGTCGTTGAATTGTCTCTTATGAAAAACATATACTTCCCACCAACCTCATGACTCTGATGCGATTGGCACTAACTGCAAGTCGATAGATCTTCCCGTCTGGAAGTTACGCAATTCAATAATTCCGAACGTTTTATTTCCCGTCTTTGAATTGTCTCTTTTGAAAAACATATACTTCCCACCAACCTCATGATTCTGATGCGATTGGCACTAACTGCAAGTCGATAGCTCTTCCTGTCTGGAAGTAACGCAATTCAATAATTCCGAACGTTTTATTTCCGGTCCTCGAACTTTTTCCTAAGAAAAACATATACTTCCAACCAACCCCATGATTCTGAAGCGATTGGCACTAACTGCAAGTCGATATCTCTTCCCGTCTGGAAGTTACGCAATTCAATAATTCCGAACGTTTTATTTCCCGTCGTTGAATTGTCTCTTATGAAATACATATGCTTCAAACCAACCTCATGATTCTGATGCGATTGGCACTAACTGCAAGTCGATAGCTCCTCCCGTCTGGAAGTTACGCAATTCAATAATTCCGAACGTTTTATTTCCCGTCTTTGAATTGTCTCTTTTGAAAAACATATACTTCCCACCAACCTCATGATTCTGATGCGATTGGCACTAACTGCAAGTCGATAGCTCTTCCTGTCTGGAAGTAACGCAATTCAATAATTCCGAACGTTTTATTTCCCGTCTTTGAACTTTTTCCTAAGAAAAACATATACTTCCAACCAACCCCATGATTCTGATGCGATTGGCACTAACTGCAAGTCGATAGCTCTTCCCGTCTGGAAGTTACGCAATTCAATAATTCCGAACGTTTTATTTCCGGTCCTCGAACTTTTTCCTAAGAAAAACATATACTTCCAACCAACCCCATGATTCTGAAGCGATTGGCACTAACTGCAAGTCGATATCTCTTCCCGTCTGGAAGTTACGCAATTCAATAATTACGAACGTTTTATTTCCCGTCTTTGAACTTTTTCCTAAGAAAAACATATACTTCCAACCAACCCCATAATTCTGATGCGATTGGCACTAACTGCAAGTCGATATCTCTTCCCGTCTGGAAGTTACGCAATTCAATAATTCCGAACGTTTTATTTCCCGTAGTTGAATTGTCTCTTATGAAAAACATATACTTCCCACCAACCTCATGACTCTGATGCGATTGGCACTAACTGCAAGTCGATAGATCTTCCCGTCTTGAAGTTACGCAATTCAATAATTCCGAACGTTTTATTTCCCGTCTTTGAATTGTCTCTTTTGAAAAACATATACTTCCCACCAACCTCATGATTCTGATGCGATTGGCACTAACTGCAAGTCGATAGCTCTTCCTGTCTGGAAGTAACGCAATTCAATAATTCCGAACGTTTTATTTCCCGTCGTTGAATTGTCTCTTATGAAATACATATACTTCCCACCAACCTCATGACTCTGATGCGATTGGCACTAACTGCAAGTCGATAGCTCTTCCTGTCTGGAAGTAACGCAATTCAATAATTCCGAACGTTTTATTTCCGGTCCTCGAACTTTTTCCTAAGAAAAACATATACTTCCAACCAACCCCATGATTCTGAAGCGATTGGCACTAACTGCAAGTCGATATCTCTTCCCGTCTGGAAGTTACGCAATTCAATAATTCCGAACGTTTTATTTCCCGTCGTTGAATTGTCTCTTATGAAATACATATACTTCAAACCAACCTCATGATTCTGATGCGATTGGCACTAACTGCAAGTCGATAGCTCTTCCCGTCTGGAAGTTACGCAATTCAATAATTCCGAACGTTTTATTTCCGGTCCTCGAACTTTTTCCTAAGAAAAACATATACTTCCAACCAACCCCATGATTCTGAAGCGATTGGCACTAACTGCAAGTCGATATCTCTTCCCGTCTGGAAGTTACGCAATTCAATAATTACGAACGTTTTATTTCCCGTCTTTGGACTTTTTCCTAAGAAAAACATATACTTCCAGCCAACCACATGATTCTGATGCGATTGGCACTAACTGCAAGTCGATAGCTCTTCCCGTCTGGAAGTTACGCAATTCAATAATTCCGAACGTTTTATTCCCCGTCGTTGAATTGTCTCTTATGAAACACATATACTTTCCACCAACCTCATGACTCTGATGCGATTGGCACTAACTGCAAGTCGATAGCTCTTCCCGTCTGGAAGTTACGCAATTCAATAATTCCGAACGTTTTATTTCCCGTCTTTGAACTTTTTCCTAAGAAAAACATTTACTACCAACCAACCCCATGATTCTGATGCGATTGGCACTAACTGCAAGTCGATATCTCTTCCCGTCTGGAAGTTACGCAATTCAATAATTCCGAACGTTTTATTTCCCGTCGTTGAATTGTCTCTTATGAAAAACATATACTTCCCACCAACCTCATGACTCTAATGCGATTGGCACTAACTGCAAGTCGATAGCTCCTCCCGTCTGGAAGTTACGCAATTCAATAATTCCGAACGTTTTATTTCCCGTCTTTGAATTGTCTCTTTTGAAAAACATATACTTCCCACCAACCTCATGATTCTGATGCGATTGGCACTAACTGCAAGTCGATAGCTCTTCCCGTCTGGAAGTAACGCAATTCAATAATTCCGAACGTTTTATTTCCCGTCGTTGAATTGTCTCTTATGAAATACATATACTTCCCACCAACCTCATGACTCTGATGCGATTGGCACTAACTGCAAGTCGATAGCTCTTCCCGTCTGGAAGTTACGCAATTCAATAATTCCGAACGTTTTATTTCCCGTCTTTGAACTTTTTCCTAAGAAAAACATATACTTCCAACCAACCCCATGATTCTGATGCGATTGGCACTAACTGCAAGTCGATATCTCTTCCTGTCTGGAAGTTACGCAATTCAATAATTCCGAACGTTTTATTTCCCGTCGTTGAATTGTCTCTTATGAAAAACATATACTTCCCACCAACCTCATGACTCTAATGCGATTGGCACTAACTGCAAGTCGATAGCTCCTCCCGTCTGGAAGTTACGCAATTCAATGATTCCGAACGTTTTATTTCCCGTCTTTGAATTGTCTCTTTTGAAAAACATATACTTCCCACCAACCTCATGATTCTGATGCGATTGGCACTAACTGCAAGTCGATAGCTCTTCCCGTCTGGAAGTAACGCAATTCAATAATTCCGAACGTTTTATTTCCCGTCGTTGAATTGTCTCTTATGAAAAACATATACTTCCCCCAACCTCATGACTCTAATGCGATTGGCACTAACTGCAAGTCGATAGCTCCTCCCGTCTGGAAGTTACGCAATTCAATAATTCCGAACGTTTTATTTCCCGTCTTTGAATTGTCTCTTTTGAAAAACATATACTTCCCACCAACCTCATGATTCTTATGCAATTGGCACTAACTGCAAGTCGATAGCTCTTCCCGTCTGGAAGTTACGCAATTCAATAATTCCGAACGTTTTATTTCCCGTCTTTGAACTTTTCCCTAAGAAAAACATATACTTCCCACCAACCTCATGATTCTGATGCGATTGGCACTAACTGCAAGTCGATAGCTCTTCCCGTCTAGAAGTTACGCAATTCAATAATTCCGAACGTTTTATTTCCCGTCTTTGAACTTTTTCCTAAGAAAAACATATACTTCCAACCAACCCCATGATTCTGATGCGATTGGCACTAACTGCAAGTCGATAGCTCTTCCCGTCTGGAAGTTACGCAATTCAATAATTCCGAACGGTTTATTTCCCGTCGTTGAATTGTCTCTTATGAAATACATATACTCCCCACCAACCTCATGACTCTGATGCGATTGGCACTAACTGCAAGTCGATAGTTCTTCCCGTCTGGAAGTTACGCAATTCAATAATTCCGAACGTTTTATTTCCCGTCTTTGAATTGTCTCTTTTGAAAAACATATACTTCCCACCAACCTCATGATTCTGATGCGATTGGCACTAACTGCAAGTCGATAGCTCTTCCTGTCTGGAAGTAACGCAATTCAATAATTCCGAACGTTTTATTTCCGGTCCTCGAACTTTTTCCTAAGAAAAACATATACTTCCAACCAACCCCATGATTCTGAAGCGATTGGCACTAACTGCAAGTCGATATCTCTTCCCGTCTGGAAGTTACGCAATTCAATAATTCCGAACGTTTTATTTCCCGTCGTTGAATTATCTCTTATGAAATACATATACTTCAAACCAACCTCATGATTCTGATGCGATTGGCACTAACTGCAAGTCGATAGCTCTTCCCGTCTGGAAGTTACGCAATTCAATAATTCCGAACGTTTTATTTCCGGTCCTCGAACTTTTTCCTAAGAAAAACATATACTTCCAACCAACCCCATGATTCTGAAGCGATTGGCACTAACTGCAAGTCGATATCTCTTCCCGTCTGGAAGTTACGCAATTCAATAATTACGAACGTTTTATTTCCCGTCTTTGAACTTTTTCCTAAGAAAAACATATACTTCCAGCCAACCACATGATTCTGATGCGATTGGCACTAACTGCAAGTCGATATCTCTTCTCGTCTGGTAGTTACGCAATTCAATAATTCCGAACGTTTTATTTCCCGTCTTTGAATTGTTTCCTATGAAAAACATATACTTCCAACCAACCCCATGATTCTGAAGCGATTGGCACTAACTGCAAGTCGATATCTCTTCCCGTCTGGAAGTTACGCAATTCAATAATTACGAACGTTTTATTTCCCGTCTTTGAACTTTTTCCTAAGAAAAACATATACTTCCAACCAACCCCATGATTCTGATGCGATTGGCACTAACTGCAAGTCGATATCTCTTCCCGTCTGGAAGTTACGCAATTCAATAATTCCGAACGTTTTATTTCCCGTCGTTGAATTGTCTCTTATGAAAAACATATACTTCCCACCAACCTCATGACTCTGATGCGATTGGCACTAACTGCAAGTCGATAGATCTTCTCGTCTGGAAGTTACGCAATTCAATAATTCCGAACGTTTTATTTCCCGTCTTTGAATTGTCTCTTTTGAAAAACATATACTTCCCACCAACCTCATGATTCTGATGCGATTGGCACTAACTGCAAGTCGATAGCTCTTCCTGTCTGGAAGTAACGCAATTCAATAATTCCGAACGTTTTATTTCCGGTCCTCGAACTTTTTCCTAAGAAAAACATATACTTCCAACCAACCCCATGATTCTGAAGCGATTGGCACTAACTGCAAGTCGATATCTCTTCCCGTCTGGAAGTTACGCAATTCAATAATTCCGAACGTTTTATTTCCCGTCGTTGAATTGTCTCTTATGAAATACATATGCTTCAAACCAACCTCATGATTCTGATGCGATTGGCACTAACTGCAAGTCGATAGCTCCTCCCGTCTGGAAGTTACGCAATTCAATAATTCCGAACGTTTTATTTCCCGTCTTTGAATTGTCTCTTTTGAAAAACATATACTTCCCACCAACCTCATGATTCTGATGCGATTGGCACTAACTGCAAGTCGATAGCTCTTCCTGTCTGGAAGTAACGCAATTCAATAATTCCGAACGTTTTATTTCCCGTCTTTGAACTTTTTCCTAAGAAAAACATATACTTCCAACCAACCCCATGATTCTGATGCGATTGGCACTAACTGCAAGTCGATAGCTCTTCCCGTCTGGAAGTTACGCAATTCAATAATTCCGAACGTTTTATTTCCGGTCCTCGAACTTTTTCCTAAGAAAAACATATACTTCCAACCAACCCCATGATTCTGAAGCGATTGGCACTAACTGCAAGTCGATATCTCTTCCCGTCTGGAAGTTACGCAATTCAATAATTACGAACGTTTTATTTCCCGTCTTTGAACTTTTTCCTAAGAAAAACATATACTTCCAACCAACCCCATAATTCTGATGCGATTGGCACTAACTGCAAGTCGATATCTCTTCCCGTCTGGAAGTTACGCAATTCAATAATTCCGAACGTTTTATTTCCCGTAGTTGAATTGTCTCTTATGAAAAACATATACTTCCCACCAACCTCATGACTCTGATGCGATTGGCACTAACTGCAAGTCGATAGATCTTCCCGTCTTGAAGTTACGCAATTCAATAATTCCGAACGTTTTATTTCCCGTCTTTGAATTGTCTCTTTTGAAAAACATATACTTCCCACCAACCTCATGATTCTGATGCGATTGGCACTAACTGCAAGTCGATAGCTCTTCCTGTCTGGAAGTAACGCAATTCAATAATTCCGAACGTTTTATTTCCCGTCGTTGAATTGTCTCTTATGAAATACATATACTTCCCACCAACCTCATGACTCTGATGCGATTGGCACTAACTGCAAGTCGATAGCTCTTCCCGTCTGGAAGTTACGCAATTCAATAATTCCGAACGTTTTATTTCCCGTCGTTGAATTGTCTCTTATGAAATACATATACTTCACACCAACCTCATGACTCTGATGCGATTGGCACTAACTGCAAGTCGATAGCTCTTCCCGTCTGGAAGTTACGCAATTCAATAATTCCGAACGTTTTATTCCCCGTCGTTGAATTGTCTCTTATGAAATACATATACTTCCCACCAACCTCATGATTCTGATGCGATTGGCACTAACTGCAAGTCGACAGCTCTTCCCGTCTGGAAGTTACGCAATTCAATAATTCCGAACGTTTTATTTCCCGTCTTTGAACTTTTTCCTAGGAAAAACATATACTTCCCACCAACTCCATGATTCTGATGCGATTGGCACTAACTGCAAGTCGATAGCTCTTCCCGTCTGGAAGTTACGCAATTCAATAATTCCGAACGTTTTATTTCCCGTCTTTGAACTTTTTCCTAAGAAAAACATATACTTCCAGCCAACCACATGATTCTGATGCGATTGGCACTAACTGCAAGTCGATATCTCTTCTCGTCTGGTAGTTACGCAATTCAATAATTCCGAACGTTTTATTTCCCGTCTTTGAATTGTTTCCTATGAAAAACATATACTTCCAACCAACCCCATGATTCTGATGCGATTGGCACTAACTGCAAGTCGATATCACTTCCCGTCTGGAAGTAACGCAATTCAATAATTCCGAACGTTTTATTTCCGGTCCTCGAACTTTTTCCTAAGAAAAACATATACTTCCAACCAACCCCATGATTCTGAAGCGATTGGCACTAACTGCAAGTCGATATCTCTTCCCGTCTGGAAGTTACGCAATTCAATAATTACGAACGTTTTATTTCCCGTCTTTGAACTTTTTCCTAAGAAAAACATATACTTCCAACCAACCCCATGATTCTGATGCGATTGGCACTAACTGCAAGTCGATATCTCTTCCCGTCTGGAAGTTACGCAATTCAATAATTCCGAACGTTTTATTTCCCGTCGTTGAATTGTCTCTTATGAAAAACATATACTTCCCACCAACCTCATGACTCTGATGCGATTGGCACTAACTGCAAGTCGATAGATCTTCCCGTCTGGAAGTTACGCAATTCAATAATTCCGAACGTTTTATTTCCCGTCTTTGAATTGTCTCTTTTGAAAAACATATACTTCCCACCAACCTCATGATTCTGATGCGATTGGCACTAACTGCAAGTCGATAGCTCTTCCTGTCTGGAAGTAACGCAATTCAATAATTCCGAACGTTTTATTTCCGGTCCTCGAACTTTTTCCTAAGAAAAACATATACTTCCAACCAACCCCATGATTCTGAAGCGATTGGCACTAACTGCAAGTCGATATCTCTTCCCGTCTGGAAGTTACGCAATTCAATAATTCCGAACGTTTTATTTCCCGTCGTTGAATTGTCTCTTATGAAATACATATGCTTCAAACCAACCTCATGATTCTGATGCGATTGGCACTAACTGCAAGTCGATAGCTCCTCCCGTCTGGAAGTTACGCAATTCAATAATTCCGAACGTTTTATTTCCCGTCTTTGAATTGTCTCTTTTGAAAAACATATACTTCCCACCAACCTCATGATTCTGATGCGATTGGCACTAACTGCAAGTCGATAGCTCTTCCTGTCTGGAAGTAACGCAATTCAATAATTCCGAACGTTTTATTTCCCGTCTTTGAACTTTTTCCTAAGAAAAACATATACTTCCAACCAACCCCATGATTCTGATGCGATTGGCACTAACTGCAAGTCGATATCTCTTCCCGTCTGGAAGTTACGCAATTCAATAATTCCGAACGTTTTATTTCCCGTCGTTGAATTGTCTCTTATGAAAAACATATACTTCCCACCAACCTCATGACTCTGATGCGATTGGCACTAACTGCAAGTCGATAGATCTTCTCGTCTGGAAGTTACGCAATTCAATAATTCCGAACGTTTTATTTCCCGTCTTTGAATTGTCTCTTTTGAAAAACATATACTTCCCACCAACCTCATGATTCTGATGCGATTGGCACTAACTGCAAGTCGATAGCTCTTCCTGTCTGGAAGTAACGCAATTCAATAATTCCGAACGTTTTATTTCCCGTCGTTGAATTGTCTCTTATGAAATACATATACTTCCCACCAACCTCATGACTCTGATGCGATTGGCACTAACTGCAAGTCGATAGCTCTTCCCGTCTGGAAGTTACGCAATTCAATAATTCCGAACGTTTTATTTCCCGTCTTTGAATTGTCTCTTTTGAAAAACATATACTTCCCACCAACCTCATGATTCTGATGCGATTGGCACTGACTGCAAGTCGATAGCTCTTCCCGTCTGGAAGTAACGCAATTCAATAATTCCGAACGTTTTATTTCCCGTCGTTGAATTGTCTCTCATGAAATACATATACTTCCCACCAACCTCATGACTCTGATGCGATTGGCACTAACTGCAAGTCGATAGCTCTTCCCGTCTGGAAGTTACGCAATTCAATAATTCCGAACGTTTTATTTCCCGTCGTTGAATTGTCTCTTATGAAACACATATACTTCCCACCAACCTCATGACTCTGATGCGATTGGCACTAACTGCAAGTCGATAGCTCTTCCCGTCTGGAAGTTACGCAATTCAATAATTCCGAACGTTTTATTTCCCGTCTTTGAACTTTTTCCTAAGAAAAACATATACTACCAACCAACCCCATGATTCTGATGCGATTGGCACTAACTGCAAGTCGATATCTCTTCCCGTCTGGAAGTTACGCAATTCAATAATTCCGAACGTTTTATTTCCCGTCGTTGAATTGTCTCTTATGAAAAACATATACTTCCCACCAACCTCATGACTCTAATGCGATTGGCACTAACTGCAAGTCGATAGCTCCTCCCGTCTGGAAGTTACGCAATTCAATAATTCCGAACGTTTTATTTCCCGTCTTTGAATTGTCTCTTTTGAAAAACATATACTTCCCACCAACCTCATGATTCTGATGCGATTGGCACTAACTGCAAGTCGATAGCTCTTCCCGTCTGGAAGTAACGCAATTCAATAATTCCGAACGTTTTATTTCCCGTCGTTGAATTGTCTCTTATGAAATACATATACTTCCCACCAACCTCATGACTCTGATGCGATTGGCACTAACTGCAAGTCGATAGCTCTTCCCGTCTGGAAGTTACGCAATTCAATAATTCCGAACGTTTTATTTCCCGTCTTTGAACTTTTTCCTAAGAAAAACATATACTTCCAACCAACCCCATGATTCTGATGCGATTGGCACTAACTGCAAGTCGATATCTCTTCCTGTCTGGAAGTTACGCAATTCAATAATTCCGAACGTTTTATTTCCCGTCGTTGAATTGTCTCTTATGAAAAACATATACTTCCCACCAACCTCATGACTCTAATGCGATTGGCACTAACTGCAAGTCGATAGCTCCTCCCGTCTGGAAGTTACGCAATTCAATGATTCCGAACGTTTTATTTCCCGTCTTTGAATTGTCTCTTTTGAAAAACATATACTTCCCACCAACCTCATGATTCTGATGCGATTGGCACTAACTGCAAGTCGATAGCTCTTCCCGTCTGGAAGTAACGCAATTCAATAATTCCGAACGTTTTATTTCCCGTCGTTGAATTGTCTCTTATGAAAAACATATACTTCCCCCAACCTCATGACTCTAATGCGATTGGCACTAACTGCAAGTCGATAGCTCCTCCCGTCTGGAAGTTACGCAATTCAATAATTCCGAACGTTTTATTTCCCGTCTTTGAATTGTCTCTTTTGAAAAACATATACTTCCCACCAACCTCATGATTCTGATGCAATTGGCACTAACTGCAAGTCGATAGCTCTTCCCGTCTGGAAGTTACGCAATTCAATAATTCCGAACGTTTTATTTCCCGTCTTTGAACTTTTCCCTAAGAAAAACATATACTTCCCACCAACCTCATGATTCTGATGCGATTGGCACTAACTGCAAGTCGATAGCTCTTCCCGTCTAGAAGTTACGCAATTCAATAATTCCGAACGTTTTATTTCCCGTCTTTGAACTTTTTCCTAAGAAAAACATATACTTCCAACCAACCCCATGATTCTGATGCGATTGGCACTAACTGCAAGTCGATAGCTCTTCCCGTCTGGAAGTTACGCAATTCAATAATTCCGAACGGTTTATTTCCCGTCGTTGAATTGTCTCTTATGAAATACATATACTCCCCACCAACCTCATGACTCTGATGCGATTGGCACTAACTGCAAGTCGATAGTTCTTCCCGTCTGGAAGTTACGCAATTCAATAATTCCGAACGTTTTATTTCCCGTCTTTGAATTGTCTCTTTTGAAAAACATATACTTCCCACCAACCTCATGATTCTGATGCGATTGACACTAACTGCAAGTCGATAGCTCTTCCCGTCTGGAAGTTACGCAATTCAATAATTCCGAACGTTTTATTTCCCGTCTTTGAACTTTTCCCTAGGAAAAACATATACTTCCCACCAACCTCATGATTCTGATGCGATTGGCACTAACTGCAAGTCGATAGCTCTTCCCGTCTGGAAGTTACGCAATTCAATAATTCCGAACGTTTTATTTCCCGTCTTTGAACTTTTTCCTAAGAAAAACATATACTTCCAACCAACCCCATGATTCTGATGCGATTGGCACTAACTGCAAGTCGATATCTCTTCTCGTCTGGTAGTTACGCAATTCAATAATTCCGAACGTTTTATTTCCCGTCTTTGAATTGTTTCCTATGAAAAACATATACTTCCAACCAACCCCATGATTCTGATGCGATTGGCACTAACTGCAAGTCGATATCTCTTCCCGTCTGGAAGTAACGCAATTCAATAATTCCCAACGTTTTATTTCCCGTCGTTGAATTGTCTCTTATGAAATACATATACTTCCCACCAACCTCATGATTCTGATGCGATTGGCACTAACTGCAAGTCGATAGCTCTTCCCGTCTGGAAGTTACGCAATTCAATAATTCCTAACGTTTTATTTCCGGTCCTCGAACTTTTTCCTAAGAAAAACAAATACTTCCAACCAACCCCATGATTCTGAAGCGATTGGCACTAACTGCAAGTCGATATCTCATCCCGTCTGGAAGTTACGCAATTCAATAATTCCAAACGTTTTATTTCCCGTCTTTGAATTGTCTCTTTTGAAAAACATATACTTCTCACCAACCTCATGATTCTGATGCGATTGGCACTAACTGCAAGTCGATAGCTCTCCCCGTCTGGAAGTTACGCAATTCAATAATTCCGAACGTTTTATTTCCCGTCTTTGAACTTTATCCTAAGAAAAACATATACTTCCCACCAACCTCATGATTCTGATGCGATTGGCACTAACTGCAAGTCGATAGCTCTTCCCGTCTGGAAGTTACGCAATTCAATAATTCCGAACGTTTTATTTCCCGTCTTTGAACTTTTTCCTAAGAAAAACATATACTTCCAACCAACCCCATGATTCTGATGCGATTGGCACTAACTGCAAGTCGATAGCTCTTCCCGTCTGGAAGTTGCGCAATTCAATAATTCCGAACGGTTCATTTCCCGTCTTCGAACTTTTTCCTAAGAAAAACATATACTTCCAACCAACCCCATGATTCTGATGTGATTGGCACTAACTGCAAGTCGATAGCTCTTCCCGTCTGGAAGTTACGCAATTCAATAATTCCGAACGTTTTATTCCCCGTCGTTGAATTGTCTCTTATGAAATACATATACTTCCCACCAACCTCATGACTCTGATGCGATTGGCACTAACTGCAAGTCGATAGCTCTTCCCGTCTGGAAGTTACGCAATTCAATAATTCCGAACGTTTTATTTCCCGTCTTTGAATTGTCTCTTTTGAAAACATATACTTCCCACCAACCTCATGATTCTGATGCGATTGGCACTAACTGCAAGTCGATTGCTCTTCCCGTCTGGAAGTTACGCAATTCAATAATTCCGAACGTTTTATTTCCCGTCTTTGAACTTTTTCCTAGGAAAAACATATACTTCCCACCAACCTCATGATTCTGATGCGATTGGCACTAACTGCAAGTCGATAGCTCTTCCCGTCTGGAAAATACGCAATTCAATAATTCCGAACGTTTTATTTCCCGTCTTTGAACTTTTTCCTAAGAAAAACATATACTTTCAACCAACCCCATGATTCTGATGCGATTGGCACTAACTGCAAGTCGATATCTCTTCCCGTCTGGAAGTAACGCAATTCAATAATTCCCAACGTTTTATTTCCCGTCGTTGAATTGTCTCTTATGAAAAACATATACTTCCCACCAACCTCATGACTCTAATGCGATTGGCACTAACTGCAAGTCGATAGCTCCTCCCGTCTGGAAGTTACGCAATTCAATGATTCCGAACGTTTTATTTCCCGTCTTTGAATTGTCTCTTTTGAAAAACATATACTTCCCACCAACCTCATGATTCTGATGCGATTGGCACTAACTGCAAGTCGATAGCTCTTCCCGTCTGGAAGTAACGCAATTCAATAATTCCGAACGTTTTATTTCCCGTCGTTGAATTGTCTCTTATGAAAAACATATACTTCCCCCAACCTCATGACTCTAATGCGATTGGCACTAACTGCAAGTCGATAGCTCCTCCCGTCTGGAAGTTACGCAATTCAATAATTCCGAACGTTTTATTTCCCGTCTTTGAATTGTCTCTTTTGAAAAACATATACTTCCCACCAACCTCATGATTCTGATGCAATTGGCACTAACTGCAAGTCGATAGCTCTTCCCGTCTGGAAGTTACGCAATTCAATAATTCCGAACGTTTTATTTCCCGTCTTTGATTTTTTCCCTAAGAAAAACATATACTTCCCACCAACCTCATGATTCTGATGCGATTGGCACTAACTGCAAGTCGATAGCTCTTCCCGTCTAGAAGTTACGCAATTCAATAATTCCGAACGTTTTATTTCCCGTCTTTGAACTTTTTCCTAAGAAAAACATATACTTCCAACCAACCCCATGATTCTGATGCGATTGGCACTAACTGCAAGTCGATAGCTCTTCCCGTCTGGAAGTTACGCAATTCAATAATTCCGAACGGTTTATTTCCCGTCGTTGAATTGTCTCTTATGAAATACATATACTCCCCACCAACCTCATGACTCTGATGCGATTGGCACTAACTGCAAGTCGATAGTTCTTCCCGTCTGGAAGTTACGCAATTCAATAATTCCGAACGTTTTATTTCCCGTCGTTGAATTGTCTCTTATGAAATACATATACTTCCCACCAACCTCATGATTCTGATGCGATTGGCACTAACTGCAAGTCGATATCTCTTCCCGTCTGGAAGTAACGCAATTCAATAATTCCCAACGTTTTATTTCCCGTCGTTGAATTGTCTCTTATGAAATACATATACTTCCCACCAACCCCATGATTCTGAAGCGATTGGCACTAACTGCAAGTCGATATCTCATCCCGTCTGGAAGTTACGCAATTCAATAATTCCAAACGTTTTATTTCCCGTCTTTGAATTGTCTCTTTTGAAAAACATATACTTCTCACCAACCTCATGATTCTGATGCGATTGGCACTAACTGCAAGTCGATAGCTCTCCCCGTCTGGAAGTTACGCAATTCAATAATTCCGAACGTTTTATTTCCCGTCTTTGAACTTTATCCTAAGAAAAACATATACTTCCCACCAACCTCATGATTCTGATGCGATTGGCACTAACTGCAAGTCGATAGCTCTTCCCGTCTGGAAGTTACGCAATTCAATAATTCCGAACGTTTTATTTCCCGTCTTTGAACTTTTTCCTAAGAAAAACATATACTTCCAACCAACCCCATGATTCTGATGCGATTGGCACTAACTGCAAGTCGATAGCTCTTCCCGTCTGGAAGTTACGCAATTCAATAATTCCGAACGGTTTATTTCCCGTCTTCGAACTTTTTCCTGAGAAAAACATATACTTCCAACCAACCCCATGATTCTGATGTGATTGGCACTAACTGCAAGTCGATAGCTCTTCCCGTCTGGAAGTTACGCAATTCAATAATTCCGAACGTTTTATTCCCCGTCGTTGAATTGTCTCTTATGAAATACATATACTTCCCACCAACCTCATGACTCTGATGCGATTGGCACTAACTGCAAGTCGATAGCTCTTCCCGTCTGGAAGTTACGCAATTCAATAATTCCGAACGTTTTATTTCCCGTCTTTGAATTGTCTCTTTTGAAAACATATACTTCCCACCAACCTCATGATTCTGATGCGATTGGCACTAACTGCAAGTCGATTGCTCTTCCCGTCTGGATGTTACGCAATTCAATAATTCCGAACGTTTTATTTCCCGTCTTTGAACTTTTTCCTAGGAAAAACATATACTTCCCACCAACCTCATGATTCGGATGCGATTGGCACTAACTGCAAGTCGATAGCTCTTCCCGTCTGGAAAATACGCAATTCAATAATTCCGAACGTTTTATTTCCCGTCTTCGAACTTTTTCCTAAGAAAAACATATACTTTCAACCAACCCCATGATTCTGATGCGATTGGCACTAACTGCAAGTCGATATCTCTTCCCGTCTGGAAGTAACGCAATTCAATAATTCCCAACGTTTTATTTCCCGTCGTTGAATTGTCTCTTATGAAATACATATACTGCCCACCAACCTCATGATTCTGATGCGATTGGCACTAACTGCAAGTCGATAGCTCTTCCCGTCTGGAAGTTACGCAATTCAATAATTCCGAACGTTTTATTTCCGGTCCTCGAACTTTTTCCTATGAAAAACATATACTTCCAACCAACCCCATGATTCTGAAGCGATTGGCACTAACTGCAAGTCGATATCTCTTCCCGTCTGGAGGTTACGCAATTCAATAATTCCGAACGTTTTATTTCCCGTCTTTGAATTGTCTCTTTTGAAAAACATATACTTCTCACCAACCTCATGATTCTGATGCGATTGGCACTAACTGCAAGTCGATAGCTCTCCCCGTCTGGAAGTTACGCAATTCAATAATTACGAACGTTTTCTTTCCCGTCTTTGAATTGTCTCTTTTGAAAAACATATACTTCCCACCAACCTCATGATTCTGATGCGATTGGCACTAACTGCAAGTCGATAGCTCTTCCCGTCTGGAAGTTACGCAATTCAATAATTCCGAACGTTTTATTTCCCGTCTTTGAACTTTTTCCTAAGAAAAACATATACTTCCAACCAACCCCATGATTCTGATGCGATTGGCTTTAACTGCAAGTCGATATCTCTTCCCGTCTGGAAGTTAGGCAATTCAATAATTCCGAACGTTTTATTTCCCGTCGTTGGATTGTCTCTTATGAAAAACATATACTTCCCACCAACCTCATGACTCTGATGCGATTGGCACTAACTGCAAGTCGATAGCTCTTCCCGTCTGGAAGTTACGCAATTCAATAATTCCGAACGTTTTATTTCCCGTCTTTGAATTGTCTCTTTTGAAAAACATATACTTCCCACCAACCTCATGATTCTGATGCGATTGGCACTAACTGCAAGTCGATAGCTCTTCCCGTCTGGAAGTAACGCAATTCAATAATTCCGAACGTTTTATTTCCCGTCGTTGAATTGTCTCTTATGAAATACATATACTTCCCACCAACCTCATGACTCTGATGCGATTGGCACTAACTGCAAGTCGATAGCTCTTCCCGTCTGGAAGTTACGCAATTCAATAATTCCGAACGTTTTATTTCCCGTCGTTGAATTGTCTCTTATGAAATACATATACTCCCCACCAACCTCATGACTCTGATGCGGTTGGCACTAACTGCAAGTCGATAGCTCTTCCCGTCTGGAAGTTACGCAATTCAATAATTCCGAACGTTTTATTTCCAGTCTTTGAATTGTCTCTTTTGAAAAACATATACTTCCCACCAACCTCATGATTCTGATGCGATTGGCACTAACTGCAAGTCGATAGCTCTTCCCGTCTGGAAGTAACGCAATTCAATAATTCCGAACGTTTTATTTCCCGTCGTTGAATTGTCTCTTATGAAATACATATACTTCCCACCAACCTCATGACTCTGATGCGATTGGCACTAACTGCAAGTCGATAGCTCTTCCCGTCTGGAAGTTACGCAATTCAATAATTCCGAACGTTTTATTTCCCGTCGTTGAATTGTCTCTTATGAAATACATATACTTCCCACCAACCTCATGACTCTGATGCGATTGGCACTAACTGCAAGTCGATAGCTCTTCCCGTCTGGAAGTTACGCAATTCAATAATTCCGAACGTTTTATTTTCCGTCTTCGAACTTTTTCCTAAGAAAAACATATACTTCCAACCAACCCCATGATTCTGATGCGATTGGCACTAACTGCAAGTCGATATCTCTTCCCGTCTGGAAGTTACGCGAATCAATAATTCCGAACGTTTTATTTCCCGTCTTTGAATTGTTTCCTATGAAAAACTCATACTTCCAACCAATCCCATGATTCAGATGCGATTGGCACTAACTGCAAGTCAATATCTCTTCCCGTCTGGAAGTTACGCAATTCAATAATTCCGAACATTTTATTTCCCGTCTTTGAATTGTCTCTTATGAAAAACATATGCTTCCAACCAACCTCATGATTCTGATGCGACTGGCACTAACTGCAAGTCGATAGCTCTTCCCGTCTGGAAGTTACGCAATTCAATAATTCCGAACGTTTTATTTCCCGTCTTTGAATTTTTTCCCAAGTAAAACATATACTTCCAACCAACCTCATAATTCTGATGCGATTGGCACTAACTGCAAGTCGATATCTCTTCCCGTCTGGAAGTTACGCAATTCAATAATTCCGAACGTTTTATTTCCCGTCTTTGAATTGTCTCTTTTGAAAAACATATACTTCCCACCAACCTCATGATTCTGATGCGATTGGCACTAACTGCAAGTCGATAGCTCTTCCCGTCTGGAAGTTACGAAATTCAATAATTCCGAACGTTTTATTTCCCGTCTTTGAACTTTTTCCTAAGAAAAACATATACTTCCAACCAACCCCATGATTCTGATGCGATTGGCACTAACTGCAAGTCGATAGCTCTTCCCGTCTGGAAGTTACGCAATTCAATAATTTCGAACGTTTTATTTCCCGTCTTCGAACTTTTTCCTAAGAAAAACATATACTTCCAACCAACCCCATGATTCTGTTGTGAATGGCACTAACTGCAAGTCGATAGCTCTTCCCGTCTGGAAGTTACGCAATTCAATAATTCCGAACGTTTTATTTCCCGTCTTAGAACTTTTTCCTAAGAAAAACATATACTTCCAACCAACCCCATGATTCTGATGCGATTGGCACTAACTGCAAGTCGATAGCTCTTCCCGTCTGGAAGTTACGCAATTCAATAATTCCGAACGTTTTATTTCCGGTCCTCGAACTTTTTCCTATGAAAAACATATACTCCCAACCAACCCCATAATTCTGATGCGATTGGCACTAACTGCAAGTCGATAGCCCTTCCCGTCTGGAAGTTACGCAATTCAATAATTCCGAACGTTTTATTTCCGGTCCTCGAACTTTTTCCTAAGAAAAACATATACTTCCAACCAACCCCATGATTCTGAAGCGATTGGCACTAACTGCAAGTCGATATCTCTTCTCGTCTGGTAGTTACGCAATTCAATAATTCCGAACGTTTTATTTCCCGTCTTTGAACTTTTTCCTAGGAAAAACATATACTTCCCACCAACCTCATGATTCTGATGCGATTGGCACTAACTGCAAGTCGATAGCTCTTCCCGTCTGGAAGTTACGCAATTCAATAATTCCGAACGTTTTATTTCCCGTCTTTGAACTTTTTCCTAGGAAAAACATATACTTCCCACCAACCTCATGATTCTGATGCGATTGGCACTAACTGCAAGTCGATAGCTCTTCCCGTCTGGAAGTTACGCAATTCAATAATTCCGAACGTTTTATTTCCCGTCTTTGAACTTTTTCCTAAGAAAAACATATACTTCCAACCAACCCCATGATTCTGATGCGATTGGCACTAACTGCAAGTCGATATCTCTTCTCGTCTGGTAGTTACGCAATTCAATAATTCCGAACGTTTTATTTCCCGTCTTTGAATTGTCTCTTTTGAAAAACATATACTTCCCACCAACCTCATGATTCTGATGCGATTGGCACTAACTGCAAGTCGATAGCTCTTCCCGTCTGGAAGTAACGCAATTCAATAATTCCGAACGTTTTATTTCCCGTCGTTGAATTGTCTCTTATGAAATACATATACTTCCCACCAACCTCATGACTGATGCGATTGGCACTAACTGCAAGTCGATAGCTCTTCCCGTCTGGAAGTAACGCAATTCAATAATTCCGAACGTTTTATTTCCCGTCGTTGAATTGTCTCTTATGAAATACATATACTTCCCACCAACCTCATGACTCTGATGCGATTGGCACTAACTGCAAGTCGATAGCTCTTCCCGTCTGGAAGTTACGCAATTCAATAATTCCGAACGTTTTATTTCCCGTCGTTGAATTGTCTCTTATGAAATACATATACTTCCCACCAACCTCATGACTGATGCGATTGGCACTAACTGCAAGTCGATAGCTCTTCCCGTCTGGAAGTTACGCAATTCAATAATTCCGAACGTTTTATTTCCCGTCTTCGAACTTTTTCCTAAGAAAAACATATACTTCCAACCAACCCCATGATTCTGATACGATTGGCACTAACTGCAAGTCGATAGCTCTTCCCGTCTGGAAGTTACGCAATTCAATAATTCCGAACGTTTTATTTCCCGTCTTTGAATTGTTTCCTATGAAAAACATATACTTCCAACCAACCTCATAATTCTGATGCGATTGGCACTAACTGCAAGTCGATAGCTCTTCCCGTCTGGAAGTTACAAAATTCAATAATTCCGAACGTTTTATTTCCCGTCGTTGAATTGTCTCTTATGAAATACATATACTTCCCACCAACCTCATGACTCTGATGCGATTGGCACTAACTGCAAGTCGATAGCTCTTCCGGTCTGGAAGTTACGCAGTTCAATAATTCCGAACGTTTTATTTCCCGTCTTTGAATTGTCTCTTTTGAAAAACATATACTTCCCACCAACCTCATGATTCTGATGCGATTGGCACTAACTGCAAGTCGATAGCTCTTCCCGTCTGGAAGTTACGCAATTCAATAATTCCGAACGTTTTATTTCCCGTCTTTGAACTTTTTCCTAAGAAAAACATATACTTCCAACCAACCCCATGATTCTGATGCGATTGGCTTTAACTGCAAGTCGATATCTCTTCCCGTCTGGAAGTTACGCAATTCAATAATTCCGAACGTTTTATTTCCGGTCCTCGAACTTTTTCCTATGAAAAACATATACTTCCAACCAACCCCATGATTCTGAAGCGATTGGCACTAACTGCAAGTCGATATCTCTTCCCGTCTGGAGGTTACGCAATCCAATAATTCCGAACGTTTTATTTCCCGTCTTTGAATTGTCTCTTTTGAAAAACATATACTTCTCACCAACCTCATGATTTGATGCGATTGGCACTAACTGCAAGTCGATAGCTCTCCCCGTCTGGAAGTTACGCAATTCAATAATTACGAACGTTTTCTTTCCCGTCTTTGAATTGTCTCTTTTGAAAAACATATACTTCCCACCAACCTCATGACTCTGATGCGATTGGCACTAACTGCAAGTCGATAGCTCTTCCCGTCTGGAAGTTACGCAATTCAATAATTCCGAACGTTTTATTTCCCGTCGTTGAATTGTCTCTTATGAAATACATATACTCCCCACCAACCTCATGACTCTGATGCGGTTGGCACTAACTGCAAGTCGATAGCTCTTCCCGTCTGGAAGTTACGCAATTCAATAATTCCGAACGTTTTATTTCCCGTCTTTGAACTTTTTCCTAAGAAAAACATATACTTCCAACCAACCCCATGATTCTGATGCGATTGGCTTTAACTGCAAGTCGATATCTCTTCCCGTCTGGAAGTTACGCAATTCAATAATTCCGAACGTTTTATTTCCCGTCGTTGGATTGTCTCTTATGAAAAACATATACTTCCCACCAACCTCATGACTCTGATGCGATTGGCACTAACTGCAAGTCGATAGCTCTTCCCGTCTGGAAGCTACGCAATTCAATAATTCCGAACGTTTTATTTCCCGTCTTTGAATTGTCTCTTTTGAAAAACATATACTTCCCACCAACCTCATGATTCTGATGCGATTGGCACTAACTGCAAGTCGATAGCTCTTCCCGTCTGGAAGTAACGCAATTCAATAATTCCGAACGTTTTATTTCCCGTCGTTGAATTGTCTCTTATGAAATACATATACTTCCCACCAACCTCATGACTCTGATGCGATTGGCACTAACTGCAAGTCGATAGCTCTTCCCGTCTGGAAGTTACGCAATTCAATAATTCCGAACGTTTTATTTCCCGTCGTTGAATTGTCTCTTATGAAATACATATACTCCCCACCAACCTCATGACTCTGATGCGGTTGGCACTAACTGCAAGTCGATAGCTCTTCCCGTCTGGAAGTTACGCAATTCAATAATTCCGAACGTTTTATTTCCCGTCTTTGAATTGTCTCTTCTGAAAAACATATACTTCCCACCAACCTCATGATTCTGATGCGATTGGCACTAACTGCAAGTCGATAGCTCTTCCCGTCTGGAAGTAATGCAATTCAATAATTCCGAACGTTTTATTTCCCGTCGTTGAATTGTCTCTTATGAAATACATATACTTCCCACCAACCTCATGACTCTGATGCGATTGGCACTAACTGCAAGTCGATAGCTCTTCCCGTCTGGAAGTTACGCAATTCAATAATTCCGAACGTTT
Organism: Endomychus coccineus; assembly: GCA_958510875.1. NCBI lineage: Eukaryota > Metazoa > Arthropoda > Insecta > Coleoptera > Endomychidae > Endomychus > Endomychus coccineus. The sequence goes on from CAUEHT010000107.1 coordinate 65,511, forward strand.
TATTTCCCGTCGTTGAATTGTCTCTTATGAAATACATATACTTCCCACCAACCTCATGACTCTGATGCGATTGGCACTAACTGCAAGTCGATAGCTCTTCCCGTCTGGAAGTTACGCAATTCAATAATTCCGAACGTTTTATTTCCCGTCTTCGAACTTTTTCCTAAGAAAAACATATACTTCCAACCAACCCCATGATTCTGATGCGATTGGCACTAACTGCAAGTCGATATCTCTTCCCGTCTGGAAGTTACGCGAATCAATAATTCCGAACGTTTTATTTCCCGTCTTTGAATTGTTTCCTAAGAAAAACTCATACTTCCAACCAATCCCATGATTCAGATGCGATTGGCACTAACTGCAAGTCAATATCTCTTCCCGTCTGGAAGTTACGCAATTCAATAATTCCGAACATTTTATTTCCCGTCTTTGAATTGTCTCTTATGAAAAACATATGCTTCCAACCAACCTCATGATTCTGATGCGACTGGCACTAACTGCAAGTCGATAGCTCTTCCCGTCTGGAAGTTACGCAATTCAATAATTCCGAACGTTTTATTTCCCGTCTTTGAATTTTTTCCCAAGAAAAACATATACTTCCAACCAACCTCATAATTCTGATGCGATTGGTACTAACTGCAAGTCGATATCTCTTCCCGTCTGGAAGTTACGCAATTCAATAATTCCGAACGTTTTATTTCCCGTCTTTGGATTGTCTCTTTTGAAAAACATATACTTCCCACCAACCTCATGATTCTGATGCAATTGGCACTAACTGCAAGTCGATAGCTCTTCCCGTCTGGAAGTTACGAAATTCAATAATTCCGAACGTTTTATTTCCCGTCTTTGAACTTTTTCCTAAGAAAAACATATACTTCCAACCAACCCCATGATTCTGATGCGATTGGCACTAACTGCAAGTCGATAGCTCTTCCCGTCTGGAAGTTACGCAATTCAATAATTTCGAACGTTTTATTTCCCGTCTTCGAACTTTTTCCTGAGAAAAACATATACTTCCAACCAACCCCATGATTCTGATGTGAATGGCACTAACTGCAAGTCGATAGCTCTTCCCGTCTGGAAGTTACGCAATTCAATAATTCCGAACGTTTTATTTCCCGTCTTTGAACTTTTTCCTAAGAAAAACATATACTTCCAACCAACCCCATGATTCTGATGCGATTGGCACTAACTGCAAGTCGATAGCTCTTCCCGTCTGGAAGTTACGCAATTCAATAATTCCGAACGTTTTATTTCCGGTCCTCGAACTTTTTCCTAAGAAAAACATTTACTTCCAACCAACCCCATGATTCTGATGCGATTGGCACTAACTGCAAGTCGATAGCCCTTCCCGTCTGGAAGTTACGCAATTCAATAATTCCGAACGTTTTATTTCCGGTCCTCGAACTTTTTCCTAAGAAAAACATATACTTCCAACCAACCCCATGATTCTGAAGCGATTGGCACTAACTGCAAGTCGATATCTCTTCCCGTCTGGAAGTTACGCAATTCAATAATTCCGAACGTTTTATTTCCCGTCTTTGAATTGTCTCTTTTGAAAAACATATAATTCTCACCAACCTCATGATTCTGATGCGATTGGCACTAACTGCAAGTCGATAGCTCTCCCCGTCTGGAAGTTACGCAATTCAATAATTACGAACGTTTTCTTTCCCGTCTTTGAATTGTCTCTTTTGAAAAACATATACTTCCCACCAACCTCATGATTCTGATGCGATTGGCACTAACTGCAAGTCGATAGCTCTTCCCGTCTGGAAGTTACGCAATTCAATAATTCCGAACGTTTTATTTCCCGTCTTTGAACTTTTTCCTAAGAAAAACATATACTTCCAACCAACCCCATGATTCTGATGCGATTGGCACTAACTGCAAGTCGATATCTCTTCCCGTCTGGAAGTTACGCAATTCAATAATTCCGAACGTTTTATTTCCCGTCGTTGGATTGTCTTATGAAAAACATATACTTCCCACCAACCTCATGACTCTGATGCGATTGGCACTAACTGCAAGTCGATAGCTCTTCCCGTCTGGAAGTTACGCAATTCAATGATTCCGAACGTTTTATTTCCCGTCTTTGAATTGTCTCTTTTGAAAAACATATACTTCCCACCAACCTCATGATTCTGATGCGATTGGCACTAACTGCAAGTCGATAGCTCTTCCCGTCTGGAAGTAACGCAATTCAATAATTCCGAACGTTTTATTTCCCGTCGTTGAATTGTCTCTTATGAAATACATATACTTCCCACCAACCTCATGACTCTGATGCGATTGGCACTAACTACAAGTCGATATCTCTTCCCGTCTGGAAGTTACGCAATTCAATAATTCCGAACGTTTTATTTCCCGTCTTCGAACTTTTTCCTAAGAAAAACATATACCTCCAACCAACCCCATGATTCTGATACGATTGGCACTAACTGCAAGTCGATAGCTCTTCCCGTCTGGAAGTTACGCAATTCAATAATTCCGAACGTTTTATTTCCCGTCTTTGAATTGTTTCCTATGAAAAACATATACTTCCAACCAACCTCATAATTCTGATGCGATCGGCACTAACTGCAAGTCGATAGCTCTTCCCGTCTGGAAGTTACAAAATTCAATAATTCCGAACGTTTTATTTCCCGTCATTGAATTGTCTCTTATGAAATACATATACTTCCCACCAACCTCATGACTCTGATGCGATTGGCACTAACTGCAAGTCGATAGCTCTTCCGGTCTGGAAGTTACGCAGTTCAATAATTCCGAACGTTTTATTTCCCGTCTTTGAATTGTCTCTTTTGAAAAACATATACTTCCCACCAACCTCATGATTCTGATGCGATTGGCACTAACTGCAAGTCGATAGCTCTTCCCGTCTGGAAGTAACGCAATTCAATAATTCCGAACGTTTTATTTCCCGTCGTTGAATTGTCTCTTATGAAATACATATACTTCCCACCAACCTCATGACTCTGATGCGATTGGCACTAACTGCAAGTAGATAGCTCTTCCCGTCTGGAAGTTACGCAATTCAATAATTCCGAACGTTTTATTTCCCGTCGTTGAATTGTCTCTCATGAAATACATATACTTCCCACCAACCTCATGACTCTGATGCGATTGGCACTAACTGCAAGTCGATAGCTCTTCCCGTCTGGAAGTTACGCAATTCAATAATTCCGAACGTTTTATTTCCCGTCTTCGAACTTTTTCCTAACAAAAACATATACTTCCAACCAACCTCATGATTCTGATGCGATTGGCACTAACTGCTAGTCGATATCTCTTCCCGTCTGGAAGTTACGCAATTCAATAATTCCGAACGTTTTATTTCCCGTCGTTGAATTGTCTCTTATGAAATACATATACTTCCCACCAACCTCATGACTGATGCGATTGGCACTAACTGCAAGTCGATAGCTCTTCCCGTCTGGAAGTAACGCAATTCAATAATTCCGAACGTTTTATTTCCCGTCGTTGAATTGTCTCTTATGAAATACATATACTTCCCACCAACCTCATGACTCTGATGCGATTGGCACTAACTGCAAGTCGATAGCTCTTCCCGTCTGGAAGTTACGCAATTCAATAATTCCGAACGTTTTATTTCCCGTCGTTGAATTGTCTCTTATGAAATACATATACTTCCCACCAACCTCATGACTGATGCGATTGGCACTAACTGCAAGTCGATAGCTCTTCCCGTCTGGAAGTTACGCAATTCAATAATTCCGAACGTTTTATTTCCCGTCTTCGAACTTTTTCCTAAGAAAAACATATACTTCCAACCAACCCCATGATTCTGATACGATTGGCACTAACTGCAAGTCGATAGCTCTTCCCGTCTGGAAGTTACGCAATTCAATAATTCCGAACGTTTTATTTCCCGTCTTTGAATTGTTTCCTATGAAAAACATATACTTCCAACCAACCTCATAATTCTGATGCGATTGGCACTAACTGCAAGTCGATAGCTCTTCCCGTCTGGAAGTTACAAAATTCAATAATTCCGAACGTTTTATTTCCCGTCGTTGAATTGTCTCTTATGAAATACATATACTTCCCACCAACCTCATGACTCTGATGCGATTGGCACTAACTGCAAGTCGATAGCTCTTCCGGTCTGGAAGTTACGCAGTTCAATAATTCCGAACGTTTTATTTCCCGTCTTTGAATTGTCTCTTTTGAAAAACATATACTTCCCACCAACCTCATGATTCTGATGCGATTGGCACTAACTGCAAGTCGATAGCTCTTCCCGTCTGGAAGTAACGCAATTCAATAATTCCGAACGTTTTATTTCCCGTCGTTGAATTGTCTCTTATGAAATACATATACTTCCCACCAACCTCATGACTCTGATGCGATTGGCACTAAATGCAAGTAGATAGCTCTTCCCGTCTGGAAGTTACGCAATTCAATAATTCCGAACGTTTTATTTCCCGTCGTTGAATTGTCTCTCATGAAATACATATACTTCCCACCAACCTCATGACTCTGATGCGATTGGCACTAACTGCAAGTCGATAGCTCTTCCCGTCTGGAAGTTACGCAATTCAATAATTCCGAACGTTTTATTTCCCGTCTTCGAACTTTTTCCTAACAAAAACATATACTTCCAACCAACCTCATGATTCTGATGCGATTGGCACTAACTGCTAGTCGATATCTCTTCCCGTCTGGAAGTTACGCAATTCAATAATTCCGAACGTTTTATTTCCCGTCGTTGAATTGTCTCTTATGAAAAACATATACTTCCAACCAACCCCATGATTCTGATGCGATTGGCACTAACTGCAAGTCGATATCTCTTCCCGTCTGGAAGTTACGCAATTCAATAATTCCGAACGTTTTATTTCCCGTCGTTGAATTGTCTCTTATGAAAAACATATACTTCCCACCAACCTCATGACTCTGATGCGATTGGCACTAACTGCAAGTCGATAGCTCTTCCCGTCTGGAAGTTACGCAATTCAATAATTCCGAACGTTTTATTCCCCGTCTTTGAATTGTCTCTTTTGAAAAACATATACTTCCCACCAATCTCATGATTCTGATGCGATTGGCACTAACTGCAAGTCGATAGCTCTTCCCGTCTGGAAGTAACGCAATTCAATAATTCCGAACGTTTTATTTCCCGTCGTTGAATTGTCTCTTATGAAATACATATACTTCCCACCAACCTCATGACTCTGATGCGATAGGCACTAACTGCAAGTCGATAGCTCTTCCCGTCTGGAAGTTACGCAATTCAATAATTCCGAACGTTTTATTTCCCGTCGTTGAATTGTCTCTTATGAAATACATATACTTCCCACCAACCTCATGACTCTGATGCGATTGGCACTAACTGCAAGTCGATAGCTCTTTCCGTCTGGAAGTTACGCAATTCAATAATTCCTAACGTTTTATTTCCCGTCTTTGAATTGTCTCTTTTGAAAAACATATACTTCCCACCAACCTCATGATTCTGATGCGATTGGCACTAACTGCAAGTCGATAGCTCTTCCCGTCTGGAAGTAACGCAATTCAATAATTCCGAACGTTTTATTTCCCGTCGTTGAATTGTCTCTTATGAAATACATATACTTCCCACCAACCTCATGACTCTGATGCGATTGGCACTAACTGCAAGTCGATAGCTCTTCCCGTCTGGAAGTTACGCAATTCAATAATTCCGAACGTTTTATTTCCCGTCGTTGAATTGTCTCTTATGAAATACATATACTTCCCACCAACCTCATGACTCTGATGCGATTGGCACTAACTGCAAGTCGATAGCTCTCCCCGTCTGGAAGTTACGCAATTCAATAATTCCGAACGTTTTATTTCCCGTCTTCGAACTTTTTCCTAAGAAAAACATATACTTCCAACCAACTCCATGATTCTGATGCGATTGGCACTAACTGCAAGTCGATATCTCTTCCCGTCTGGAAGTTACGCAATTCAATAATTCCGAACGTTTTGTTTCCCGTCGTTGAATTGTCTCTTATGAAAAACATATACTTCCCACCAACCTCATGACTCTGATGCGATTGGCACTAACTGCAAGTCGATAGATCTTCCCGTCTGGAAGTTACGCAATTCAATAATTCCGAACGTTTTATTTCCCGTCTTTGAATTGTCTCTTTTGAAAAACATATACTTCCCACCAACCTCATGATTCTGATGCGATTGGCACTAACTGCAAGTCGATAGCTCTTCCTGTCTGGAAGTAACGCAATTCAATAATTCCGAACGTTTTATTTCCCGTCGTTGAATTGTCTCTTATGAAATACATATACTTCCCACCAACCTCATGACTCTGATGCGATTGGCACTAACTGCAAGTCGATAGCTCTTCCCGTCTGGAAGTTACGCAATTCAATAATTCCGAACGTTTTATTTCCCGTCTTTGAATTGTCTCTTTTGAAAAACATATACTTCCCACCAACCTCATGATTCTGATGCGATTGGCACTAACTGCAAGTCGATAGCTCTTCCCGTCTGGAAGTAACGCAATTCAATAATTCCGAACGTTTTATTTCCCGTCGTTGAATTGTCTCTCATGAAAAACATATACTTCCCACCAACCTCATGACTCTGATGCGATTGGCACTAACTGCAAGTCGATAGCTCTTCCCGTCTGGAAGTTACGCAATTCAATAATTTCGAACGTTTTATTTCCCGTCGTTGAATTGTCTCTTATGAAACAGATATACTTCCCACCAACCTCATGACTCTGATGCGATTGGCACTAACTGCAAGTCGATAGCTCTTCCCGTCTGGAAGTTACGCAATTCAATAATTCCGAACGTTTTATTTCCCGTCTTTGAACTTTTTCCTAAGAAAAACATATACTTCCAACCAACCCCATGATTCTGATGTGATTGGCACTAACTGCAAGTCGATATCTCTTCCCGTCTGGAAGTTACGCAATTCAATAATTCCGAACGTTTTATTTCCCGTCGTTGAATTGTCTCTTATGAAAAACATATACTTCCCACCAACCTCATGACTCTAATGCGATTGGCACTAACTGCAAGTCGATAGCTCTTCCCGTCTGGAAGTAACGCAATTCAATAATTCCGAACGTTTTATTTCCCGTCGTTGAATTGTCTCTTATGAAATACATATACTTCCCACCAACCTCATGACTCTGATGCGATAGGCACTAACTGCAAGTCGATAGCTCTTCCCGTCTGGAAGTTACGCAATTCAATAATTCCGAACGTTTTATTTCCCGTCGTTGAATTGTCTCTTATGAAATACATATACTTCCCACCAACCTCATGACTCTGATGCGATTGGCACTAACTGCAAGTCGATAGCTCTTTCCGTCTGGAAGTTACGCAATTCAATAATTCCTAACGTTTTATTTCCCGTCTTTGAATTGTCTCTTTTGAAAAACATATACTTCCCACCAACCTCATGATTCTGATGCGATTGGCACTAACTGCAAGTCGATAGCTCTTCCCGTCTGGAAGTAACGCAATTCAATAATTCCGAACGTTTTATTTCCCGTCGTTGAATTGTCTCTTATGAAATACATATACTTCCCACCAACCTCATGACTCTGATGCGATTGGCACTAACTGCAAGTCGATAGCTCTTCCCGTCTGGAAGTTACGCAATTCAATAATTCCGAACGTTTTATTTCCCGTCGTTGAATTGTCTCTTATGAAATACATATACTTCCCACCAACCTCATGACTCTGATGCGATTGGCACTAACTGCAAGTCGATAGCTCTCCCCGTCTGGAAGTTACGCAATTCAATATTTCCGAACGTTTTATTTCCCGTCTTCGAACTTTTTCCTAAGAAAAACATATACTTCCAACCAACTCCATGATTCTGATGCGATTGGCACTAACTGCAAGTCGATATCTCTTCCCGTCTGGAAGTTACGCAATTCAATAATTCCGAACGTTTTGTTTCCCGTCGTTGAATTGTCTCTTATGAAAAACATATACTTCCCACCAACCTCATGACTCTGATGCGATTGGCACTAACTGCAAGTCGATAGATCTTCCCGTCTGGAAGTTACGCAATTCAATAATTCCGAACGTTTTATTTCCCGTCTTTGAATTGTCTCTTTTGAAAAACATATACTTCCCACCAACCTCATGATTCTGATGCGATTGGCACTAACTGCAAGTCGATAGCTCTTCCTGTCTGGAAGTAACGCAATTCAATAATTCCGAACGTTTTATTTCCCGTCGTTGAATTGTCTCTTATGAAATACATATACTTCCCACCAACCTCATGACTCTGATGCGATTGGCACTAACTGCAAGTCGATAGCTCTTCCCGTCTGGAAGTTACGCAATTCAATAATTCCGAACGTTTTATTTCCCGTCTTTGAATTGTCTCTTTTGAAAAACATATACTTCCCACCAACCTCATGATTCTGATGCGATTGGCACTAACTGCAAGTCGATAGCTCTTCCCGTCTGGAAGTAACGCAATTCAATAATTCCGAACGTTTTATTTCCCGTCGTTGAATTGTCTCTCATGAAAAACATATACTTCCCACCAACCTCATGACTCTGATGCGATTGGCACTAACTGCAAGTCGATAGCTCTTCCCGTCTGGAAGTTACGCAATTCAATAATTTCGAACGTTTTATTTCCCGTCGTTGAATTGTCTCTTATGAAACAGATATACTTCCCACCAACCTCATGACTCTGATGCGATTGGCACTAACTGCAAGTCGATAGCTCTTCCCGTCTGGAAGTTACGCAATTCAATAATTCCGAACGTTTTATTTCCCGTCTTTGAACTTTTTCCTAAGAAAAACATATACTTCCAACCAACCCCATGATTCTGATGTGATTGGCACTAACTGCAAGTCGATATCTCTTCCCGTCTGGAAGTTACGCAATTCAATAATTCCGAACGTTTTATTTCCCGTCGTTGAATTGTCTCTTATGAAAAACATATACTTCCCACCAACCTCATGACTCTAATGCGATTGGCACTAACTGCAAGTCGATAGCTCCTCCCGTCTGGAAGTTACGCAATTCAATAATTCCGAACGTTTTATTTCCCGTCTTTGAATTGTCTCTTTTGAAAAACATATACTTCCCACCAACCTCATGATTCTGATGCGATTGGCACTAACTGCAAGTCGATAGCTCTTCCCGTCTGGAAGTAACGCAATTCAATAATTCCGAACGTTTTATTTCCCGTCGTTGAATTGTCTCTTATGAAATACATATACTTCCCACCAACCTCATGACTCTGATGCGATTGGCACTAACTGCAAGTCGATAGCTCTTCCCGTCTGGAAGTTACGCAATTCAATAATTCCGAACGTTTTATTTCCCGTCTTTGAACTTTTTCCTAAGAAAAACATATACTTCCAACCAACCCCATGATTCTGATGCGATTGGCTTTAACTGCAAGTCGATATCTCTTCCCGTCTGGAAGTTACGCAATTCAATAATTCCGAACGTTTTATTTCCGGTCCTCGAACTTTTTCCTATGAAAAACATATACTTCCAACCAACCCCATGATTCTGAAGCGATTGGCACTAACTGCAAGTCGATATCTCTTCCCGTCTGGAGGTTACGCAATTCAATAATTCCGAACGTTTTATTTCCCGTCTTTGAATTGTCTCTTTTGAAAAACATATACTTCTCACCAACCTCATGATTTGATGCGATTGGCACTAACTGCAAGTCGATAGCTCTCCCCGTCTGGAAGTTACGCAATTCAATAATTACGAACGTTTTCTTTCCCGTCTTTGAATTGTCTCTTTTGAAAAACATATACTTCCCACCAACCTCATGATTCTGATGCGATTGGCACTAACTGCAAGTCGATAGCTCTTCCCGTCTGGAAGTTACGCAATTCAATAATTCCGAACGTTTTATTTCCCGTCTTTGAACTTTTTCCTTAGAAAAACATATACTTCCAACCAACCCCATGATTCTGATGCGATTGGCTTTAACTGCAAGTCGATATCTCTTCCCGTCTGGAAGTTACGCAATTCAATAATTCCGAACGTTTTATTTCCCGTCGTTGGATTGTCTCTTATGAAAAACATATACTTCCCACCAACCTCATGACTCTGATGCGATTGGCACTAACTGCAAGTCGATAGCTCTTCCCGTCTGGAAGCTACGCAATTCAATAATTCCGAACGTTTTATTTCCCGTCTTTGAATTGTCTCTTTTGAAAAACATATACTTCCCACCAACCTCATGATTCTGATGCGATTGGCACTAACTGCAAGTCGATAGCTCTTCCCGTCTGGAAGTAACGCAATTCAATAATTCCGAACGTTTTATTTCCCGTCGTTGAATTGTCTCTTATGAAATACATATACTTCCCACCAACCTCATGACTCTGATGCGATTGGCACTAACTGCAAGTCGATAGCTCTTCCCGTCTGGAAGTTACGCAATTCAATAATTCCGAACGTTTTATTTCCCGTCGTTGAATTGTCTCTTATGAAATACATATACTTCCCACCAACCTCATGACTCTGATGCGATTGGCACTAACTGCAAGTCGATAGCTCTTCCCGTCTGGAAGTTCCGCAATTCAATAATTCCGAACGTTTTATTTCCCGTCTTCGAACTTTTTCCTAAGAAAAACATATACTTCCAACCAACCCCATGATTCTGATGCGATTGGCACTAACTGCAAGTCGATATCTCTTCCCGTCTGGAAGTTACGCGAATCAATAATTCCGAACGTTTTATTTCCCGTCTTTGAATTGTTTCCTATGAAAAACTCATACTTCCAACCAATCCCATGATTCAGATGCGATTGGCACTAACTGCAAGTCAATATCTCTTCCCGTCTGGAAGTTACGCAATTCAATAATTCCGAACATTTTATTTCCCGTCTTTGAATTGTCTCTTATGAAAAACATATGCTTCCAACCAACCTCATGATTCTGATGCGACTGGCACTAACTGCAAGTCGATAGCTCTTCCCGTCTGGAAGTTACGCAATTCAATAATTCCGAACGTTTTATTTCCCGTCTTTGAATTTTTTCCCAAGAAAAACATATACTTCCAACCAACCTCATAATTCTGATGCGATTGGTACTAACTGCAAGTCGATATCTCTTCCCGTCTGGAAGTTACGCAATTCAATAATTCCGAACGTTTTATTTCCCGTCTTTGAATTGTCTCTTTTGAAAAACATATACTTCCCACCAACCTCATGATTCTGATGCGATTGGCACTAACTGCAAGTCGATAGCTCTTCCCGTCTGGAAGTTACGAAATTCAATAATTCCGAACGTTTTATTTCCCGTCTTTGAACTTTTTCCTAAGAAAAACATATACTTCCAACCAACCCCATGATTCTGATGCGATTGGCATTAACTGCAAGTCGATAGCTCTCCCCGTCTGGAAGTTACGCAATTCAATAATTTCGAACGTTTTATTTCCCGTCTTCGAACTTTTTCCTGAGAAAAACATATACTTCCAACCAACCCCATGATTCTGATGTGAATGGCACTAACTGCAAGTCGATAGCTCTTCCCGTCTGGAAGTTACGCAATTCAATAATTCCGAACGTTTTATTTCCCGTCTTTGAACTTTTTCCTAAGAAAAACATATACTTCCAACCAACCCCATGATTCTGATGCGATTGGCACTAACTGCAAGTCGATAGCTCTTCCCGTCTGGAAGTTACGCAATTCAATAATTCCGAACGTTTTATTTCCGGTCCTCGAACTTTTTCCTAAGAAAAACATATACTTCCAACCAACCCCATGATTCTGATGCGATTGGCACTAACTGCAAGTCGATAGCCCTTCCCGTCTGGAAGTTACGCAATTCAATAATTCCGAACGTTTTATTTCCGGTCCTCGAACTTTTTCCTAAGAAAAACATATACTTCCAACCAACCCCATGATTCTGAAGCGATTGGCACTAACTGCAAGTCGATATCTCTTCCCGTCTGGAAGTTACGCAATTCAAGAATTCCGAACGTTTTATTTCCCGTCTTTGAATTGTCTCTTTTGAAAAACATATAATTCTCACCAACCTCATGATTCTGATGCGATTGGCACTAACTGCAAGTCGATAGCTCTCCCCGTCTGGAAGTTACGCAATTCAATAATTACGAACGTTTTCTTTCCCGTCTTTGAATTGTCTCTTTTGAAAAACATATACTTCCCACCAACCTCATGATTCTGATGCGATTGGCACTAACTGCAAGTCGATAGCTCTTCCCGTCTGGAAGTTACGCAATTCAATAATTCCGAACGTTTTATTTCCCGTCTTTGAACTTTTTCCTAAGAAAAACATATACTTCCAACCAACCCCATGATTCTGATGCGATTGGCACTAACTGCAAGTCGATATCTCTTCCCGTCTGGAAGTTACGCAATTCAATAATTCCGAACGTTTTATTTCCCGTCGTTGGATTGTCTTATGAAAAACATATACTTCCCACCAACCTCATGACTCTGATGCGATTGGCACTAACTGCAAGTCGATAGCTCTTCCCGTCTGGAAGTTACGCAATTCAATGATCCCGAACGTTTTATTTCCCGTCTTTGAATTGTCTCTTTTGAAAAACATATACTTCCCACCAACCTCATGACTCTGATGCGATTGGCACTAACTGCAAGTCGATAGCTCTTCCCGTCTGGAAGTTACGCAATTCAATAATTCCGAACGTTTTATTTCCCGTCGTTGAATTGTCTCTTATGAAATACATATACTTCCCACCAACCTCATGACTCTGATGCGGTTGGCACTAACTGCAAGTCGATAGCTCTTCCCGTCTGGAAGTTACGCAATTCAATAATTCCGAACGTTTTATTTCCCGTCTTTGAATTGTCTCTTTTGAAAAACATATACTTCCCACCAACCTCATGATTCTGATGCGATTGGCACTAACTGCAAGTCGATAGCTCTTCCCGTCTGGAAGTAACGCAATTCAATAATTCCGAACGTTTTATTTCCCGTCGTTGAATTGTCTCTTATGAAATACATATACTTCCCACCAACCTCATGACTCTGATGCGATTGGCACTAACTGCAAGTCGATAGCTCTTCCCGTCTGGAAGTTACGCAATTCAATAATTCCGAACGTTTTATTTCCCGTCGTTGAATTGTCTCTTATGAAATACATATACTTCCCACCAACCTCATGACTGATGCGATTGGCACTAACTGCAAGTCGATAGCTCTTCCCGTCTGGAAGTTACGCAATTCAATAATTCCGAACGTTTTATTTCCCGTCTTCGAACTTTTTCCTAAGAAAAACATATACCTCCAACCAACCCCATGATTCTGATACGATTGGCACTAACTGCAAGTCGATAGCTCTTCCCGTCTGGAAGTTACGCAATTCAATAATTCCGAACGTTTTATTTCCCGTCTTTGAATTGTTTCCTATGAAAAACATATACTTCCAACCAACCTCATAATTCTGATGCGATTGGCACTAACTGCAAGTCGATAGCTCTTCCCGTCTGGAAGTTACAAAATTCAATAATTCCGAACGTTTTATTTCCCGTCGTTGAATTGTCTCTTATGAAATACATATACTTCCCACCAACCTCATGACTCTGATGCGATTGGCACTAACTGCAAGTCGATAGCTCTTCCGGTCTGGAAGTTACGCAGTTCAATAATTCCGAACGTTTTATTTCCCGTCTTTGAATTGTCTCTTTTGGAAAACATATACTTCCCACCAACCTCATGATTCTGATGCGATTGGCACTAACTGCAAGTCGATAGCTCTTCCCGTCTGGAAGTAACGCAATTCAATAATTCCGAACGTTTTATTTCCCGTCGTTGAATTGTCTCTTATGAAATACATATACTTCCCACCAACCTCATGACTCTGATGCGATTGGCACTAACTGCAAGTAGATAGCTCTTCCCGTCTGGAAGTTACGCAATTCAATAATTCCGAACGTTTTATTTCCCGTCGTTGAATTGTCTCTCATGAAATACATATACTTCCCACCAACCTCATGACTCTGATGCGATTGGCACTAACTGCAAGTCGATAGCTCTTCCCGTCTGGAAGTTACGCAATTCAATAATTCCGAACGTTTTATTTCCCGTCTTCGAACTTTTTCCTAACAAAAACATATACTTCCAACCAACCTCATGATTCTGATGCGATTGGCACTAACTGCTAGTCGATATCTCTTCCCGTCTGGAAGTTACGCAATTCAATAATTCCGAACGTTTTATTTCCCGTCGTTGAATTGTCTCTTATGAAATACATATACTTCCCACCAACCTCATGACTCTGATGCGATTGGCACTAACTGCTAGTCGATATCTCTTCCCGTCTGGAAGTTACGCAATTCAATAATTCCGAACGTTTTATTTCCCGTCGTTGAATTGTCTCTTATGAAATACATATACTTCCCACCAACCTCATGACTCTGATGCGATTGGCACTAACTGCAAGTAGATAGCTCTTCCCGTCTGGAAGTTACGCAATTCAATAATTCCGAACGTTTTATTTCCCGTCGTTGAATTGTCTCTTATGAAATACATATACTTCCCACCAACCTCATGACTGATGCGATTGGCACTAACTGCAAGTCGATATCTCTTCCCGTCTGGAAGTTACGCGAATCAATAATTCCGAACGTTTTATTTCCCGTCTTTGAATTGTTTCCTATGAAAAACTCATACTTCCAACCAATCCCATGATTCAGATGCGATTGGCACTAACTGCAAGTCAATATCTCTTCCCGTCTGGAAGTTACGCAATTCAATAATTCCGAACATTTTATTTCCCGTCTTTGAATTGTCTCTTATGAAAAACATATGCTTCCAACCAACCTCATGATTCTGATGCGACTGGCACTAACTGCAAGTCGATAGCTCTTCCCGTCTGGAAGTTACGCAATTCAATAATTCCGAACGTTTTATTTCCCGTCTTTGAATTTTTTCCCAAGAAAAACATATACTTCCAACCAACCTCATAATTCTGATGCGATTGGTACTAACTGCAAGTCGATATCTCTTCCCGTCTGGAAGTTACGCAATTCAATAATTCCGAACGTTTTATTTCCCGTCTTTGAATTGTCTCTTTTGAAAAACATATACTTCCCACCAACCTCATGATTCTGATGCGATTGGCACTAACTGCAAGTCGATAGCTCTTCCCGTCTGGAAGTTACGAAATTCAATAATTCCGAACGTTTTATTTCCCGTCTTTGAACTTTTTCCTAAGAAAAACATATACTTCCAACCAACCCCATGATTCTTATGCGATTGGCATTAACTGCAAGTCGATAGCTCTCCCCGTCTGGAAGTTACGCAATTCAATAATTTCGAACGTTTTATTTCCCGTCTTCGAACTTTTTCCTGAGAAAAACATATACTTCCAACCAACCCCATGATTCTGATGTGAATGGCACTAACTGCAAGTCGATAGCTCTTCCCGTCTGGAAGTTACGCAATTCAATAATTCCGAACGTTTTATTTCCCGTCTTTGAACTTTTTCCTAAGAAAAACATATACTTCCAACCAACCCCATGATTCTGATGCGATTGGCACTAACTGCAAGTCGATAGCTCTTCCCGTCTGGAAGTTACGCAATTCAATAATTCCGAACGTTTTATTTCCGGTCCTCGAACTTTTTCCTAAGAAAAACATATACTTCCAACCAACCCCATGATTCTGATGCGATTGGCACTAACTGCAAGTCGATAGCCCTTCCCGTCTGGAAGTTACGCAATTCAATAATTCCGAACGTTTTATTTCCGGTCCTCGAACTTTTTCCTAAGAAAAACATATACTTCCAACCAACCCCATGATTCTGAAGCGATTGGCACTAACTGCAAGTCGATATCTCTTCCCGTCTGGAAGTTACGCAATTCAAGAATTCCGAACGTTTTATTTCCCGTCTTTGAATTGTCTCTTTTGAAAAACATATAATTCTCACCAACCTCATGATTCTGATGCGATTGGCACTAACTGCAAGTCGATAGCTCTCCCCGTCTGGAAGTTACGCAATTCAATAATTACGAACGTTTTCTTTCCCGTCTTTGAATTGTCTCTTTTGAAAAACATATACTTCCCACCAACCTCATGATTCTGATGCGATTGGCACTAACTGCAAGTCGATAGCTCTTCCCGTCTGGAAGTTACGCAATTCAATAATTCCGAACGTTTTATTTCCCGTCTTTGAACTTTTTCCTAAGAAAAACATATACTTCCAACCAACCCCATGATTCTGATGCGATTGGCACTAACTGCAAGTCGATATCTCTTCCCGTCTGGAAGTTACGCAATTCAATAATTCCGAACGTTTTATTTCCCGTCGTTGGATTGTCTTATGAAAAACATATACTTCCCACCAACCTCATGACTCTGATGCGATTGGCACTAACTGCAAGTCGATAGCTCTTCCCGTCTGGAAGTTACGCAATTCAATGATTCCGAACGTTTTATTTCCCGTCTTTGAATTGTCTCTTTTGAAAAACATATACTTCCCACCAACCTCATGACTCTGATGCGATTGGCACTAACTGCAAGTCGATAGCTCTTCCCGTCTGGAAGTTACGCAATTCAATAATTCCGAACGTTTTATTTCCCGTCGTTGAATTGTCTCTTATGAAATACATATACTTCCCACCAACCTCATGACTCTGATGCGGTTGGCACTAACTGCAAGTCGATAGCTCTTCCCGTCTGGAAGTTACGCAATTCAATAATTCCGAACGTTTTATTTCCCGTCTTTGAATTGTCTCTTTTGAAAAACATATACTTCCCACCAACCTCATGATTCTGATGCGATTGGCACTAACTGCAAGTCGATAGCTCTTCCCGTCTGGAAGTAACGCAATTCAATAATTCCGAACGTTTTATTTCCCGTCGTTGAATTGTCTCTTATGAAATACATATACTTCCCACCAACCTCATGACTCTGATGCGATTGGCACTAACTGCAAGTCGATAGCTCTTCCCGTCTGGAAGTTACGCAATTCAATAATTCCGAACGTTTTATTTCCCGTCGTTGAATTGTCTCTTATGAAATACATATACTTCCCACCAACCTCATGACTGATGCGATTGGCACTAACTGCAAGTCGATAGCTCTTCCCGTCTGGAAGTTACGCAATTCAATAATTCCGAACGTTTTATTTCCCGTCTTCGAACTTTTTCCTAAGAAAAACATATACCTCCAACCAACCCCATGATTCTGATACGATTGGCACTAACTGCAAGTCGATAGCTCTTCCCGTCTGGAAGTTACGCAATTCAATAATTCCGAACGTTTTATTTCCCGTCTTTGAATTGTTTCCTATGAAAAACATATACTTCCAACCAACCTCATAATTCTGATGCGATTGGCACTAACTGCAAGTCGATAGCTCTTCCCGTCTGGAAGTTACAAAATTCAATAATTCCGAACGTTTTATTTCCCGTCGTTGAATTGTCTCTTATGAAATACATATACTTCCCACCAACCTCATGACTCTGATGCGATTGGCACTAACTGCAAGTCGATAGCTCTTCCGGTCTGGAAGTTACGCAGTTCAATAATTCCGAACGTTTTATTTCCCGTCTTTGAATTGTCTCTTTTGGAAAACATATACTTCCCACCAACCTCATGATTCTGATGCGATTGGCACTAACTGCAAGTCGATAGCTCTTCCCGTCTGGAAGTAACGCAATTCAATAATTCCGAACGTTTTATTTCCCGTCGTTGAATTGTCTCTTATGAAATACATATACTTCCCACCAACCTCATGACTCTGATGCGATTGGCACTAACTGCAAGTAGATAGCTCTTCCCGTCTGGAAGTTACGCAATTCAATAATTCCGAACGTTTTATTTCCCGTCGTTGAATTGTCTCTCATGAAATACATATACTTCCCACCAACCTCATGACTCTGATGCGATTGGCACTAACTGCAAGTCGATAGCTCTTCCCGTCTGGAAGTTACGCAATTCAATAATTCCGAACGTTTTATTTCCCGTCTTCGAACTTTTTCCTAACAAAAACATATACTTCCAACCAACCTCATGATTCTGATGCGATTGGCACTAACTGCTAGTCGATATCTCTTCCCGTCTGGAAGTTACGCAATTCAATAATTCCGAACGTTTTATTTCCCGTCGTTGAATTGTCTCTTATGAAAAACATATACTTCCAACCAACCCCATGATTCTGATGCGATTGGCACTAACTGCAAGTCGATATCTCTTCCCGTCTGGAAGTTACGCAATTCAATAATTCCGAACGTTTTATTTCCCGTCGTTGAATTGTCTCTTATGAAAAACATATACTTCCCACCAACCTCATGACTCTGATGCGATTGGCACTAACTGCAAGTCGATAGCTCTTCCCGTCTGGAAGTTACGCAATTCAATAATTCCGAACGTTTTATTTCCCGTCTTTGAATTGTCTCTTTTGAAAAACATATACTTCCCACCAATCTCATGATTCTGATGCGATTGGCACTAACTGCAAGTCGATAGCTCTTCCCGTCTGGAAGTAACGCAATTCAATAATTCCGAACGTTTTATTTCCCGTCGTTGAATTGTCTCTTATGAAATACATATAGTTCCCACCAACCTCATGACTCTGATGCGATAGGCACTAACTGCAAGTCGATAGCTCTTCCCGTCTGGAAGTTACGCAATTCAATAATTCCGAACGTTTTATTTCCCGTCGTTGAATTGTCTCTTATGAAATACATATACTTCCCACCAACCTCATGACTCTGATGCGATTGGCACTAACTGCAAGTCGATAGCTCTTTCCGTCTGGAAGTTACGCAATTCAATAATTCCTAACGTTTTATTTCCCGTCTTTGAATTGTCTCTTTTGAAAAACATATACTTCCCACCAACCTCATGATTCTGATGCGATTGGCACTAACTGCAAGTCGATAGCTCTTCCCGTCTGGAAGTAACGCAATTCAATAATTCCGAACGTTTTATTTCCCGTCGTTGAATTGTCTCTTATGAAATACATATACTTCCCACCAACCTCATGACTCTGATGCGATTGGCACTAACTGCAAGTCGATAGCTCTTCCCGTCTGGAAGTTACGCAATTCAATAATTCCGAACGTTTTATTTCCCGTCTTCGAACTTTTTCCTAAGAAAAACATATACTTCCAAAAACCCCATGATTCTGATGCGATTGACACTAACTGCAAGTCGATATCTCTTCCCGTCTGGAAGTTACGCAATTCAATAATTCCGAACGTTTTATTTCCCGTCGTTGAATTGTCTCTTATGAAAAACATATACTTCCCACCAACCTCATGACTCTGATGCGATTGGCACTAACTGCAAGTCGATAGATCTTCCCGTCTGGAAGTTACGCAATTCAATAATTCCTAACGTTTTATTTCCCGTCTTTGAATTGTCTCTTTTGAAAAACATATACTTCCCACCAACCTCATGATTCTGATGCGATTGGCACTAACTGCAAGTCGATAGCTCTTCCCGTCTGGAAGTAACGCAATTCAATAATTCCGAACGTTTTATTTCCCGTCGTTGAATTGTCTCTCATGAAATACATATACTTCCCAC
>CAUEHT010000108.1:0-245000 GCA_958510875.1 Endomychus coccineus
ATCCAGTTGTACATATATATATATATATATATGTATGTAGAACTGGATTCTCGGGTATTGATCCGCGTTGTGTGGTTTCGGTCCTCAGAAGGACCAATTTCACGACGTTTCGGCAAAGTCGCATTTGCCATCTTCAGGTGATTCGACCGTAGAGTCTGGAAAATCTAGGCGAACTGACGCTTACTTGGAGGGACAGGTATTTATATCCCCCGTTATGTTTGACCTTTGGACTTTCGAACTATTTCACGCTTGGTTGATTTCTACGTGTTTGGCTCCGAGTGACACGTTTGGATGACGTCATTGCGACGCTGGAATCAGCCGGAAAGTTTCCGTGACCTGTTGCACGTGCACTGGATATCATGTTCTCTCTTGTTTTTGGTTTTATCTTCCGACTTTCTAAAGCGGGTTTCCATGTTGCTGGTAATCTTAGTCCGTCATCTCGTTTGTTAAGACTATGTGGACGTTTCTCGATCTCTATTGCCTCCCTGGTTATTCTGGTGTAGAAGTGTTCAATGTTGGCTAGAGTCTTTGTGCCGCTAAAGTTGATCATATGGCCAGTACTTCTTACATGTTCAGCTAGTGAAGACGTGGTTTCGTTTTTCGACACAGCGTTTGCATGTTCAGTCTTTCGCACATCAATGCGTCTGTTGGTCTGCCCGATGTATGTCTTTTCACAATTACCACATGGCACCTCGTACACTCCTTGGCATTCTAGAGGAATTCTGTCTTTTGGATTCCGAAGAACATTTTTGATTTTCCTATCTGTTGTGAAGGTTGTTTTGATATCATGACGGCTCAGTATTTTGCAGATTTTGTCAGTTGTGCCTTTTATGTAAGGTAGAAAAGCGTTTCCCACTGGTTGATCTTCATTGTTGACATCCTTCTCATTTTTGCGTTGAGAGTTATGAATCTGTTTTCTTGAATAGCCATTCATCCTAAGGGCTGTTCGGATGGTTTCCATTTCTCCATCGAAGTTCTCCGCATCAGCGAGCCGTTTTGACCTTGTCATGAGGGTATTTACGACTGATTGTAGCTGGGATGGATGGTGATGCGAGTTACTATTCAAATATCGGTTCGTGTGGGTCTTTTTTCTGAATACTGTATGTCCCAAACTGCCGTCAGTTTTCTTTGTTACCAAAACATCTAGAAATGGTAATTGGTTGTTCTCTTCGGCTTCTATTGTGAATTTTATCCGATCATGGATTCCATTCAGGTGATCGAGAAACCCTCTTAGTTGTCCTTCTCCATGTGGCCAAATAACGAAAATATCATCTACATATCTGAGCCAAAGTTTGGGTTTTAGTTGCGCTGTGTTAAGAGCTTTAATTTCAAAATCCTCCATGAAAAGATTTGCGATCACTGGTGAGATTGGTGATCCCATCGGTGCTCCTTCGATTTGCCTATATCGTTGTCCCTCGTACATAAAGTAAGTATTGGCTACACAGTGTTTGGCCAAGTCAATAATGTATCCTTCCGGTTTGTATTTATGTTGGATGATCTCTAGGGCTTCGTTTATGGGTACTTGTGTGAACAAGGATGCTACGTCGAAGCTTACTAATATGTCGTCAGGTCCTACTATTTGCATATCTAGAAGTTCGATAAAGTGTTCCGCGTTCCTCACGTACGATGATGCTGTCTCAACGTGCGGTTGTAACTTCTTGGCTAGGAATCTTGCTAATGCATGTGATGGTGAGCCGATAGAGCTTACTATTGGTCTCAGAGGTACTGCTGCCTTGTGTATTTTTGGGAGACCATACAGTTTCGGACATCTGGATGATTTTTCTCTTGGAATGAGATGTAACTGTAACTTAGGGTCGATAGGAGATGCCTTGATTTTCGCTTTCGTTGTTTTCTCTAGATATGTAGTGGGATCAGACCTAATCTTCTTGTAAGTCGGATCGTCCAATAGCGCAGCCATCTTGGTTCTGTAGTCATTTGTGTTCATGACAACGGTTGCATTTCCTTTATCTGCTGGTAGGATGATGATGCTTTCGTTCTCTCGAAGAGCTTTCAGTGCTAGGAACTCGTCGTGTGAAATGTTCCTTTTAGGTGGCTTCGAGGTTCGTAGAATACGCGACACATCTTGGCGAATAATCTCTGCTTCACTTTTATCCTGCAGCGAAGTTATAGCAGATTCCACGTTGCAAATGATGTCTTCCAATGGAATGCGTGCCGGTGCAATAGCGAAGTTAAAACCTTTAGCAAGGACATCCATGGAGGCCTTATTCAAAGAATGGTCGGATAAGTTATGGACAACTTTGACAGGGTCTATGTTTGTGCTGTCTCCCTCAGGTTTCTGGGTGTCTTTCAGATGATTGAACTTCTTCTTCTGTTTCTCTATAGTTATTTCAGTGTTTTTCTCTGCTCTGAACTCGGCAAGCTGATCAATTCTTCCCCAAAGTAGAGGATTGATTTCATTGCTAAGATAGAGGTGAACACGTAGTAGCTTGCTGTCAGTATCATCCAGAATTCTTCTTGTTTGGTGAATGGCATCTCGAAGCAGTGCAAAACTCGTTCTTCTCAAGATGTTCTTCGTACTAGTTGTCTTTGTGTGATACGAAAGTTTCATACAGGTTGGAATAATCTTCTGGTCCCGGCAGCGGCGTAGAAAGGTAAGGTCGCACAAAAGTTTCGATCTCTTTGTTCTCAACTTCTCGAAACTTCTTGTTTGATGGAAAACCTCCTCCCCGTAGAGGTTAATTATGTTTCTTCTTAGGTTCTCGCGGACGTAATGTGTAGAACTGGATTCTCGGGTATTGATCCGCGTTGTGTGGTTTCGGTCCTCAGAAGGACCAATTTCACGACGTTTCGGCAAAGTCGCATTTGCCATCTTCAGGTGATTCGACCGTAGAGTCTGGAAAATCTAGGCGAACTGACGCTTACTTGGAGGGACAGGTATTTATATCCCCCGTTATGTTTGACCTTTGGACTTTCGAACTATTTCACGCTTGGTTGATTTCTACGTGTTTGGCTCCGAGTGACACGTTTGGATGACGTCATTGCGACGCTGGAATCAGCCGGAAAGTTTCCGTGACCTGTTGCACGTGCACTGGATATCATGTTCTCTCTTGTTTTTGGTTTTATCTTCCGACTTTCTAAAGCGGGTTTCCATGTTGCTGGTAATCTCAGTCCGTCATCTCGTTTGTTAAGACTATGTGGACGTTTCTCGATCTCTATTGCCTCCCTGGTTATTCTGGTGTAGAAGTGTTCAATGTTGGCTAGAGTCTTTGTGCCGCTAAAGTTGATCATATGGCCAGTACTTCTTACATGTTCAGCTAGTGAAGACGTGGTTTCGTTTTTCGACACAGCGTTTGCATGTTCAGTCTTTCGCACATCAATGCGTCTGTTGGTCTGCCCGATGTATGTCTTTTCACAATTACCACATGGCACCTCGTACACTCCTTGGCATTCTAGAGGAATTCTGTCTTTTGGATTCCGAAGAACATTTTTGATTTTCCTATCTGTTGTGAAGGTTGTTTTGATATCATGACGGCTCAGTATTTTGCAGATTTTGTCAGTTGTGCCTTTTATGTAAGGTAGAAAAGCGTTTCCCACTGGTTGATCTTCATTGTTGACATCCTTCTCATTTTTGCGTTGAGAGTTATGAATCTGTTTTCTTGAATAGCCATTCATCCTAAGGGCTGTTCGGATGGTTTCCATTTCTCCATCGAAGTTCTCCGCATCAGCGAGCCGTTTTGACCTTGTCATGAGGGTATTTACGACTGATTGTAGCTGGGATGGATGGTGATGCGAGTTACTATTCAAATATCGGTTCGTGTGGGTCTTTTTTCTGAATACTGTATGTCCCAAACTGCCGTCAGTTTTCTTTGTTACCAAAACATCTAGAAATGGTAATTGGTTGTTCTCTTCGGCTTCTATTGTGAATTTTATCCGATCATGGATTCCATTCAGGTGATCGAGAAACCCTCTTAGTTGTCCTTCTCCATGTGGCCAAATAACGAAAATATCATCTACATATCTGAGCCAAAGTTTGGGTTTTAGTTGCGCTGTGTTAAGAGCTTTAATTTCAAAATCCTCCATGAAAAGATTTGCGATCACTGGTGAGATTGGTGATCCCATCGGTGCTCCTTCGATTTGCCTATATCGTTGTCCCTCGTACATAAAGTAAGTATTGGCTACACAGTGTTTGGCCAAGTCAATAATGTATCCTTCCGGTTTGTATTTATGTTGGATGATCTCTAGGGCTTCGTTTATGGGTACTTGTGTGAACAAGGATGCTACGTCGAAGCTTACTAATATGTCGTCAGGTCCTACTATTTGCATATCTAGAAGTTCGATAAAGTGTTCCGCGTTCCTCACGTACGATGATGCTGTCTCAACGTGCGGTTGTAACTTTTCGGCTAGGAATCTTGCTAATGCATGTGATGGTGAGCCGATAGAGCTTACTATTGGTCTCAGAGGTACTGCTGCCTTGTGTATTTTTGGGAGACCATACAGTTTCGGACATCTGGATGATTTTTCTCTTGGAATGAGATGTAACTGTAACTTAGGGTCGATAGGAGATGCCTTGATTTTCGCTTTCGTTGTTTTCTCTAGATATGTAGTGGGATCAGACCTAATCTTCTTGTAAGTCGGATCGTCCAATAGCGCAGCCATCTTGGTTCTGTAGTCATTTGTGTTCATGACAACGGTTGCATTTCCTTTATCTGCTGGTAGGATGATGATGCTTTCGTTCTCTCGAAGAGCTTTCAGTGCTAGGAACTCGTCGTGTGAAATGTTCCTTTTAGGTGGCTTCGAGGTTCGTAGAATACGCGACACATCTTGGCGAATAATCTCTGCTTCACTTTTATCCTGCAGCGAAGTTATAGCAGATTCCACGTTGCAAATGATGTCTTCCAATGGAATGCGTGCCGGTGCAATAGCGAAGTTAAAACCTTTAGCAAGGACATCCATGGAGGCCTTATTCAAAGAATGGTCGGATAAGTTATGGACAACTTTGACAGGGTCTATGTTTGTGCTGTCTCCCTCAGGTTTCTGGGTGTCTTTCAGATGATTGAACTTCTTCTTCTGTTTCTCTATAGTTATTTCAGTGTTTTTCTCTGCTCTGAACTCGGCAAGCTGATCAATTCTTCCCCAAAGTAGAGGATTGATTTCATTGCTAAGATAGAGGTGAACACGTAGTAGCTTGCTGTCAGTATCATCCAGAATTCTTCTTGTTCTGGGAGACAGCACAAACAAGAAGAATTCTGGATGATACTGACAGCAAGCTACTACGTGTTCACCTCCATCTTAGCAATGAAATCAATCCTCTACTTTGGGGAAGAATTGATCAGCTTGCCGAGTTCAGAGCAGAGAAAAACACTGAAATAACTATAGAGAAACAGAAGAAGAAGTTCAATCATCTGAAAGACACCCAGAAACCTGAGGGAGACAGCACAAACATAGACCCTGTCAAAGTTGTCCATAACTTATCCGACCATTCTTTGAATAAGGCCTCCATGGATGTCCTTGCTAAAGGTTTTAACTTCGCTATTGCACCGGCACGCATTCCATTGGAAGACATCATTTGCAACGTGGAATCTGCTATAACTTCGCTGCAGGATAAAAGTGAAGCAGAGATTATTCGCCAAGATGTGTCGCGTATTCTACGAACCTCGAAGCCACCTAAAAGGAACATTTCACACGACGAGTTCCTAGCACTGAAAGCTCTTCGAGAGAACGAAAGCATCATCATCCTACCAGCAGATAAAGGAAATGCAACCGTTGTCATGAACACAAATGACTACAGAACCAAGATGGCTGCGCTATTGGACGATCCGACTTACAAGAAGATTAGGTCTGATCCCACTACATATCTAGAGAAAACAACGAAAGCGAAAATCAAGGCATCTCCTATCGACCCTAAGTTACAGTTACATCTCATTCCAAGAGAAAAATCATCCAGATGTCCGAAACTGTATGGTCTCCCAAAAATACACAAGGCAGCAGTACCTCTGAGACCAATAGTAAGCTCTATCGGCTCACCATCACATGCATTAGCAAGATTCCTAGCCAAGAAGTTACAACCGCACGTTGAGACAGCATCATCGTACGTGAGGAACGCGGAACACTTTATCGAACTTCTAGATATGCAAATAGTAGGACCTGACGACATATTAGTAAGCTTCGACGTAGCATCCTTGTTCACACAAGTACCCATAAAAGAAGCCCTAGAGATCATCCAACATAAATACAAACCGGAAGGATACATTATTGACTTGGCCAAACACTGTGTAGCCAATACTTACTTTATGTACGAGGGACAACGATATAGGCAAATCGAAGGAGCACCGATGGGATCACCAATCTCACCAGTGATCGCAAATCTTTTCATGGAGGATTTTGAAATTAAAGCTCTTAACACAGCGCAACTAAAACCCAAACTTTGGCTCAGATATGTAGATGATATTTTCGTTATTTGGCCACATGGAGAAGGACAACTAAGAGGGTTTCTCGATCACCTGAATGGAATCCATGATCGGATAAAATTCACAATAGAAGCCGAAGAGAACAACCAATTACCATTTCTAGATGTTTTGGTAACAAAGAAAACTGACGGCAGTTTGGGACATACAGTATTCAGAAAAAAGACCCACACGAACCGATATTTGAATAGTAACTCGCATCACCATCCATCCCAGCTACAATCAGTCGTAAATACCCTCATGACAAGGTCAAAACGGCTCGCTGATGCGGAGAACTTCGATGGAGAAATGGAAACCATCCGAACAGCCCTTAGGATGAATGGCTATTCAAGAAAACAGATTCATAACTCTCAACGCAAAAATGAGAAGGATGTCAACAATGAAGATCAACCAGTGGGAAACGCTTTTCTACCTTACATAAAAGGCACAACTGACAAAATCTGCAAAATACTGAGCCGTCATGATATCAAAACAACCTTCACAACAGATAGGAAAATCAAAAATGTTCTTCGGAATCCAAAAGACAGAATTCCTCTAGAATGCCAAGGAGTGTACGAGGTGCCATGTGGTAATTGTGAAAAGACATACATCGGGCAGACCAACAGACGCATTGATGTGCGAAAGACTGAACATGCAAACGCTGTGTCGAAAAACGAAACCACGTCTTCACTAGCTGAACATGTAAGAAGTACTGGCCATATGATCAACTTTAGCGGCACAAAGACTCTAGCCAACATTGAACACTTCTACACCAGAATAACCAGGGAGGCAATAGAGATCGAGAAACGTCCACATAGTCTTAACAAACGAGATGACGGACTAAGATTACCAGCAACATGGAAACCCGCTTTAGAAAGTCGGAAGATAAAACCAAAAACAAGAGAGAACATGATATCCAGTGCACGTGCAACAGGTCACGGAAACTTTCCGGCTGATTCCAGCGTCGCAATGACGTCATCCAAACGTGTCACTCGGAGCCAAACACGTAGAAATCAACCAAGCGTGAAATAGTTCGAAAGTCCAAAGGTCAAACATAACGGGGGATATAGATACCTGTCCCTCCAAGTAAGCGTCAGTTCGCCTAGATTTTCCAGACTCTACGGTCGAATCACCTGAAGATGGCAAATGCGACTTTGCCGAAACGTCGTGAAATTGGTCCTTCTGAGGACCGAAACCACACAACGCGGATCAATACCCGAGAATCCAGTTCTACACATTACGTCCGCGAGAACCTAAGAAGAAACATAATTAACCTCTACGGGGAGGAGGTTTTCCATCAAACAAGAAGTTTCGAGAAGTTGAGAACAAAGAGATCGAAACTTTTGTGCGACCTTACCTTTCTACGCCGCTGCCGGGACCAGAAGATTATTCCAACCTGTATGAAACTTTCGTATCACACAAAGACAACTAGTACGAAGAACATCTTGAGAAGAACGAGTTTTGCACTGCTTCGAGATGCCATTCACCAAACAAGAAGAATTCTGGATGATACTGACAGCAAGCTACTACGTGTTCACCTCTATCTTAGCAATGAAATCAATCCTCTACTTTGGGGAAGAATTGATCAGCTTGCCGAGTTCAGAGCAGAGAAAAACACTGAAATAACTATAGAGAAACAGAAGAAGAAGTTCAATCATCTGAAAGACACCCAGAAACCTGAGGGAGACAGCACAAACATAGACCCTGTCAAAGTTGTCCATAACTTATCCGACCATTCTTTGAATAAGGCCTCCATGGATGTCCTTGCTAAAGGTTTTAACTTCGCTATTGCACCGGCACGCATTCCATTGGAAGACATCATTTGCAACGTGGAATCTGCTATAACTTCGCTGCAGGATAAAAGTGAAGCAGAGATTATTCGCCAAGATGTGTCGCGTATTCTACGAACCTCGATGCCACCTAAAAGGAACATTTCACACGACGAGTTCCTAGCACTGAAAGCTCTTCGAGAGAACGAAAGCATCATCATCCTACCAGCAGATAAAGGAAATGCAACCGTTGTCATGAACACAAATGACTACAGAACCAAGATGGCTGCGCTATTGGACGATCCGACTTACAAGAAGATTAGGTCTGATCCCACTACATATCTAGAGAAAACAACGAAAGCGAAAATCAAGGCATCTCCTATCGACCCTAAGTTACAGTTACATCTCATTCCAAGAGAAAAATCATCCAGATGTCCGAAACTGTATGGTCTCCCAAAAATACACAAGGCAGCAGTACCTCTGAGACCAATAGTAAGCTCTATCGGCTCACCATCACATGCATTAGCAAGATTCCTAGCCAAGAAGTTACAACCGCACGTTGAGACAGCATCATCGTACGTGAGGAACGCGGAACACTTTATCGAACTTCTAGATATGCAAATAGTAGGACCTGACGACATATTAGTAAGCTTCGACGTAGCATCCTTGTTCACACAAGTACCCATAAACGAAGCCCTAGAGATCATCCAACATAAATACAAACCGGAAGGATACATTATTGACTTGGCCAAACACTGTGTAGCCAATACTTACTTTATGTACGAGGGACAACGATATAGGCAAATCGAAGGAGCACCGATGGGATCACCAATCTCACCAGTGATTGCAAATCTTTTCATAGAGGATTTTGAAATTAAAGCTCTTAACACAGCGCAACTAAAACCCAAACTTTGGCTCAGATATGTAGATGATATTTTCGTTATTTGGCCACATGGAGAAGGACAACTAAGAGGGTTTCTCGATCACCTGAATGGAATCCATGATCGGATAAAATTCACAATAGAAGCCGAAGAGAACAACCAATTACCATTTCTAGATGTTTTGGTAACAAAGAAAACTGACGGCAGTTTGGGACATACAGTATTCAGAAAAAAGACCCACACGAACCGATATTTGAATAGTAACTCGCATCACCATCCATCCCAGCTACAATCAGTCGTAAATACCCTCATGACAAGGTCAAAACGGCTCGCTGATGCGGAGAACTTCGATGGAGAAATGGAAACCATCCGAACAGCCCTTAGGATGAATGGCTATTCAAGAAAACAGATTCATAACTCTCAACGCAAAAATGAGAAGGATGTCAACAATGAAGATCAACCAGTGGGAAACGCTTTTCTACCTTACATAAAAGGCACAACTGACAAAATCTGCAAAATACTGAGCCGTCATGATATCAAAACAACCTTCACAACAGATAGGAAAATCAAAAATGTTCTTCGGAATCCAAAAGACAGAATTCCTCTAGAATGCCAAGGAGTGTACGAGGTGCCATGTGGTAATTGTGAAAAGACATACATCGGGCAGACCAACAGACGCATTGATGTGCGAAAGACTGAACATGCAAACGCTGTGTCGAAAAACGAAACCACGTCTTCACTAGCTGAACATGTAAGAAGTACTGGCCATATGATCAACTTTAGCGGCACAAAGACTCTAGCCAACATTGAACACTTCTACACCAGAATAACCAGGGAGGCAATAGAGATCGAGAAACGTCCACATAGTCTTAACAAACGAGATGACGGACTAAGATTACCAGCAACATGGAAACCCGCTTTAGAAAGTCGGAAGATAAAACCAAAAACAAGAGAGAACATGATATCCAGTGCACGTGCAACAGGTCACGGAAACTTTCCGGCTGATTCCAGCGTCGCAATGACGTCATCCAAACGTGTCACTCGGAGCCAAACACGTAGAAATCAACCAAGCGTGAAATAGTTCGAAAGTCCAAAGGTCAAACATAACGGGGGATATAAATACCTGTCCCTCCAAGTAAGCGTCAGTTCGCCTAGATTTTCCAGACTCTACGGTCGAATCACCTGAAGATGGCAAATGCGACTTTGCCGAAACGTCGTGAAATTGGTCCTTCTGAGGACCGAAACCACACAACGCGGATCAATACCCGAGAATCCAGTTCTACACATTACGTCCGCGAGAACCTAAGAAGAAACATAATATATATGTATATATATATATATATATAAACAAGTTTAAAGTTTCTTTGCCTAATTGGCCACTATCGTGTATGTAACTTAAGAGATATGGAATTAAATTTTCTGAATTATGAAGATAACTTAGATAATTTAACATAGGATTATAAAGATGAATAAACGTAAAAGATTGAACCATAGGCGGGATTCGAACCCACATTTCTGGATTTCTAGTCCAGGGTGTTTACCAATTACACCACTTCGGTCCTATTAGATTTTTATATTTTTGTAGATATAAACCTCTGAAAGGATAGTAGATCATTGATGAACACAATGCGATTCGATGCCCTACCATAGATCAACTATTCACGCACATTCATCTAAAGTTCAGTCGTTTTTTGAAGTAAGGATTGTAGGTTAGTACTGCTATGGTTGGCAGTTACTTGACAGTTCTTATTCAAATGACAGCATCCTGGTTCTTATATATTTCAATAGAACTGACTGAGAATTGTTCTGGGTAATTATAAACAAGTTTAAAGTTTCTTTGCCTAATTGGCCAGAAATCCAGAAATGTGGGTTCGAATCCCGCCTATGGTTCAATCTTTTACGTTTATTCATCTTTATAATCCTATGTTAAATTATCTAAGTTATCTTCATAATTCAGAAAATTGAATTCTATATCTCTTAAGTTACATACACGATAGTGGCCAATTAGGCAAAGAAACTTTAAACTTGTTTTAATTACCCAGAACAATTCTCAGTCAGTTCTATTGAAATATATAAGAACCAGGATGCTGTCATTTGAATAAGAACTGTCAAGTAACTGCCAACCATAGCAGTACTAACCTACAATCCTTACTTCAAAAAACGACTGAACTTTAGATGAATGTGCGTGAATAGTTGATCTATGGTAGGGCATCGAATCGCATTGTGTTCATCAATGATCTACTATCCTTTCAGAGGTTTATATTTACAAAAATATAAAAATCTAATAGGACCGAAGTGGTGTAATTGGTAAACACCCTGGACTAGAAATCCAGAAATGTGGGTTCGAATCCCGCCTATGGTTCAATCTTTTACGTTTATTCATCTTTATAATCCTATGTTAAATTATCTAAGTTATCTTCATAATTCAGAAAATTTAATTCTATATCTCTTAAGTTATATATATATATATATATATATATATATATATATATATATATATATATATATATATATATATATATATATATATATATATATATATATATATATATATATATGTTTCTTCTTAGGTTCTCGCGGACGTAATGTGTAGAACTGGATTCTCGGGTGTTGATCCGCGTTGTGTGGTTTCGGTCCTCAAAAGGACCAATTTCACGACGTTTCGGCAAAGTCGCATTTGCCATCTTCAGGTGATTCGACCGTAGAGTCTGGAAAATCTAGGCGAACTTAGATTTTCCAGACTCTACGGTCGAATCACCTGAAGATGGCAAATGCGACTTTGCCGAAACGTCGTGAAATTGGTCCTTTTGAGGACCGAAACCACACAACGCGGATCAACACCCGAGAATCCAGTTCTACATATATATATATATATATATATATATATATATATATTTATCCTACTACTTTCCGAGCGTCCATACATTGACGGATTGCTATCTTCCAAGCGTCCGATTCCTACAGAGCGTCCGTATACGGACGCTTGGAAGTTTCCCCATAGTAAATCATTCATACTTGTTCGCTGAACCCGTTGGCAAAATTTTGTCTGGACGCTCAGATGATAGTGCAACCTGTCGTTTTGTGTATTAAAAGTATACTGATAGTACAACGTGTCTGCCGTTAGAGGCGTTCGCTACAATTCCTGTGTATTAGTCAGGTGTATGCAGTACTTTCAGCTTGTCGATTTGTAGGCGTCCTCGACGTCGAGGAGAAATGACAACGCCGTATTCTGATAGTTATTCAGCATTATTCTCATTCTTCTTGCATTTCAAACTGAGCGTAAGCAGTTGTTTTGATTGAGCAAGCTTATATAGGAATTCCAGTATCTGACTATGGTTATTACTAGATTATTTATTACTTAACCAGGAAGTAGCGTACATTACAGTAATTATAAAAAACTTTATTCCGATATCCATACTTAATAATTGATCGAACCTATGGTTAGCACCAAACTTATCATGTAGGCGGCACCACAAATTGATGCGCTCTCTTCCACTTTACGCATTGATTGTTATCACAAAGATGCTTATTGACAAATATCTGATCTTTGGGGTATCTCGAATAAGATTTTTTTTTTAAAACCGGCCAGAAATTAGTACTTTCCGGTTTATTTTAAGGTCAGAAAATCTCATTTTGTCGGACCGAGCCAGAAAATTATTGTGATAGTCCTGTAAAAGCTTTTACCGGACTCATTTTTATTTACTTTCCGGCCTATCTAATGAAAAAAATAATAAAATAGTTAGTCTAAGATAGCGGTCAATTGGTTTCTATAGTAACCGAGTTTTGTATTATTTAAAACTATAAAATAACTTGACATATTTTGACGTTTAGTTGAAAACGTGACATTTATTATAAAATGGATATTCAAAATGATTGTGAATTAATGGAAGATGAAATTATACCAGATGAATTGTTAAGGCGGCCACCCAAGCAACGTTTGATTTATTACCGTCGAAGTCCCGGATACGATATGAACAAACATACCAAATTTTTGAAAAGTTAATTAATAAAGAGTTCTTGTTATAAAAATATAAACTGAATAATATGAAGTTTATGGTACAACAATGTCTGTTTTAAAAAAAATATTGTACGTAATACGTCCCAAAAGTGCTTTTACTGGACTCGCAGGCTTGCAGGACTCGCCTGCGGCTCGCCCTGCAATTTTCCCACTCGTCCAGTAAAAGACCACTTTCGGGACTTGTTACGTAAACTACTATTACATCCACGGAATCTGTAAATTACACTCTTCGTTCTTTATAATCGTATGGTTTTGTTTAAGTTGATTTTTATTGTAATGTATTGTTGGACTTCTACAGAGTATCATCCTGACAGCGGGAACTCTTGAGGAATTCTGAAATGTCGATACTTAGAGCTGGTGTTTTTTCGAGAATAAACATATCGAACAGTTGAATTGAGTTGTTTACTAGCCGCATTAACATCAATTCTACATTGAATAGATAAACGCTTTCTTTTTCCGGAATCCGCATTCTCAATATAAAAGACAAGTTTTAACTGAACCAAAATAATTACACACCCACCATATAATTTTTATTATTTGTAACGAATTGGCGAGGTGGCGCGCGGCGTGTTGGGTGAGATCAGGGTGTACGTAGGGGTCAATAAACTTTGAGGTAATATCAATTCATCGTTATTCCCAACGACATTAATTCTGTGTCGTCTCATCATCGCAATTAAGAGATAATTTTACATGATATGTTTTCGTGTATTGCTGAAAAACCAAATGATAAATTCAGTAAAAGTAAACTTCTCTGCAACTTTAAGGTGTTCGATGATCGGCGAGTCCGTAAATATAGGTTCAGATAAATGATAATTGGATCATTTGGTTGAGATTATAAGTTAATTAATAGCGTAATTTTTCTTTAGAGTTTTGATCGAAAAAAAGAGTTGCAACATCTATATTGTGAATCAATCTAATTGAATGTTTGTTGTAGAGTCTATTGAATTAAATTCGATCCCCAAATTTTTTTTGTTTAAGCCGGTGAGAGCTAGGTTGATTTCTATCTTTATATTATTAATATTATTGCATTTTACGATGAAAGAACAGAATATTAGATTGGTCAAAATGTATAGATGAAGTAATATGTTATTATGTCCGATTCGCATAGTAGATTCAGAATCTCATAGTGAATTTATCTATAAATGATATTTAAAGATTTAGTTTCAATATTAATTTCTAGATTGATTTCAATTGTTTGTGTTCTAGAGTTGCTTCTTTTACTTTGAAATTATTTTCGAAAGAACAAGTTGTTCCATATCAAACTAGTTAAATAGTTTATTATATTTCTTCAGTTATTGATAAATTTTTTAATATTCCTTTATATATTTCCATCACCCTCATTTATACATTCCAACCGATTCCTACGACAAATCTACTGTATGCCCTCCTCCATTTTATTGAAACTGTTGTGAATCAGGACAGCAGCTGTAATTCTGGAAAACAAAAAGGTCCCGAGTAGGAAATTCCCCAGTTATCCAAAAAACGGTTATTCGGGGAGCTTATCGTGTGCCCGTTTCCTTTCCTTCATCCAGATAATGATAATGAGGCCCATAGGAAAATCAAATCATTACTGATTATGTTTTCTTTCATGCGAAAGGTGATCCATATCTAGATGTCTATATAGCATATCCGAAATTTCATATGCCAAACAAAAAAATTCATATCAAATCAAATCAAATCAAATCCGGAAATGTTTCAATAATAAAGAGCTACGGAGCTTTAAAGATGAAGACTGAAAGATGTTTTTCGTTTTATGACTCAGGAACTATAACATGCCAAGCTTTCAATTTTGGTAGTTTGGCTTTAGTAATTATCGATGCAAAATTTTTTACATAGTAGGTACCGGTCGACGAAGCTTCTTAACAGAAGCGACGGTACGGGAAACTTGCAATACATTTTCTGCTTTATCTTGGATCGCATCATTTTATTTTATTTTAAAACTAATTATAGGTTATTGGGGAAATTTTGCTTCAAAAAAGTATTCTTACATTTTTTTTTTCAGAAAAAACATTTTCATGGAAAATTTATTTGAACATGGTGGAAATGGACCTTTTATAATTCCTCCTCCCTTGAATGGTGAAACATGTTTCACTTTATTGGAGAACGGCCTTACAGATCTAATAGTTAATGTACCATACGCAAATAGATCAGTAAGTTGGTTCATGCATGATGGAGCACCTCCTCATTTTAGTTAGATTTACCCTCAAAAGAGGATAACGCCGTACAGTTGCGTGGCCTCCTCGTTTACCTGACTATCAATCCTCAGATTCTGTTCCATGGGGTTATTTAAATGTACTAGGTGCAAATTGAGAATGAGAGAAATCTTGAACAAATAGTTATAGAGCAATACGAGATAATTCGGAATAAGGAAGGCTTATTTGAGAGAGATCATCCATGAGGAATCGACTAGAAAGACGGACATTTCCAGCACTTGTTATATTTGTTAATTTTTGCAATTTAATCTTGAATCGAGTTATATGGCATAAAGTATGTTCTCGTGTAGCGGCCAAATGATAAATGCAATCCACTTAAAATTTGTACACTATAAATAAGGATTATTATCATACTTATTTATTATTATACTTATCCAATTGAAATACTGTCAAGTACTTAGGACCTTTCAGCTACCAAGTAGTCATCATCAGAGTAAACAGAACAGTATTTTTAGTGGATAAGAGCGATTGTTTCTTATTTATAGTTTTATAGTGTGAACTCTTTCATTGCTTATCAGAAATTTTAACACAAATTATGGAATGATGCTCGAAACTTACTGACTTAAAAGTTCAAAGAGGTACGACCGTTTTTGAGTTATTGAGTAGTACGGATTGTCGAAATACTCGACATTTTTCGCTCTGTTTCGCGGGTCATTTGAAGCGCTAATCATCTGGCCGATTGCCGATTGTAGAGAGAAATATTATAACAACACGTTCACTACCGATCACACCAGCAGGTGTGGCACCCGATGAAGGGATAGCGCGTTCCGTCAATAGGAGGAAAATTGACGATTTTTGTCCGAATTTCCGCGAGGTCTAATTTTGGTCTATTCTGTGTATTTAGACACACTGAAAACGATGGGGTAGTTTAAATTTGCATTAACCCTGTGCTCAATTTTTCAATGTGCTAAAAAACAGAGTAAATGGACCCCTACTCTGTTTTTTAGCACATTGAAAAATTGAGTATATGTCAAAAAGATTTTGTTTTTCTCATATTCTGTTTCGGTGGAAACATAGTATTTGTATTTCTTTTCTTTCGGTTTCTGGTATGTTGACCTACCTCATTTTTTGGCGCCAAAAAAGGCCAATTTGAAAATCTGTATTTTACGAATTTCAGACGAAATACTTAAGTTCTCGAGCTAAAACATAACGAAGACATAACTTTGGCGCCATTTTGAAAATTTTGGACAGCTTAAAAATTCAAATCTTTTGGGGTTTGAAATTTTTCACGAAATTCAAATTCTACGTTCTTTACGAGATTTTCATAGCGACTATTTCAAGTTCAAGCAGATCGATTTGAGTCGAGTAGAAATGAAGCTATCCTAATAAATGTGTTTGGACCTCTAAAGGGTCCAATTTTGGGTCTATCAACAAAGTCTTAGAACAAACTACAGAGAAATACATCGGCTATTTAGGTATGAAACAGCGTACGGGATTTCGTTCACAATTTCTAGTTATAACGAATTTCATCATAAAAACTAGCGCGGAATTTCATTTAGCGGCAATAAGCGAGGGCCGGGCCGGTACAATAGATTCCTCGCGCGAAATAATACTATTTTAAATGTTTTGAGAGCACCTGAATGCTTATAATTATTCTGTGTAAATGTGTGAGTGTATGTAGACGTGTGAACGTGTATATGTGACCGTGACATGATGTCATTACAGGGTGTTACATAACAAATTTCAATATTTAAACAAAAAAACTAAGATTAATAGATAATTTGTTTTTTTTCACATTTACATTTTTTTTTCTTTTACATTTCATATTTATTGAAAAATTATCTATATGTCTAAGTATTCACAAATAACCTAAGTTTTCGTCATCACTGTCAGCATATATTGCTAATGATGTAATATGATCATTATTGATATACGGATCATCGTGAGCGGCTTCATCATCTAAGTTTGATAAAATTTGATCGTCGCAATTGTCATTGATAACATCATTGGTATCGTCATCATCTTCATCATCGTGTTTATTTTCATCCATACACTTATCAAAATCATCATCATCTAATATACTGATTTCTATCTCGGGGCAATAAGGACATTCTTTACCTTCACAATGCTTACATAATGAGCTACAAGGTAGTCCTAATTTTAAACACGAACATTTACCAGTACAATTTCTTATACAGCCACAAGAGATTATTTTGATCAACTCATCGGGACGTGCATTTTTACTGTTTGTAAGTCCATTCGGACTATTTCTCCAACCCCATTTCGTTGGATCAATGGTTTTATTACCGATCCAAACCTGAACTTTGTAATAATCCTAAAAATATGTTGTTTTGCAGCATCATCGTATTTTCATATGGTTACCTTGTGATGCCTTGGCATAACGCAATCGTTCGCTGGCATGAAAAATTGGGAACTTTTTGTTTAACACATTTATTAGCAAATTACAATTTCCGATCTTCCATACTCGACATGAGATCGAGGTAACCATATGAAAATACGATAATGCTGCAAAGCTATAAACAATAAAAATGCACGTCCCGATAAATTGATCAAAATAATCCCTCGTGATTGTAAATAAAATTGTACTGGTAAATGTTTGTGAAAAGTTTAGGATTACCTTGTAGCTCATATGTAAGCATTGTGAAGGTGAAGAATGGTCTAATTTCCTCGAGTCAGAAATCAGTATATCAGATGATGATTTTGATATGTAACAGCCTATAACGACATCATGTCACGGTCACATATATACCACCCGTTTGCATACACTCACATTCACACAAAACGATTATAAGCATTCAGGTGCATTTTAAAACATTTAAAAAGTATACTTTCTCTCGCGGAATCTATTGTACCGACCGTCGTTTATTGCCGCTAAATGAAATTCCGCGCTAGTTTTTTATGATGAAATTCGTTATAACTTGGAATTGTGAACGAATTTCCGTACGTTGTTTCAAATCTGAATAGCCGATGTACTTCTCTGTTTGCTCTAAGACTTTGTCCATAGGTCCAAAATTGGGCCCTCTAGAGGCTCAAACACATTTATAAGGAGACACTTATCGTCATCCTCCCATCATACAGATAATAATAGTGAACCCTATGAAATCATTACTGATTATGTTTCCGTTCTCGCAAGAGGTGATCTTCGACATATCTAGATGTCTGTAAAAACAATATCGGCGCATTCAACAGCTGGTAATGAGAACAATCTTTTCAATCATTTCCAGGAATATTATCAGTTTTGCTGAATTAAACACAGCCGATTAGTCAGAGAATATCTTTGCAAAGAAATATTGAAATTTCTATCCAATTCGAAGATAAAGTTATCGACTCATCTTGAGCGTCTATTTCTGGATATAAAAAATGAAAATTATCTCCGATCTTCAATCTGGAGAATGAATATTTTCAAATGTTATTGTGTCTGCATCAGACTTTGATGATTTTGTGAAGACTATGTTGTCATCTATGGGTGAAAGTCATCTATCTTGTGGAACTGGAAATTGAGACCAACTAAGCGGAGATACCAACCATTCCATGTTCTAAGCTTGTCAGAAAAGAATATTTCCAATCATAGTTGAAAATCATGTCATTACGAAAAAATCCTCTGTTGTAGACCTTAATATTGCTTGTTGACTAATAAACTATAAAAGAGTTACTGTGGATAGCACTATAAATAAGAAATAATTATGGTGAATAAGGGTGATTATTTTAACGAAATAATAAATATAACTACTTTGTTATACTATCACTGATATTTAATATAGTCGTTACTATAGTTTTAACACTAAACGTGTCATCTTCAGACGAAAACGAAGGTATGAATTTACAAGTACTATATCTACTATATATAGGTTAAAGAAGCAATACAAAACAAATTAAAACCAAAAATTATACCTAACACCGGTATTTTGGTATCCTTTGATGCTTCTAATATGTTTCCAAATATCCCTCCCATTGAATGTCAAAATTTAATAACAAATATTTCAGAAAAGTCACATATTAATCCTTCGATAAAATCAGAAATAGAACAGGCATTCGATTTATGCCTCAGTCAAAAGTACTGTCAGTTTAATGACAAATTTTATACTGAAAATAACGGATTAGCTATCGGTTCTCCAGATATTTTTATTCCTCACATAGATGATACTATAATGAGTTCTGCCATAACAAAAAACATATTCAATTTTGGTACAGATACCTAGACAATATTTTAGCCCTCTTTAAAGGTACATCTAGACAGTTAGATGCTTTCTCATCATTCATCAATAATATTTAACATAAAATTCACATTAGAGACAGAAAAGGATCACAAAATAAATTTCTTAGACTTAACATTATTACGTCATAATAATAGCATTTCATTCGACATTTACAGAAAACCTACTTTCACAGATACAGTAATTTGTACCTCTTTACATAGCCCCTATAGTCATAAGCTAGCAGCTTTCCATTCAATGATACATAGAGCCTTTTCCCTTCCTTCATCTCAAGAAAATTATGTCATATTCTGTTCGAAGCGAAAGATAAAACTGACAAATTTAAAAGGCCCGGAGTTTATAAACTAACTTGCTCAGAGCGTGATAGTTTTTACATAGGTAGATCTTGCGGTAACATATCAGTTAGATATAAAGAACATTTTCGTTCCTTTAAAAATAATAAGACCGATTCTTCATTTGCAAATCATATTTTAGAAACAGGCACCTTTCCTATTTTGAATAATGTCCAAATTTTACATAGTCAGGACGAAATTTCAAAACTAAATATATTAGACAATGGGAATTTTCAAAAAAAAAATCGATGGTGGAAGCCGTTACTTTATGGTAATTTATCATTTTGATTATATGGAAGAATCTGTTTTTATACCACTTTTATTAATAATAACGTGAAAACGTAACTCTAGTTTCAACACCGAAGTGCCATTATCAAACAATTAGAAAATTATGAAGAAATCAATGAAACAGTTCAAGTATGAATAGAGTAGAGTAAAGTAGGGTTGAGATTAAGGGATCAACGGAAATTCCAAAAACAGGTAGATCCTAGGAAAGTACATTACATAGTAAACATAGCAACAATTTGTGAATTGGTGTGATTAAAATTTAATATTCTAAGAAATACTTAAAGAGCGGTTTGACAGCCAGTACAGTATTATATGGTAAGCAAGGTAACAATTTGTGAATTAGTGTGATTATAATTTAATATTCTAAGAATTATTTTAAGTGCGGTTTGAAAGACACATGAAAAGATCACTTTGATATATGTAGGTCTAAACTGATCATTGAGGATATTTTTATTAGAGTTTTTGACACCTTTATAAATCTCTATTGATTCTAATATATTCAATTTGAAACCTCTGGTTTGGTTATGTAAAATGCTTAAGCTATCTAAATTAGGGAAATTATGACCAGTTTGTGAAAAATGATTAGCAATTTTCAAAGCAATGAAGATGTATGATAATAAGATCCTAAACGATCAACTAGATTCATATTACAGTAATCTCTTCAATGTATTAATAGCCTGATGTTCGTATCTAAAGTCCGTTAGTGAACATACCCGCACCACTAAGGTTCTCACGGAACTACCTTATCACTTTACCCCTCTCTGGTTTTTCCTAGAAGTATTTCCTATAGCCATAAAATTTGTTTGTATTTCTTCTTTAACCTATATATAGTAGACATAATACTTGTTGAATTCATACCTTCGTTTTCGTCTGAAGATGACACGTTTAGTGTCGAAACTATAGTAACGACTATATTGAATATCAGTGATAGTATAACAATAGTTATTTGTTTTACTAGGCATAAAAGCACAAGATTTAATG
This sequence comes from Endomychus coccineus, assembly GCA_958510875.1. Taxonomy (NCBI): domain Eukaryota; kingdom Metazoa; phylum Arthropoda; class Insecta; order Coleoptera; family Endomychidae; genus Endomychus; species Endomychus coccineus. The sequence goes on from CAUEHT010000108.1 coordinate 21,062, forward strand.
CTGCGGCTGGTGTTTCATAGCCGAGCGTAGCGAGGCTATGAAACCAGCCAAGGCATTAAATCTGCTTTTCTGCCGTGTGAAACATATAATTTTTTCTTCAAATTTGTTCCAATTCCACGCAAAATCGACTTTTTCATATTTAAATTGCGTTTCATTATCAATATCCAAATAACTAAATTATTTTATTAAAGGTAACTGGGCCCTGCGTTACTATGTTTACCGCTGATGACGTTTGTTGAAATGTTTGTTTACCGTTTACTTTGTCATTGTCAATTTTGAAAAGTTGTCATGTTAGAAATGGATTCACTGCAAAGTGAGGATGAATTGATGCAATTAACACCACCTGAGATAAGAGAACAGGCGCGAGATGTGGAATTTAACCTTTTACCGGAAAAATCAAGAGCTGTATATGAACTCACATACAGCAGATTCATGGAATATAGACAGAAAAAAATATAGGATCTTCCTCTGAAAATGTGCTGATTGTCTATTCTTCCGATCTTTCAAAGAAACTGAAGCCTTCAACGTTATGGTCTACCTATTCGATGTTGAAAGCTACCCTGAACATAAAAAATAACATTGATTTGGCAAAATACCAGAAGTTACGGGCTTTTTTGAAACGCCAGTCAGACGGTTTCCATGCAAAAAAATCCCGAGTTTTTCAAAGAGAAGAAATCGAGAAATTTTTATCAGATGCCCCAGATGAACTGTATTTGTGTACGAAGGTAGGAATATATTGAAAATGATCTATTATGGATTAAAGAACTAATTTTCAATTTATATTTTAGGTTGTAATTATTGTTGCAGTCGCTGGGGCTTGTAGATGTGTTTAGCTTTTGCTAATGAAAATAGATGATATAAATGATATGGGCGACATATTGCTAATTATGCTACCAAATGCTAAGACCAAAAGATCAAGATCTTTTGTAGTAACGGAATATTTAAGCGTTTACAGAAAATATGCAGCCTCCAGACCCTCGAATTTAAATAATCGGCGTGTCTTCTATAAATATGCGAACGGTAAAGCACATCATCAATTCATTGGCATTCACAAATTCGGTAAAATGCCAGAAGAAATTGCTACTTTTCTGGGACTATCCCATGCGAAAGGGTATACCGGGCACTGCTTTCGCAGAACTTCGGCCACGTTGCTGGTGCATTCTGGTGGGGACATAACAATGTTGAAGCAACATGGAGGATGGAAGTCTTCCGCTGTCGCGGAGGTCTATATTGAGGACTCGCTAGCCAATAAGTCGAACATTGGCAATAAAATATTTTCTGGCGTTTCCGGAGTATCAAGTGTGGATACTAAAGTTGTTAATTTTACTGGAAAGGAGGGAAGTGTACAGAGTTCAATTGTATTAAATAATTGTTCACAATTGACCATAAATATATCTAATAAATAAAAATTTCGTGTTGTAGTTTGTAGTTCTAATGCAATAAAACCAGTTTATTATCATCAGCATCATTTTGAGTTTTCTTAATGTCATTGTCAATTTTAATAACCAGTTTGATTTAAATTATTACTTGGAAGGTTGCCTAGCAACGAACTTTTTCTGCCTAGGCAGTAAAAGTGGACTTTTTCTGCCTAGGCATTAAAAGTGCAACTTCTAAGCTTGCCAAGTGTCATTAAAAGGCCGCTCTTAATGTCATTTGGAGAAAAAGTAGTTTTATTTATTATTTCCTTAAAATGATAAACTATCACAAAGTAACGGCTTCCACAATTGAATTTTTGAAGGGTGATTATTCCTCATTCATATTGATTATTGATGATAGTCCATAACAAAAAGGTTGAGAATAATCTCAACCGACCAGATATCCCAATTCTACAACATGAGGTCAGTTAATCACAACATATCTTATGTGAAACGTGCTTCTCTAATCAACTCAACTGTAGAATTCTGTTTCGGACTTTTAATCGCCGATTATGAAAGTATTCATGAATTAAAAACAGAATATCGTGAGGTATTTGATTAATTTTCATTACTTTTGACTCGTAAAGTCCTTCCTATGAATTCAGCTACCTTAAATAAGATTGCTGGGCGCTCAGAAATGTGCAGAATGAAAGCCACTATACGCGTAGTTTCCGATATTTAGACATTTAGAAATATGTTTTGGATGCTTTGGAATCGGTAGATTGTGAATATTATTCAGCTTTAGCGGTAGAAACATGTGGTGAACGCTCAGAGTAGGAGATGGGAAAGGTGTTTGTATACAGTACTTTCAGGCCGTCGATTTGTGGGCGTCCCAAAACGCCGGTTTTCGAATATTCTTCGGTATTTTTTACATTTTACGTTATACTGCCAGTTACAGTTATTCAGTGAATCGTAGACAGATGCTTTGAATGTTATGAGTAACCACAGTCTGATGCTGTTGAGTTCGATAGAAAAAAGTGATTTATTTATTTACATATTCCTCGACCCAACTCCTGTATATAACAAGAAAAAATTATTATTTCATTTGTTTGAATTTGTCATTACCTGCAGATTGAATGGATGTATTCAGTATCCTCTTTCAAGCTAAAAAATGTTTGCAATCGCTTTAGAAATGTATATCCAAGATTCCTTCTAACGCTAAAAGATGATCTGGGATACGTATTTTCAAAAATGCTCTTTAAATCAATTTCAAAAAAGATTTTATAGCTCAAAAGAGGTTGTTAAGAAGTTGATACTTTTTTACCTATGTGGACAATTTTTTACTTATGTGGACAATTACTGCCGTTGGGCTATAGAAAGATTATTATTTAGTTATATATTTCATTTATATAAAAAATTCTCGGGAATTAGGTCACATTAACACTCTGTTATAAATGTTCGTCTTTACGTACGTTTCGGTCTCACGACCATCATCAGAAGACTTATTTTGTTAAAAAGGGGTTAACTAAAACTAATTAGCACAAGCGTCCATATCGCACAATCTTCAATCAAAAAGCTCACGCCGTCGAAACGAACAGAACCACGAATAATCGAAAATTGTATCGTTAATATTAAAGTATAGATTTTTTTGTAACAAGAAACCACTGTTAAGTAATATTCTCATAATGTACAAACGCATATTGCTATGGTCTCAAAGCAACTGAAGTTCTAAGCTATTTGTTTGTAATAACACGACCCAGATGTAGATTTATGACGTACTTGAAAAGGTTTTAGACCTGCATTGGAATTTACTTGTCTGTTTAGGGTTCAACCTAGAAAAGGTGAAGTATTGTTTGGCTGTGACACTGTAGAGTGACAATTTTGGGGTTGAATTCCATGGAATTGTCTTGAACTTGAATGGTTGTGATGGATCTGAAATGCTCATCATGGAATGACTAATTCATGCAATGGTTCATGGATGTTTGTAATTGTACAATGTTGGAATGTCTTGTATTTAATCAGATTCGGTCTATTTCGGATTGTGGTTAGCCATACATTACTCTTTCACACACAACCGATCCAATGTTTTCTGCAGTTTTAATTGGATCTTAAAACACAAGTCGGCTGCAGACGCATTTCATTAATCGAAATCATCTATTCTTTTCTAAATTACATGGAAACACTAATTCAATTAACAATTTTGATAAAGGCAATAAACATTGTCGAAACGTCAAAAAGAATTTTTATTTCATTTTATTTTCAGTATATATACGAACCAATATACCAAGAAAGCATACAAATATTACAAATGGTTCAAGAATATCAATAAAAGAATATATATATATATATATATAGAACCTAAGAAGAAACATATATATAAGTTTAAGAGATATGGAATTAAATTTTCTGAATTATGAAGATAACTTAGATAATTTAACATAGGATTATAAAGATGAATAAACGTAAAAGATTGAACCATAGCCAGGATTCGAACCCACATTTCTGGATTTCTAGTCCAGGGTGTTTACCAATTACACCACTTCGGTCCTATTAGATTTTTATATTTTTGTAAATATAAACCTCTGAAAGGATAGTAGATCATTGATGAACACAATGAGATTCGATGCCCTACCATAGATCAACTATTCACGCACATTCATCTAAAGTTCAGTCGTTTTTTGAAGTAAATATATACAGGGTGTCCTCGAACTGCGTGACTAAAATAAAACCGAAGATTCTTTGATTCGAAAAAAATTTGATGAGCCTTTTTACTTTAGCCTCAAGTGTCTTGTTTAGCCGGGAGAGGGCTTCAAAATTGCAAAAATAATTTTGTTTTTTCGGTATAACTTGAGAACGTGATTAAGAACTTTTACAATATTCAGCAGGTGAGTTACTGTTAATAATGGCCATTTTTGAGAATGGAGCACAGAGCCTTAGAGACCATAGAAATGGCTCAAACTTGAGAATGTAACGGGAAAAGTGTCCAGAACTTTTTTGTGGTCAATGTAATTCACTCGATATTTTTTATGTAGATAGCTTATCTGATTTGAAAACTTTTCTTACTCATAGAAAATTTTGATAAAATCAACGTATTAGCTTGAAAAAATTAATATTCGAGTCTCGGCAATTTTGGCTTACTAATTTTACTTGATTAAAATACCTTAGTTGCCTTTGCTTTTCTAATGTCATTTCAGCATTTGAAGAATTTATTCTCAAAACTGTCAGTTTTTACTTTGCTTTCCGTAAAAATTAAAATTTCACTAACACTGAAATGGTTGATATGTTATTGATTTATGGACTTTGTCGTTGCAATGGCCGGAGAAGGGAAATATATCCGCATCGCAGAATTCCAAATCGGCAAACCTTCGCGAAACTGGCAAATTTGAAGCAAATCGCAGAGAAACTGGACGCAGACGGACAAGAAGGACGTTAGAGCTCGAAGAAGCGATACTGGAAGCGGTTGAAACTGAACCTGGGATAAGCACACTACGTTTGGGACTTCGGATTGGAGCCTCAAAATCATTAGTTCATAATATACTGAAAGAAGAACTGTTGTATCCCTATCATATTAAAACAGTTCAAGACTTATTGCCCGTGGATCCAGGTCATCGGCTAGATTTCTGTCGGCTTATTGTCCAAAGACAAAACGCAAACCCCTATTTTTGTAGAAGAATTCTGTTCACGGACGAAGATACTTTCACGTGATGTGGTCTTTTTAACCTCCATAATGAACATTTCTATGCTGATGAAAATCCTCATGAAACGGAAGTTACATATTTTCAGAATCAAACTAAAATCAATGTTTGAATCCTGAAGTACTAGCCAGAGTTCAATCCAATTTCTTGAAACGAATTAATTTGTGTATTCAGGAAAATGGGCAATCGAACAATTGATGCCTTAGCGATTTCCCAAAAAGTTCTGTTGTTTCTTTTAATTTAGCATTTGTTTTTCCTAAATAATCACATCGTTTCCCCATTTCTATTGTTCTTTCTATTATTCGTGTTTTACCGACATATTAACCATTTCAGTGTTAGTGAAATTTTGAGTCATAATTTTATAAAATTTTTATGGAAAGCAAAGTAAAAACTGACAGTTTTGAGAATAAATTCTCCAAATGCCAAAATGACATTAGAAAAAGGCAACTAAGGTATTTTAATCAAGTAAAATTAGTAAGCCAAAATTGCAGAGACTCGAAAATTATTTTTTTCAAGCTAATCCGTTAATTTTATCAAAATTTTTTAAGAGTAAGAAAAGTTTTCAAATTAGATAAGCTATCTACATAAAAAATATAGAGTGAATTACATCGATCACAAAAAAGTTCTGGACACTTTTCCCGTTACATCCTCAAGTTTGAGCCATTTCTATGGTCTCTAAGGCTCTATGCTCCACTTAAAAACGGCTATTATTGACAGTAACTTACCTGCCAAATATTGTGAAAGGCCTCCATCACGTTCTCAAGTTATACCAAAAAAACAAAATTATTTTTGCAACTTTGAAGCCCTCTACCGGCTGAACAAGACACTTGAGGCAAAAGTAAAGAGGCTCATCAAATTTATTTCGAATCAAAGAATCTTCGGTTCCATTTTAGCCACGCAGTTCGAGGACACCCTGTATATATATATGACGTGGCTAATGTTTGTAATCTGTCTATTCTATAGAATAGACAGTGCGAAAGTGTATAATCGTATGTTATTTGCATGTTGTAACTCGGGTATCCGTAGAAATCATACTACATTCCCTATCTGTTGATTTCCTCTGCCAAAAATAGTCGAGCAATTGATATAGTATTAGGATGGAATGTGTTACATTATTTACGAAAATAAAAAACAAACGTTGTATTCATAAATATATTATAAAAATTGTAGTATTATAAATTGCATATATTGTCAAAAAAATTCACAGTGAGAATTAGGACATTATATAAAGCAATTTTTTTCAAAACCAAGTCGTTCGTTCAAACTGCGTCGGCGTATATATTTTCGGTGAACCAAATTTTCGACAGCCCTAACGTAGCACTGAACGATGTCGACGAGATCGAAAAATTTCACATGCTGATCAAAATAATACTGAATAGTCTCATAATCGCGATGGCCAAGCACATTTTTTTCCAGGCTGCTCACAAACTTACACATTCTCGTGGAATATTTGATTTCGATTTTTTCGTTTGGCATATCGTGTTCATCAAATTCAGATAGAACATACTGTTCGAGACATTCGGACGAAGCGCCATTGTAGTAATCCATATTCGTCATAATGGTGTAGTAGAATAGAAATCGCGTTTCGTTCAATCTTATGCGGCCATCGTGTAACACTTCCACATAGCCGCTAATTTTCTCGGTCAAATTGAGTACAGATGCCGATGACACGAGCTTGATATAGGACCCCTTATGATCGTGTGGGCGAGATACGTTCTTGCACGACTCCGAAGAGTCCGAGGACTTCAATATGAAGTACACAGAAACCCACGAACACAGTGCCGAAATTATCACGATTATCAGTAATATACTGGACCGACCACGACACGATAACGATCTGTTAACCACTACAGGTTTTCCAACTATGAAAGGACCCCTTTCGTATCTCGGCACTGTCGTATTGGGAATATTGTTCCTTAGTTCGAAATTATCGGACGGTGATGATTGTTTCGATCCCCACAACGAAGATAAAGAAAACGACGACGACGAAGGGAGGTTGTTTCGATTACAACGGCATTGTACTTGCGACGATTCGGCAAAATTATCGTCATTTTCAGTGGTCACCGAATGATGTTCCGAATCACTACTAATACTGGACAATAGATGTTTTTTTTCTCGTGATGATGTATTCGAACATACTTCCATTTGTGATATATTATCCATAGCTTCGTATATATGATCTCCGTCGTCCTTACCAGGAATCTCTCCCAATGCCGACCTGCTATTCATGAACATATAACTAGTAATAGTAACGGCATCGTCTGCCGACTTTGTGTCGTTTCGATTGGTTTTCGGCGTAGCGAAACGAGCAGCAACCGATACGGGTAGCACTCAGACATTCCGATATAGACCAACCTCAGCAATCGTTCGATTCCCCGTCTTTAGTATACTATCGGAATTGGCACATTCGGACGGCATCGGTGGCACTCCGAAATTTTGATAACGATTAGCTTCGGCCATCTTCGCTCCCACATTTTGGTAACAACCATTTTCGGCCATTATTGGGAATAATATATTCGATATAACAACAACGTTGAAAATATTTTCTCACAAACTTTGACCGATTTATTATGGCGATATTATTATTATTATTATTACTATTGAAAACTATCGATGTTGAAGACGTGAAAGTTGCGACCAGACTGTTTCTTCTATTGACATCGCAACGCTTATATAGGAATTCTCAAAAATTGTTAAACGCAAGAACGACAAAATCATTATCGTTGTATTCGAATGATATCATTATCGCTCAATGTACGACTAGTTCCATAACACAATAGCGACAAGACGACATAATAAACCTGTATAGTTTTGTATTCACATTTCAACATCATACCCGTCGAAAAATATAATGCGCATTAGCAAATCGAAATGTATAAAATAACGCGTTTCGTGCGAACATTCAGTCAGTCCAGCATCATGAGACGTGCAAACAAGTTCATCCTATGGATATTGGGAAAATTGAACCTATCGAATAACAGTGAACTTTCGAACGATATCAACCGATTTCCAAAAATATTAAACGACGTCAAATATTCATCGATGGAGGAAGGTTCCCCAAGTTCACAACAAAATGTTGACGTCAAATCTGATGCACGTAGCGTTAACGACGACGACGACGACTATGATGACGACGAATGGTTCGAAGTAGGAGAAAAACCAAGTGATAATAATTTGGAATCCCGTGACAGCGACCGCAACATCGATGATAATAGACAGCTATCGCCCGAATCCGAATCTTCGATCCTGAATGACCTAACAGCAAATACCATCGAAAAAGAGATAGCAATCATAAACAGTTTGTTGGGAGCGTACGTGCAAAACAAGGAGGATCGTTTAGGGGAAGAAGTAGAAGAACCGACAACCGCCATCGAGGAACACAACAACGACGCAGAAGAAAAATTATACATCGATGCAATGAGGCTGTGCAATACATTGATAAACGGAATTTTTTTCATCGATTGCGAATATTATAAATATCGTTCGGAAAAAATATATTTGGAGTTTGCTGGCACACAGGGAGACCAAACCACTCATTTGAATGGCGCACCGTATAATTCAACAACTGGGAGAATTATTACGAAATTCGGAGAGCTGGGAGAGTCGTGGGCCATGACAAATGATCAATTTACTAGTTTGATCAAAATTTACGTTTGGGTACCTGGAAAATTGAAGAGAAGAATGTTTCACCAGATCTGATGGTCCAAAATATTGTCACCGACCCCGAGCCATTACCGATCATCGTGAATTGGTACGAGAATGCATGCAAGGATTTCTTCGACGGATATTTACATCAAACGTGGGATGACGATAGAGCGGCGGTAGTTCTTACAATGAATAACCAGCAATGTTCGAAAAAAGTCGAGTGGTATACACTGAAAGGCACGAAGTTCAAATATATCGTTCACTATCAATTATTCCAGCATCCATCCGATGCTCTAATATTTAGCCACAATCATATTACTACCGATTATTGTTTTGCACACAAGTATAAATTCTCGTTCGACGATTTTCATGATGTTTTGGGTTGTGGAAGTGCTATCGGCCACGGATATCAGGACCAGCGATAGTCATGTGAGAGTAAAAGCAAAAAATTACGATGTATGCTGAAAAATGTACTGAGTTCTTTTATTTTTGAAAAATATATAATGTAACATTGTTCTGAATTTTTCGTCAAATGGTCGTTCACATTGTTGAACGTAACTATCGTTCGGAAGTTAACCCATCAATGGCCAACGTGACCGTCATGAGATACGAATTTCACCCTTATACGGAGCATAATTTTGAAATTCCGTCAGACGAACAAATTCATCTGGCGTTTCGCAATGATAATCGATTAACTCCAGACCAACCAAAACCATGTTACGCGCAACATTAACGTCACGATTCCAAACGATTTTACATTTTCGGCAAATTTGAAATCTATAATCGTGACCTCCTTGTCGCTCCGTATCGTTTGTATTTATGATGGTGTGTTTTGGTGGTAACGACATTCTACCGAAAAATTTCGAGCAAGATTGAGTGGTCAAATATACATCAACATATATAACGTGACATTTATCGCGTCGACGATGAAACGCTTGTTTGAGCATTTCGACAGCGGGTCTTTTATTTCTGCCTTAACTGAAATTTTTCTCCAGTGCTCCATCTCCAAAACAAACCAACACAAAATTATCATCTTTGGCTGGCAATAACTGATTTACCAACTTATCCTTTGCTTTACGACGTGAAATGTACGAATCCCAGCCCAAGCGCGAATATTTCCGCTTAGCGTAAATTTCGCGACTGTACGATAAGAAATTCAGTCTGTACAAAATGTATTTGAGAACAAACTTTATCGATCAGGTTTTTTTCTCATCGATGGAATATCTAAACCATCATATTTTGCACGAGCGTATCGTTCGAAGAGTGAAGTTGTAAAATATTTCCTAACCAAACTTTCTCGACCTGGAATTTTTAGTCGAACGAATCTCCATTTCACCCTTATAAACATTTCGAGCAAAATTAAGTAATGAGATTCTTCGACACGGAAGTGAAGAAGGTGAAAATAGAAACAATTCATTCAACAATATATTTTTATTTGATTTCTTCCTCTAGCCACTTTTCGCCCCATTGCTGGAATTCAAATTCCTCCAATTCGAATTTATGAAAATTGTCTTGGTTCTCTTTTTGTTGCCAAATTGCATCAAATAAGTCGGACCAATCCTCTCTACAATTCAGTTCCCCTTCACGATCTCCTCTTCCTCCTCTTACACATTCCCGTTTTTCTTCCCAATGATCTGACCAAGTTCCTCCTGTATAGTCTTGCCTCTCGTCACGATTGTCTGTCAAATCCTCTCGTGTACGATCCTGTTCCGTTACAGAATCCCGTCTTTCTTCCCAATGGTCTGACCAATTTCGTCCTGTAAAATCTTGCCTCCCGTCACGACTGTCTGTCAAATCCATCGGTCTCCATTCAATCTTCCGACGTTTCGATTTTTTAGTAGACGATACGTTTTCGCTGGACATACTAAACACGCTTATAATGATCGATTCATTCGAATAACTGACAAATAATTACCCACCAATCTCTTATATATTCTTCGTCGAGGTACGCCTCATTTCGGGGTAGGGTGATCAATAACGTTGAAATGTGTCGTCGGATGCTTTCCAACAAACGTACACATTATAGAACTCGTAATCGTGAACCGATGTAGAGCTGGTTCGAAAAATAGAAATAACAAGATAAGAAACTTTTATTTAGTAGATAGAATTATTTGTACATATACGAAATGCGATTATGAATATCGTTGCCTATATAAAAAGGAATCTTGCATGTACCAAACATCCAGTCGATTAATAACTATACACCGTTCAACATCACACTCGGCATTACTACAAAGTCTGCGTATCAAGTCAACATGCCGTGTGTACTGTGTGGCGGTTCAGATCACATACGTAGTTCCTCGAAAAAATGTATATATCGAGTGTTTCGAGTGAAACAAGTTAACATGCCGTGTGCAATGTGTGGCGGGTCAGACCACAGACGTAGTTCTTCGGAAAAATGCGTATACAAAAAGAAACAATCTGACGTGTGGCGGTTCGGATCACAGTCGTAGTACCTCGAAAAAATGTGTACATCGAGTGTTCAGAAAGGAACGAATCAACAAGCCGTGTATAACGTGTGGTGGTTCAGATCACAGGAGTAGTACTTCCAAAAGATGTCCACATCGAGTGTTCGAAAAAAAACGATTCGAAAATGATGAACGAACTTTGCCGGTATGTAAGCGTGCCGGTACCCCTCCTATCGTAAGTAATAGTACGGTCAAAGGCGACGAAGAATGTTCCAGGTTAGCTTCGTCGGAATATGAAACGAAACAAAGTGATGATGATAATTCGTCCGATGACAATGCTTCGGAGTTTTTGGAGATCGATATGGAAGAGTCGTCGAGCGAACCGGACGACAATATCCAAGACCTGCGGAAGCCTATACCCACGTATCGAGTGGACCCGAATTCGGGTGAATTAATTGGTCCACAATGTGCATCGCTAACTGCGATGTACGGAGATCCCGAACGAACAATCCAAATACTCACGGCCAAGGAGCCATCGCTGAGGCGTTGAGACATTGGACGCTGACGACATATCTGAATGGCACACCGTACAGTTTGGCGACCAGGGAAACATTTCAAATTGAGAAATATCTCGCATTTTTATTCGGCTAGCCGAACGATCGACTGATTCGCGTACGTGATCACGTACGAGCGGGCCACTGGAGAGATGCCACCAAGACGGTGTCGCCGATTACGGCAATCGACAGTACGTATCTTCGCCATCCGATACTATCGAGACCGATTTTCGTGAGTTGGGACGATGATATGAATTGGAAATTTTTCAATGGATATTTCCAGAACGAATGGGATAGTAACAAGGGGTTGATATTGGTATTAGATAACAAGCGAGTTTCTATGGAGATCGAATGGTACACACTGACAGGCAGAACGTGTGGGAAGTATATTTATTACGATTTCTTTCGAATTCCTCCGCGCAAACGAATGTTCACGTATACTATCGTTACGACCAATTTGCGTTACTCGCAAAAGAGTGAATTCACATTTGATGATTTCCACGACATATTGGGGTGAACCACTAAGCACGGGAGAGATAACTCTTGTGAAATTAGAAGCAGGAAAATGCAATGTATGATGCAAATTGTGATGAACCTGTTTCTTTTCACTCAATAAACGATATAAAACGATGTTATGTTATTATTTTTCCTTTTTCTATTTCAATTTGCATACCAATTCACCAACCGAAGTCGGTGGATTAGTTTTAGGTTCGGTTATCTCTTGAACTGGAGACCCAGTGTTGTATCGGATCACTGCGAGAATAAAACAAAAACGTTTGAGAATATATTTTTATTGATAAATATCACACTTTGACATCCAATTGTGTCGATGGCCGAACACGATTCCTGACGAACGTTTTGTAGCTCATCGTTTTGTCAGCGTATCACCCGTTTCTATACCTGAACGTAACTCTCGATTCAAAAATGAAACTGTAGAATAATTCTTGAGAACGAGAACTTGACCGATCAAATTTTGACGATCTATAATGTTGCTGAGTTACTCGTCGATCCGAACGTATCGAAATCAACGTATCCGTGGTGGATTTTTTCGAGCTGCAAAAACTTTGAACATAATTCTCGTTCAAGAAATGAAATTGTAAAATATTTTATGATGAACAAACGTTGTCGGCCTAGAATCTCTCGTCGAACGAATCTCCAAACTGATATGTTCCTCGTCATGCGCACTAGCGTCATCGAGAAACAGTTTCGTCGCGAGTAAAATTTGTTGAAACGAAATCCACCGGTGGATTTTTTCGAGCTGCAAAAACTTTGAACGTAACTCTGGTTCAAGAAATGAAATCGCACTAGCGTCATCGAGAAACAGTTTCGTCGCGAGTAAAATTTGTTGGAACGAATCGAGCTGCAAAATCTTTGAACGTAACTCTCGTTCAAGAAATGAAATCGTACTAGCGTCATCGAGAAACAGTTTCGTCGCGAGTAAAATTTGTTGGAACGAAATCCATCGGTGGATTTTTTCGAGCTGCAAAAACTTTGAACGTAACTCTCGTTCAAGAAATGAAATCGCACTAGCGTCATCGAGAAACAGTTTCGTCTCGAGTAAAACTTGTTAGAACGAAATCCATCGGTGAATTTTTTCGAGCTGCAAAAACTTTGAACGTAACTCTCGTTCAAGAAATGAAATTGTAAAATATTTTATGATGAACAAACGTTGTCCGCCTAGAATCTCTCGTCGAACGAATCTCCAAACTTATATGTTCCTCGTCATGCGTACTAGCGTCATCGAGAAACAGTTTCGTGGCGAGTAAAATTTGTTTGAACGAAATCCATCGGTGAATTTTTTCGAGCTGCAAAAACTTTGAACGTAACTCTCGTTCAAGAAATGAAATTGTAAAATATTTTATGATGAACAAACGTTGTCCGCCTAGAATCTCTCGTCGAACGAATCTCCAAACTTATATGTTCCTCGTCATGCGTACTAGCGTCATCGAGAAACAGTTTCGTGGCGAGTAAAATTTGTTTGAACGAAATCCATCGGTGAATTTTTTCGAGCTGCAAAAACTTTGAACGTAACTCTCGTTCAAGAAATGAAATTGTAAAATATTTTATGATGAACAAACGTTGTCCGCCTAGAATCTCTCGTCGAACGAATCTCCAAACTTATATGTTCCTCGTCATGCGCACTAGCGTCATCGAGAAACAGTTTCGTCGCGAGTAAAATTTGTTGGAACGAATTCCATCGGCGGATTTCTTCGAGTTGCAAAAACTTTGAATGTAACTCTCGTTCAAGAAATGAAATTGTAAAATATTTTATGATGAACCAACGTTGTCCGTCTAGAATCTCTCGTCGAACGAATCTGTAAACTTACAAGTTCCTCGTCATGCGCACTAGCGTCATCGAGAAACAGTTTCGTCCGAGTAAAATTTGTTGGAACGAAATCCATCGGTGGATTTCTTCGAGCTGCAAAAACTTTTGCAGCTATGACTCGTCATCACGTGACGTATCACGGGGGCAATGAAAATTATGGAACGCAACTTTCAGCTCTCGCAAGGAGCTAACGTCAAATCTAAACAGTCAACGGGGCTCCACGTACCCCCATAGCACCCCTCACCCCTGTATATATATATATATATATATATATATATCACCCCTGTATATATATATATATATATATATATATATATATATATATATATATATATATAACTTAAGAGATATAGAATTAAATTTTCTGAATTATGAAGATAACTTAGATAATTTAACATAGGATTATAAAGATGAATAAACGTAAAAGATTGAACCATAGGTGGGATTCGAACCCACATTTCTGGATTTCCAGTCCAGGGTGTTTACCAATTACACCACTTCGGTCCTATTAGATTTTTATATTTTTGTAAATATAAACCTCTGTAAGGATAGTAGATCATTGATAAACACAATGCGATTCGATGCCCTACCATAGATCAACTATTCCCGCACATTCATCTAAAGTTCAGTCGTTTTTTGAAGTAAGGATTGTAGGTTAGTACTGCTATGGTTGGCAGTTACTTGACAGTTCTTATTCAAATGACAGCATCCTGGTTCTTATATATTTCAATAGAACTGACTGAGAATTGTTCTGGTTAATTATAAACAAGTTTAAAGTTTCTTTGCCTAATTGGCCACTATCGTGTATGTAACTTAAGAGATATAGAATTAAATTTTCTGAATTATGAAGATAACTTAGATAATTTAACATAGGATTATAAAGATGAATAAACGTAAAAGATTGAACCATAGGTGGGATTCGAACCCACATTTCTGGATTTCCAGTCCAGGGTGTTTACCAATTACACCACTTCGGTCCTATTAGATTTTTATATTTTTGTAAATATAAACCTCTGTAAGGATAGTAGATCATTGATAAACACAATGCGATTCGATGCCTTACCATAGATCAACTATTCACGCACATTCATCTAAAGTTCAGTCGTTTTTTGAAGTAAGGATTGTAGGTTAGTACTGCTATGGTTGGCAGTTACTTGACAGTTCTTATTCAAATGACAGCATCCTGGTTCTTATATATTTCAATAGAACTGACTGAGAATTGTTCTGGTTAATTATAAACAAGTTTAAAGTTTCTTTGCCTAATTGGCCACTATCGTGTATGTAACTTAAGAGATATAGAATTAAATTTTCTGAATTATGAAGATAACTTAGATAATTTAACATAGGATTATAAAGATGAATAAACGTAAAAGATTGAACCATAGGTGGGATTCGAACCCACATTTCTGGATTTCCAGTCCAGGGTGTTTACCAATTACACCACTTCGGTCCTATTAGATTTTTATATTTTTGTAAATATAAACCTCTGTAAGGATAGTAGATCATTGATAAACACAATGCGAATCGATGCCCTACCATAGATCAACTATTCACGCACATTCATCTAAAGTTCAGTCGTTTTTTGAAGTAAGGATTGTAGGTTAGTACTGCTATGGTTGGCAGTTACTTGACAGTTCTTATTCAAATGACAGCATCCTGGTTCTTATATATTTCAATAGAACTGACTGAGAATTGTTCTGGTTAATTATAAACAAGTTTAAAGTTTCTTTGCCTAATTGGCCACTATCGTGTATGTAACTTAAGAGATATAGAATTAAATTTTCTGAATTATGAAGATAACTTAGATAATTTAACATAGGATTATAAAGATGAATAAACGTAAAAGATTGAACCATAGGTGGGATTCGAACCCACATTTCTGGATTTCCAGTCCAGGGTGTTTACCAATTACACCACTTCGGTCCTATTAGATTTTTATATTTTTGTAAATATAAACCTCTGTAAGGATAGTAGATCATTGATAAACACAATGCGATTCGATGCCCTACCATAGATCAACTTTTCACGCACATTCATCTAAAGTTCAGTCGTTTTTTGAAGTAAGGATTGTAGGTTAGTACTGCTATGGTTGGCAGTTACTTGACAGTTCTTATTCAAATGACAGCATCCTGGTTCTTATATATTTCAATAGAACTGACTGAGAATTGTTCTGGTTAATTATAAACAAGTTTAAAGTTTCTTTGCCTAATTGGCCACTATCGTGTATGTAACTTAAGAGATATAGAATTAAATTTTCTGAATTATGAAGATAACTTAGATAATTTAACATAGGATTATAAAGATGAATAAACGTAAAAGATTGAACCATAGGCGGGATTCGAACCCACATTTCTAGATTTCTAGTCCAGGGTGTTTACCAATTACACCACTTCGGTCCTATTAAATTTTTATATTTTTGTAAATATAAACCTCTGAAAGGATAGTAGATCATTGATGAACATAATGCGATACGATGCTCTACCATAGATCAACTATTCACGCACATTCATCTAAAGTTCAGTCGTTTTTTGAAGTAAGGTTCGTAGGTTAGTACTGCTATGGTTGGCAGTTACTTGACAGTTCTTATTCAAATGACAGCATCCTGGTTCTTATATATTTCAATAGAACTGACTGAGAATTGTTCTGGTTAATTATAAACAAGTTTAAAGTTTCTTTGCCTAATTGGCCACTATCGTGTATGTAACTTAAGAGATATAGAATTAAATTTTCTGAATTATGAAGATAACTTAGATAATTCAACATAGGATTATAAAGATGAATAAACGTGAAAGATTGAACCATAGGCGGGATTCGAACCCACATTGCTGGATTTCTAGTCCAGGGTGTTTACCAATTACACCACTTCGGTCCTATTAGATTTTTATATTTTTGTAAATATAAACCTCTGAAAGGATAGTAGATCATTGATGAACACAATGCGATTCGATGCCCTACCATAGATCAACTATTCACGCACATTCATCTAAAGTTCAGTCGTTTTTTGAAGTAAGGATTGTAGGTTAGTACTGCTATGGTTGGCAGTTACTTGACAGTTCTTATTCAAATGACAGCATCCTGGTTCTTATATATTTCAATAGAACTGACTGAGAATTGTTCTTGTTAATTATGAACAAGTTTAAAGTTTCTTTGCCTAATTGGCCACTATCGTGTATGTAACTTAAGAGATATAGAATTAAATTTTCTGAATTATGAAGATAACTTAGATAATTTAACATAGGATTATAAAGATGAATAAACGTAAAAGATTGAACCATAGGCGGGATTCGAACCCACATTGCTGGATTTCTAGTCCAGGGTGTTTACCAATTACACCACTTCGGTCCTATTAGATTTTTATATTTTTGTAAATATAAACCTCTGAAAGGATAGTAGATCATTGATGAACACAATGCGATTCGATGCCCTACCATAGATCAACTATTCACGCACATTCATCTAAAGTTCAGTCGTTTTTTGAAGTAAGGATTGTAGGTTAGTACTGCTATGGTTGGCAGTTACTTGACAGTTCTTATTCAAATGACAGCATCCTGGTTCTTATATATTTCAATAGAACTGACTGAGAATTGTTCTGGTTAATTATAAACAAGTTTAAAGTTTCTTTGCCTAATTGGCCACTATCGTGTATGTAACTTAAGAGATATAGAATTAAATTTTCTGAATTATGAAGATAACTTAGATAATTTATCATAGGATTATATATATATATATATATATATATATAAATATATATATATATATATATATATATATATATATATATATATATATATATATATTCTTTTATTGATATTCTTGAACCATTTGTAATATTTGTATGCTTTCTTGGTATATTGGTTCGTATATATACTGAAAATAAAATGAAATAAAATTTTTTTTTGACGTTTCGTATGTTTTCTTGGTATATTGGTTCGTATATATACTGATAATGAAATAAAAACAATGATCTACTATCCTTTCAGAGGTTTATATTTACAAAAATATAAAAATCTAATAGGACCGAAGTGGTATAATTGGTAAACACCCTGGACTAGAAATCCAGAAATGTGGGTTCGAATCCCGCCTATGGTTCAATCTTTTACGTTTATTCATTTTCATAATCCTATGTTAAATTATCTAAGTTATCTTAATAATTCAGAAAATTTAATTCTATATCTCTTAAGTTACATACACGATAGTGGCCAATTAGGCAAAGAAACTCTAAACTTGTTTATATATATATATATATATATATATACATATATATGTGTTATGTTTTCCTGGTATGTTGGTTCTTAGATATGACTGAGAATGAATAAAATTTTTGTTTTTTTGACGTTTCGATAACAATTTGTTATATATTGATGCCTAGTCGGGGCTGCTGCGCACGAAAACTTCGGAGCAATTGCGCCAGCCAAAGTCAGTTTACCGAACTGATTACCGAAGCTCCTCCTCCAAGCTTATGGAATTGACTAAATCAATTTGATAACCTATCATATTGATGGTCTTTCTGAAAAATTATGTAGTAAAACCTTATGACCTACATATATGTCATAAAGGTTAGGTAAACCAGAAGAGTCTTTTTATCAAATTAAAAAGAGATGTACCTTTCTAAAAGATAACCCATTCTGCACTTAAAAGACACAAATCATTCTTTTGACTACAACAATACAAAAATTTTGAATATTGAAAAGAATAATAGCAATCGTTCGATATTAGAAAGTATCCAATCAGAAGGAAC
This sequence comes from Endomychus coccineus, assembly GCA_958510875.1. Taxonomy (NCBI): domain Eukaryota; kingdom Metazoa; phylum Arthropoda; class Insecta; order Coleoptera; family Endomychidae; genus Endomychus; species Endomychus coccineus. Next base: position 39,783 of record CAUEHT010000108.1, read on the forward strand.
AATTGTGTTTATGACAAAATACATTCCAGTCTTCCAAAACATTATAATGATTTAATTCAAACTCAACCAAATTCAGTTATTCTGAAGTACCACTTTCTATTGTTTATTTAATTCAACCCAAAGAAGAATGCTATTATTTGACATTGTTACATTTATGAATGACAGTTTTGAGGTCAGATTCCATAAAATTATCCTAAGCTTGATAGCTTGATTAGTTGTAATTGATAGAGATGAAATGTGAATCATAGAATAGTTGATTCATCAAATAATCATAGATATTTAGAATTGTATAATCTTGAAATGATGTCTCATGTATTTATTAACTAATTTTTGTCCGTATCATGATACGATAAACATTGATGCATTTGGAATATGGAGAAAATTATAAAATATGACTTACTTCGATAACCTGGATAGCAGCCATAGGAAACTGCTCCCATATTTAATAAAAGCGAACACCAATACGGGCAATACGAGGCAACTTCTACTGATCATTGATTAGATATCAAGATTGTCACAATTGACCGTTCAATGTTCATGAGACGAATGGGGTACAGCTAGTGTGTTTGATTAGTTTATTTTGTACCTATTGGTAAATATAATGATGGGGCGATCACCATAATATGTTTTAGCTCTTAACACCCGACCCTTTCGAATCAAAAGGATTAGGGAATACTCTGGTTAACAAGGATGCGGATGTTCATCCAATTCAAGGATTAGGCGTGGAATTTTTGCTGGGTTTCGTTCTGGTTTTAACCGTATTCGGAGTTTGTGATCCCAAAAGGCCCGAATCGAAGCCAGCTGGTCCCTTGGCCATCGGCATTGCAGTTTCCGTTGGACATCTTGCCACAATAGACTATACGGGTTCAAGCATGAACCCAGCTCGTAGTTTCGGAGCAGCGGTTGTTGCAAACAACTACGAAGATCATTGGGTAAGTAGAAAACCGATCCAGAAAATCCGATATGTTTACATGAAACTTTGAACAATACTGTCCGAATGAATGAACAGTATTGATGTTTATTTTTTGTATTACGCATAGTACATTTCGGTACTAATATCCAGAAATATCTCATGTTAATTGCTAACTCTATATCAATCATGTTAGAAATGCTACCCTCATTATATTTGAACGAACTGAAAGGAGTGTTACAGAACATCCCGGTTCTAGGAAATTTCACCGACTAGAAAGATCACCACCCCGCAATTTGTCAAAAGGGTATTCACCAATTCTATAACTGCCTAAGATTGAATTAAGACACTAAGAAATTCTGTTAGTAACAATAATTTATTTTGTATCATACAATATAGGAACATTAAAACTTATGTTGTTATAACTACAATACCTAATTAATAATTAATATTATGAGCAACCACATAAAATATGAAACATTAATTCTGTTATAATTTCCAATAACCATGAAAAAACTTTCGGCGCAATTCCTATATTTATCATGCTCTGGGGTACCTTATTGATCATTTACATATTATATAGATTTACAAGTTGTGAAGCTCTGTTAACGCTGAATTGGTACTATAAACTGGATGTTGTGCAGATATTCGCCTTTCGAATGCTCGATGCTACCCTTTAATTGGATTATTTTTCTCTTACTCTTTCGTGACAGTTCCATATCGCTAATAAGAAACAAGGTATTGAGTGTCCCATGCGTCAACGAAGCCGTTCAATTCAGCAGTGCTCGAAATAATCAATTGAGGTTGGGATCTTCACAAATATTCTGAACCCCTCAGGAAGTACACTGCGAGGAATAGAAAAAATTTCCTCGATGTCCAGCTCTTGAACATACTTGACGAATAGTACTGATCATTGGTTGGATCTGTTTCACTTGTTGTAATAACCTCACATATGAGTGGTCTAGATTCAAAATCCTACATCTCCCTTTCTTCACATTTTGAACTGAGCATGTCAGCATATTCCCTGAATGAATCACCACTTGCTCTACGCTAATATTCATATCCCGCCAACTACATACCAGAAACTCAGTCAAAAACTGAGATAATATTCAAACCCCACAAAGGCAAAACTGGTCCTGCTCGTTTTCTTATTCTGGAGTTTCGTATTGTTATTTTGATGATGTTGGTCCTCGCAATATGTCCTACAGCATCTTGGCCAAGTCCATCGTATAAGCATTAGATATTATATATTGTACTACTTCTTGACTATCTATTGCACGATCTTGTATAACATCCTGCCTCTCCAAAGCTTCTGCAGGAGCTGGATCTCCAATATGTTTGAGAACTCTGTTCACGACCTCAATGGTGTCTCCAAGTGTTATTATACAAACCCGGCACTTGTGCTTCAGATACATTCAAATTTCCAATAGGTCCTAGCAGCTTGTTTTTTTCGATAAATACTGATAACTTCCTTCCTTTCCTCTCACAAACTGAAGAGCCATAATATAGATGAAAGAATACTCGTAACTGAAGTCCCAAACTCGAAGAACTTCACACAAACTGACCGACCCTTCAATTTCCTGATATTCGTAAGCGACTCGACCCTTACTGATATTAGTGTGCACTTTAATATGACTTATACTATTTATGGATCAATGCGGGTGTTCAAAATGTCTGGAAATTGCAGAATATCTCGTAAAGTAGGCTTTGGATCGAGAAACTAAAAAACCGCCATGTGACATGGATGAAATAGCTTTAAAATTTGGTGGTTGTCGCCACTGGTCTCTACCAGAATAGAAGAGACAAAAATAGGACAAGGAACTATCTCCATCTGTACAACTAGAAGGTGCCCATTTGGAAAAAATTGCCCCTCCACTCATGTGGAGCCTAATTGTAGACCAGCTTCTCTGCAATCTGATCAACCACGGCATGCTCTGTTAGAGTTTTGCTGACGATGTGGTGATAGTCGCAGTTCGCGAATAACCTAAGCGACATAGTTTTAAAAGCACTCGACCACACTAAAGAATGATGCCAATCGACATAACCTAACCTAACCCAACCAAAACCACCCTAGTCGCTTTTAGATTAAAAAGGAATCTCAACCTCAGAACCATTGGATTGAATAAGAGCATTATTGAATGGAAGACAGAGATTAAATAAAAGGGAATTACACTGGATGAAAAACTCCTCTAGAACGAGCATGAAAAATAGATAACAGTCAAAGCCACAAGATCCCTGATGGTGTGCAGAAACGGGATATAACCCTGTGAGAGATGAATACGGCAATAGTGAGACCAATCCTCACATATGGTGCAGTGGTCTGGGTCCTGAAACTAACACCCCTCCATATGGTAGTGGAGATTATGGCGATGAGGACAACATATATAATGATTGGAGATGGAACCATTAAACGTAACGATGGACCCCTCCCTGTGAATCAGGAAACCTGTGACATGCGCCGAGATAAAATAGGAAACATGTATAGCTTCGTGAAAGAATTTACCACAAAGCTGAGTAGCAAAAAGGAAAACACCATCCCATGACTCAATCGAAAGGCCATTAAATGGTTCACTTATGGCTCTTAAGCAACAGAAAGGACTGGAATAGTAGTATATGGCCCTGAAGCCCAATACTCCAAAAGCTTAGGCAAATCTCCTAGCCTTTTTCAACCGAAAATTCATGCTATTTGGATAGATGTTCAGTTTAATACAGGAAGAGGCTTCCGCAGATAGAAATAATCATCATCAAGTAGCTTCGAATGCTAAGAGAAACTAAACGAACTAAGCATTGATGATTAATGGATGAAAGAACAATTACTTTGTTTTTATACAACTTTTAATAATAACATAATGATAATAATATAATAATAATAATAATAATATTCATTGCATGAAATGTTACATATTGTATCATATTAAGGCAGTGGCAATAAATGAAAGAAGGAGAATTCCTCTAAGTACTGAGTACTTGTTGAGGATTAAAAGAATTTGGAACAAACAAATCAAAATTGTACATTGATAATTTCGTTTTTTTTTTAAGCTATTCTTTTCTAAACTAATGTGTTAAGTGATTCCTAACAGTTATTCTAAAAGAATTTTATTATTGATGATGAATAGACTGATCAGGAACACTATAGAATTACTGATACAATTTCATAAAAATAGAAGGGTTAGATATGGAAGATCTAAAATTATAGATTAAGAAAGCTCATTAGAACAGTTCAACAAATAAAACATAACTTGAAAAAACACATGGAACGAAACATTGTTAAAGTTTATAAAACCTTTGAAAACGATTGAGAACGATTGAAAACGATTGAAAACCAAGGTGAACGACACTTCAATAAGACCAACAAATTGAGAGGGTAGGTAGACTTCAAACTTCAAAAATCTAGATTTTATCTAATATAATATATGGTATTGACAGTAATTAAAGAATCGAGAGATCGGGAAATTTTTGCCACTACACATAAGAATTTTTGTTATCAATTGCCTGGTGTATCACTGTTCTTGGTGTGCTATGTAGCCAGGCTTTAATATTCCGTTTATATCTATTGAATTGTATATATCTGAATTCCGAAGGTAACAAGTCATACAATCTAAGAGCTATATAATGCGTGGTATCTCTCACCTATGTTTTAATAACTCTGTTTTTTTCTGTGGTGAGATTTTAATTTTTGGTATTATAAGTATGTAGATTAAACGAAATACTCTTTTATTCTTATGTTCATAAAGTAATATTGCCTGAGCATAAAGTTGTCGCACATCAAGTTTTTTCGAGGCGATAAAAAGAACGTCACTGTTATGAGTCTTAGGTCTCCTATATGTTATTTTCAGGATCCATTTCTGTATAGTTTCTAATGAAGATTCTTGACTCACGTATGAATTAATACAAAATAAAATTATATGTGTTAATGTGACCTATTTCCCGAGAATTTTGTATGAATAGTTTCTAGTTCTTTTGAATGATTATTTTGCACTCCCCCCCAACCTATCATTCCGTATGCTAACGGTGACTGCACAAGTGAAAGATATAAAGTCGATAAGCAATCTATGTTCAAGAAATTTCTAAGATATCTGAACTTAGGTAAAAGCATTCTAATTTTTTCAACGACATAACATATTTGTGCATCCCACTAAAATGTTTGTCAATCATTATACCGAGATACTTCATTTGGTCAGATTTTCCAATATATAAGGTTTCATTTCCGGACATACTGACATACTAGTTTCAACATCGGAGTTTCATTATCAAAGAGATACAAAATTACGTATTAAAAACATTTCGAGTATAAATAGGAACTGAAATTCAACAGGGTTATTGAGATTACAATTGAGAATAAGGGGTCATTGGAAATTCCGGAACAGGTATATTGCAGGAAAATGAAGTGTAAAGAGATAATTTATGCATTAGGATAATTATTATTTCATATTCTAAGAGTCTTTCTAATGCTGCTTTGAAAGACAAAGGAAAATATCACTTTGGTATAGGTCTAACAGATCATTTAGGATATTGATATAGGACTTTTTAACATCTTCATAATTCTCTATTGATTCTAATGTATTCAATTTGACACCTTTGGCTTAATGATGTTAACTGTTCGAACTATCTAAATTAGAGAAGGTATGTACTGTTTGTAAAAGATGTTAGTGAAGGTTGAGTCCGAAAGAACAACATTGTTCTCGGTTTGTAAGTTTATAATTACAAGTTCTACATATATAAAAGTTATCACAGTCTGAACAAATTAGTTTATGAACTCCAGGTTCACCATATTCATGGATTTTGTCTTCAGCATTATATATAAGATGGCAGAGTTTCTGTGGTTTGTAACTGATTTTGATATTACGGCTTGATGAAATGTTGGCAATATTTTCTCAAACCAAAATATGCCAGAGAAATGAACTCTGTTGTTATATCTTTGTTTTATTTATGGGTTAATTGATGTTTCCTGCAGTTAATTAACTTTGTTATTTGATCCACCGAAAAATCCTCATTGATAGCTATTTGTTTTATTGTGTTCAACCCAATGGGCGTTCTTTTGACAACGGTATTTAGAATGCTGTATGAATTATTAAGTGAAATGCTGATAATTCATAGCTAGGAGTACTAAACGATGAATCAGGAATAGTGGTTGGCTGTAAACGTGGGTTATCTGTGAATGTTGAAGTTTATTGTTATGGTCACGTAATAGTGTTAAATCTAAAAAGTTGATGATCCCATCTTTTTCGGTTTCCAACATCAATTTGATTTTTGGATGACGTTGGTTAATAAATGAAAGAAAACAATTTAAATCTCTGGATTTGCCTTTGACGAAGGGAAGTACATTATCTACGTATCTACCGAAATTGAATGTTATTTTTTGCTTATGTAGAGTTCATAATTTTGTCCTCTAAATCGACATCAAAATGTCTGCTAATAGTGGACTAAACGCATAAAATTTAATATTAAGCTGGCAATAGTTTTGTATTAAGCATAGGCCAAATGCAAGTTCTATTTGATTATGAATAAAAGATCTATCTATATGTGATCTATCTAGAATGTTCTTGAATATATACTCACATTCTGTAGTTGGAATACTTGAAAACATGTTGGCATCAAAGGAAACTAGAAGCCCATTAGTTGGTATATGGTTTTTTTGTCTAGTTCAAACAATTCGACTCAGTTTTTCACAGTAAGTTTAGGCTTATATTTAGCAAATCTTTGGAATTCCTGATCTAATTTGACTACAAGGTCTTCTATTGAACTATTATTGTAAGATACTTTATGTCTTTATGATTTTCAATAAGTTCATAAAATTTAGGAGTGCATGGACTACTGTTAATGAATAAGTCTATACTTTTCTTAAAACCACTGTCAAATAGAGTAAGAATTGTTTATTATCATTGCATTCGATTTATTCGCCTTTGTGAGGGTTAAATTGTTTTCTTTTGATTTCTGAATAACAGATTTAGCATCTGTATTAGTGAATTGTTTTTTATTGTTAGTCAGTGAGGGTGATTTACCTATTTCTAATTTTTTAATTCAGAATTATTCACGTCCACATTGTTTGAAGCTAATTCTACTTCAGTAGTACTAGTTTCTAGAGAGGTGCTATTTTTAATATGTGGAGAATACTTTAGTTCCTCAGTTAGTAAGCGAAGATCTTCCTTTGAGAACTTGATTTTAGAGTAATTAATAACTCTTTCACTAAAATTGAAAGTGGTTGTTTGTTGTAGAGAGTTATTGACAACAGTTTATATTTAAAAAAATTGCTTGGCTTCTATGTTTGTGGGAGATATTTCGTGAGAAATTAATTTACTAACGCAAACTTCAACATAAAACTCATCCAATTCGACAGGATGGAATCCATAAGATAATTTAAAGTGTAATACCTTTGAGTAGAGTGAGATCACTGAATCTTCTCTGTAGAGATTCTTATTTTCTTCTTCAAGCTACAGGATCCTCGCTTCTGTCAGCTACAGGATCCTCGCTTCTGTCAGCACGGTCTCTGCTGCTGCGGATTTCGCACTGGTTTTTAACTGATATAATTGGGGGGTGATGTTCAAATGTAAGCACTGTTGATTGAACCATATATTTTGACTCGCTCTTTGTTTCTTCAAAAACTTATGGAATTTTTTGGCTTGGGTTTGCCGTACAATCAGTTTTTAAAAATCCATCCGGAACTCTATGGTAATTTATCTTTATGATTGAATGGGACTACTTTCGAACTACTCTTAATAATAACATGGAAACGTTACTTCAGTTTCAACACCGAAGTGCCATTATCAAACAGATACAAAATTATGAAGTAAACAGTGAACATTTCAAGTATAAATAGGATCTAGAATACAATACGGTTAATGGGATCACAATTATTTAGAGTAAGGGATCATCGAAAGTTCCGAAACTGGTAGTTTCCGGAAACATACAGTATGAAATATGTAAAAATTTGTGGATTAGAAAGATAGCAATAAAAACAATTCAATACAGATATATCTGAAGTTAGATCAATCATACAAAAATTAAGAGACAACAATTTAACCCTTAAAAAGGTAGATAAATCGAATGCAATAATGATCATTTCTAAACAAGACAATGAGAATAAATGTCAAAGATATCCATTCAGTCGAAATAGATAAAGATCTAACTAACATTTTTCAATTGAAAAATAATTCTTACGAAATAATGAAGCTCTATTTAACAGTGGTTTCTAAAGTATACTCCATGAGACTTATTAACAGTAGTCCATGCTCTCCCAAACATTACGGAATCATTGAAAAATTTGAAGATAATGCCTCTATACGAACTGTAGTATCTTACATTAATAATATAAAACAAGACCTTTACATTGAATCAGAATTTCAAAAAATTAATAATTTTACACCTAAATTCACAGTAAAAAACTCACTCGTATTATTTGAAAAAAAAACATATACCAACTAATAGGGTTCTAGTTCCTTTTCATGTTTTCAAATATCTTAACTACAGTCTATATTCAAGAGCATACTGAACTACTGATGTTTGACCTATGATTAAGTCAAAACTATTGTCAGTTTAATAATGGATCTTATTTATCGAATTCAGGTCTTGCTATGGTTAACTCGTTGAATTCAATATTAACAGATATTTTCATGACAACATTATGAACCGTATAATAGCAAAAATGCACATTCAATTTTGATATGTATATGTATAAAAATTCTCGGGAAATAGGTCACAATAACACTTTGTTTTAACTATTCGTCTTTACGTACGTTTCGGTCTCACGACCATCATCAGAAGACTTACTATGTCTAAAAAGGGGGTTTATTAAAACTAATTATAGCACAAGCGTCCAAATCGCACAATTAAACTTCAATTAAAAGAGCCCACGCCGTCGAAACGAACAGAACCACGAATAATCGAATTGTATCGTCAGAATTAATGTATAAAAATTATTTTTTTGTAGTAAGAATCCGCTATTCAGTAATATTATTAAAATATATGAGTGCATATTGATTGGTATTCTCACAACAAATGAGAAGAACGAAGTTATTTGTCAAGTATCTACTTTCGAAACCAGATGTGTAGGATTTATGACAAGGCCCTTAAGAACAGTTTCAGGCCTGTACTGGGAAATAACAATTACGCATTCTTCCTAAAAACATTTTCTACACTTACAAAGACGTATGTAAGAATTTGCAAGAGATTATTTAATCAAATTAGTATAAATATGACTTAGATTTTGTGTGTCTACCCTATGATTTACAGATTTGGGGTCCCGTTTTATGTGAATCATCTCCAGGATAGATCTTTTATAATAATTAGTTTCCTTAGTTAAGATGTTAACATTTTTGTAATCAAATTGATGGTTATAATCAAAGCAATGCTTAGCAAGGGCGGTGGAATTTTCTAAGTTGTTATTTCTTGTGCTATATTTATGGCCGTACATTCTTTTTTGTAAATATTGTTTAGAGATTCCAGTATAGGTTCCATCACAATCTAAACAATTCAATTTATACACTGTGTGGGTTTGTTTATCTTTGGGTATTAACGGTTTTAGATTTGAGAAATATTTCCCAACACAGTTAGTAGGTTTATGCGCAACATTTATATCATACTTTTTCAAACATTTTTTGATTTTCTCTGAGGTCTCCGGAATGTAAGGTAGAGTTATGAAATTGTCTGTATTACCTTTTATGTTATTTTTATTAGACGAACCATTATAGATTTTGTTTATTCTTTCTTTAATGATAGGATTGAAAAAAGTTTTTGGGTAGCCATTCAATTCTAGTGTAGTACGAACAATTTTTAAATTTTTGGGGCGGTCATCTGCGTGGGACAATTTTATCGCGCGATCTGTAAGGCTGTTTATGACACTTTTTTTATAACAAGCTGGTGCAACGGAATTGAAGTGAAGATAACGTTGAGACCATACTTCTTTAGTAAACCAAGAGGTTTTTATTCTTCCATCAGCATCATGCCTAATGTTCATATCTAGGAAATTTATGTTATTGTTTAATTCTATTTCACAAGTGAATTGAAGTTTACAGTGAAAATTGTTAAATTTATCAATTACATATTGAATTTTATCGTTGGGAACACACATAAGGCAATCGTCTACATACCGTTTGAAGAATACAGGCCGAAAATCTAATGAACTCATAACAGATTCCTCTAGGCACTCCATAACGAGGTTAGCAATGGTAGCTGAAATAGGAGATCCCATTGCTGTGCCGAATATTTGTCCAAAAAATTGCTCACCATACTGAAAGTATGTGCACTCTAAACAAAATTTTACAGCATTTATAAATTCCGATTGATCTAGAGGTGTGTGGTTTTTAATCTCTGCCCAACGTTTTTTGATGCTATTCAATGCCAAAACAACAGGTATATTTGTAAATAAAGAAACAACGTCCAAGGAAATCAGTTGATGGTTTACGGGTACGGATTGATTTTTTATAAATTCATTAAAGTGCCATGAATCTTTTACATAGAATTCATTTTTTCCTATTATATTATTGATAGATTTTGATAGAAATTTTGATAAATTGTAAGTGGGCGCTCCAATATTACTAACAATGGGTCTTAGAGGTATATCATTTTTATGCAGTTTGGGAAGCCCATAGATATAAGGTGCAAGCCCATTATGGCAAATTAATTTATTTTTTAATTCAATAGGGATTATCTTATTCTTATGCCATTTATTTATCAATTTATTCATGTTGTTTTGTACTGATAAAGTAGGATCAGATTTTAATTTTTTATAAGTTGTTTCATCATTTAAAAGGTTTCCTATTTTGTTTTCATAGTCATTTCTATGCATTATGACAGTTTTATTACATTTATCCGCGTTCAAAACTAATATTTGGGGGTCAGCATCTAAGAAATCTTTTGTTATTTTTGTATGATAGTTAAAACGATTCTTTGCAATCCCAACTTCTGCCTTCTGTTTGTTCTTTTTGTTTGTCAAGATGTTACAAACTTTGTTTCTAATTTCGTTTTTCTCTTCTACATTTTTATTCCTAATTCCGCATTCTAAATTTGCAATAATATTATCGATAGGCAGTTTATTATTGTTATTAGGCAATGCAAATTTCGGACCTAAACTTAACGTGTGCTGCACCTCATCCGGAATTTTTATGTCAGTTAGATTTTTCAACCATTGTTCATTGATATTCTTTTTTTCATATGTTACGTCCTTCATTAAATTATTTATCTTTTTAGATTGAATGGCTTTGATTTTGTTGAAATTTTTTTCGAAATTGTTATGCTGAATTTGAAAAAATTGCGATATAAAGTTGCTATCAAAATTTTGATGACAGGTTTGTTTAACCAGTTTGATTTTGTTTCCAACCTCAGCTACAATTGCACATGCTTCTTTAATGCACAGGTTCAAACAGTTTTTATGAAAAGAATTTAATAATTTTGCGTACGCCTTCTTATTTAGCACCTTGCTAAACATATTCTCCTTTGATTTAGATATTATGAAATTTGGATAAACTTGCAAATTCCTACATCTTACCAGAAATATTCTACGATTCTTCTCTCTTGCTAGTATCTTCATTAACTTTCCGTATTCCTTCAAAACTTTAGGATAGGTGGTTGTTCCTTCCATATTAAGGCTTATATCCCAGCCGAAATAATAATAAGATTCTTGACCCAGTATGAATTATATATAAAAATTCTCGGGAAATAGGTCACAATAACACTTTGTTTTAACTATTCGTCTTTACGTACGTTTCGGTCTCACGACCATCATCAGAAGACTTACTATGTCTAAAAAGGGGGTTTATTAAAACTAATTATAGCACAAGCGTCCAAATCGCACAATTAAACTTCAATTAAAAGAGCCCACGCCGTCGAAACGAACAGAACCACGAATAATCGAATTGTATCGTCAGAATTAATGTATAAAAATTATTTTTTTGTAGTAAGAATCCGCTATTCAGTAATATTATTAAAATATATGAGTGCATATTGATTGGTATTCTCACAACAAATAAGAAGAACGAAGTTATTTGTCAAGTATCTACTTTCGAAACCAGATGTGTAGGATTTATGACAAGGCCCTTAAGAACGGTTTCAGGCCTGTACTGGGAAATAACAATTACGAATTCTTCCTTAAAACATTTTCTACACTTATAAAGACGTATGTAAGAATTTGCAAGAGATTATTTAATCAAATTAGTATAAATATGACTTAGATTTTGTGTGTCTACCCTATGATTCACAGATTTGGGGTCCCGTTTTATGTGAATCATCTCCAGGATAGATCTTTTATAATAATTAGTTTCCTTAGTTAAGATGTTAACATTTTTGTAATCAAATTGATGGTTATAATCAAAGCAATGCTTAGCAAGGGCGGTGGAATTTTCTAAGTTGTTATTTCTTGTGCTATATTTATGGCCGTACATTCTTTTTTGTAAATATTGTTTAGAGATTCCAGTATAGGTTCCATCACAATCTAAACAATTAAATTGTTTAGATTGTGATGGAACCTATACTGGAATCTCTAAACAATATTTACAAAAAAGAATGTACGGCCATAAATATAGCACAAGAAATAACAAATTGTTTAGATTGTGATGGAACCTATACTGGAATCTCTGAACAATATTTACAAAAAAAAAAAAAAAAAAAGAATGTACGGCCATGAATATAGCACAAGAAATAACAACTTAGAAAATTCCACCGCCCTTGCTAAGCATTGCTTTGATTATAACCATCAATTTGATTACAAAAATGTTAACATCTTAACTAAGGAAACTAATTATTATGAAAGATCTATCCTGGAGATGATTCACATAAAACGGGACCCCAAATCTGTAAATCATAGGGTAGACACACAAAATCTAAGTCATATTTATACTAATTTGATTAAATAATCTCTTGCAAATTCTTACATACGTCTTTATAAGTGTAGAAAATGTTTTTAGGAAGAATTCGTAATTGTTATTTCCCAGTACAGGCCTGAAACCGTTCTTAAGGGCCTTGTCATAAATCCTACACATCTGGTTTCGAAAGTAGATACTTGACAAATAACTTCGTTCTTCTCATTTGTTGTGAGAATACCAATCAATATGCACTCATATAAGTAGGTATACTGACACTTGGGCCCGCCTGATAGAGAGCCTTATCAGATGTAGGCAACCAGTAGCGCATGCGCGGTTTGCCCAGACAGGTATCGGTCCATAGAGCTTACGATGATCACCGAACTTCCGACCATAGAGGTCTGGGTGTGAGGTTAGTTGGACGTAACGTTACTAACCCGCGAAATTCAAACGTGTCCATAGAGCTTACGATGATTATAGAACTTTCGACCATAGAGGTTTGGATGTGAGGTTAGTTGGATGTGACGTCATCGACCCGCCAAATTCAAACGTAGAGGTGTTTTGGTGATGTTTATCATGGCCGACGTTGGAAGCGAATGTCAGAAGAATAAACGTCAAAACCACAATATGACTGATGTTGTAGCTACATCGCCGCCATCTTTTGATGAACCGATGAACTATCATACTTAAATGTCAATGTCAGACCAGTTAACTTCAAACAACTACAATTACCGATGTTGTAGCCTATATCGCCATCTATCACTAAACCGATGAACTATCATAGCTGAATGTCAATGTCAGAACAAATAACGTCAAAGGACGACATCTATGAGGTATTTTGTTCAATTCAAAATATGACTGATGTTATAGCTACATCGTCGCCATCTTTTAATGAACCGATGAACTATCATACTTAAATGTCAATGTCAGAACAGTTAACTTCAAATGACTACATCTATGAATGAACCGATCAACCGTCATGCATACCTGTCAACGTCAAAGGACGACATCTATGAGGTTAATGTTTATGCGCGGGAAATTTATGAACCGATGAACTATCATAGCTGGATGTCAATGTCAGAACAGTTAACGTCAAAGGACGACATCTATGAGACTCCAATTCAAAATGTTACCGATGTTGTAGCCTATATCGCCATCTATCACTAAACCGATGAACTATCATAGCTGAATGTCAATGTCAGAACAGTTAACGTCAAAGGACGACATCTATGAGGTATTTTGTTAATGTTTTCGAGCGGGAAGTTTCATCTCAATTTAAAAAAAAAACGATATATTAATGAACTATCATAGCTTGATGTCCATGTCAGAACAGCTAACGTCAAAGGACGACATCTATGAGGTGTTTTGCTGATGTTTGCGCGAAGAATTTCAAAAATTTGACTCATGTTGTAGCTATACTGTCATTTATTATTGAACCACACCGTAATTCCAAAAATAATGAACTTGTATGAGGTATCTTGTTAATGTTTTTGAGCGGGAAATTCATGAACCGATGAACTATCATGGCTGGATGTCAATGTCAGAACAGTTAACGTCAAAGGACGACATCTATGAGACTCCAATTCAAAATGTTACCGATGTTGTAGCCTATATCGCCATCTAATAATAAACCGATGAACTATCATAGATGAATGTCACTGTCAGAACAGTTAACGTCAAAGGACGACATCTATGAGGTATTTTGTTAATGTTTTTGAGCGTGAAGTTTCATCTCAATTCAAAAAACGATATATTAATGAACTTTCATAGCTTGATGTCCATGTCAGAACAGCTAACGCCAAAGGACGACATCTATGAGGTGTTTTGCTGATGTTTGCGCGAGGAATTTTAAAAATTTGACTCATGTTGTAGCTATACTGTCATTTATTATTGAACCACACCGTAATTCCAGAAATAATGAACTTTTTAACCTACAAATTTCCTCAACGTTAAATGATTACAATGGGACTCACTCATCAGGTAAACTATGAAATTCGGTGTCATGGCGGCTATCGCGGGAATTTCAAACGAGGTGTCTGTTACGTAGATCTTCAAGGAGGTGTCATGGCGTCTGTCACGTGAACTGTCATGGCGGTTATCGCGGGAATTTAAAACGAGGTGTCTGTTACGTGGATCTTCAACGAGATGTTGTGGCGTCTGTCACGTGAACTGTCATGACAGCTAACGCGGGAATTTCAAACAATGTGTCTGTTTCGTGAATCTTCAACGAGGTGTCGTGGCGTATTTCACGTGGGTCTTAAACAGAATAGAACTTTTTCTAGAACCTAAATTACACAAAACAATACCAAATTGAGAGGTGTAATAGCTACAGCTGCAGCACTATCAACCGTCATGCATACCTGTAAACGTCAGAAATGTTAACGTCAAAAGACGACATCTATGAGGTACTTATGTAATGTTTGCGTGGGAAATTTATGAATCGATGACTATCATGGCTGGATGTCAATGTTAGAACAGTTAACGTCAAAGGATGACATCTATGAGACTCCAATTCAAAATATTACTGATGTTGTAGCTATATCGCCATCTTTTAATAAACCGATGAACTATCACACCTGAATGTCAATGTTAGAACAGTTAACGTCAAAGGACGACATCTATGAGATATTTTGTTAATGTTTTTGCGCGGGAAGTCCCATCTCAACTCAAAATATGATCTATTAGTGAACCGGTGAACTATCATGACTGGATGTCAATCTCAGAACAGTTAACGTCAAAGGACAACATCTATGAGACCCCAATTCAGAATATTACTATATCGCCATCTATTGATAAACCGATGAACTATCACAACTGAATGTCAATGTCAGAACAGTTAACGTCAAAGGACGATATCTATGAGGTATTTTGTTAAAGTTTTTGCGTGGGAAGTTGCATCTCGATTCAAAATATGATCTATTAATGAACCGATGAACTGTCATAGCTGAATGTCAATGTCAGAACAGTAAACGTAAGAGGACGACATCTATGAGACCCAAATTCAAAATATTACTGATTCTGTGGATATATCACCATCTATTATTAAACCGATGAACTATCATAGTTAAATATCAATTTCGGAACAGCTAACGTCAAGGACGACATCTATGAGGTGTTTTGGTAACGTTTTGTCTGGAAATCACTCTCAAAATTAAAAATTGTCACTTATGTTGTAGCTATATTGTCGTTCATTAATACCACACCCTAATCTCAAGATAATGAACCAGCAAAATAACCTAGAAATGTCTACTTACATATATGAAGTGTTTACACCAAAAGCACATTAAGTATTAAGTATTCATTTCTACATGCACCTGCGTCATCACATTCACTTTATACTGATTATGAGAACGACAACAGTCGTACAATGAGAGGAATTCATTAAGTAAACAAATAACAATGAGTGAATCATTTTTTTTTTACTACACACAATCTGGTGAATTTCGTTTAGGATTGAATGCGAAAATATTAAATTTGATTGTACATATCGATAGTTTGATTAAAATTCTAATAATGCATCCCAAACGTTATTTCGTTTATATTGGTTCACACAACATTTGAACGCGTATATTGTTCAAGTGCTTGGAATTGAAAATTCGAATTTTTGGAGCCTAAGTAATAAGAAATCTAAGGTATGGTGTTTATACTAGCGTGTGTATTGAAATCAAACTTTTGAGAATATCAATGAAATCATACAATTCCAGCAGCCCGAAGGTTCGTTTGCAATTTTACGAATGATGATGAACGATAAAAATGAATATTTTAACTTTTCTTTATAACTTAGGTATTGACGTGACGTATAAAACTCAGAATAATTCGGAACGATTGATTTTTATTGTTATCCACGATTATCAACCTATATCTAAATCAGTTCGAGATGCAGACTTTTCAATTTATCGATATTTCGAAAGCCCACTTATACTGAACTAAGAATTTACAATACTTCAAACTATCCATTTCGCTTAAAATATACATAGCAGTATATTATAGAAACTTTGTTAAAGATCACATAAAAATCGAATGATTCGAGATGTAGACTCATGAGCTCTAGAAGCCTTAGGATCAGTTGCAAGAGGTGCAAGTGCTATCGAAAATACGGTGGTTAACCAGCTAAAAACAACGGAACACATTGGGTAGCGTTCAGAAAAAAATCGATAACGATGTGGAATATTTTGATTGTTTTGGAAATTTGAAGCCACCAAAGGAACTCGTTCGATATTTGGGTGGGAACGTTAGGATTTTCTACAATAACAACACCTATCAGAACTATAATCAAGTGATATGTGAACAGTTGTGCGTGAACTTTCTCACCGAAATTGTCGAAAGTATCAATTAAACCTTAGTCAGTCTATATCGAAACATCAAGCGAATCGCATCATCATGAGAATCGCATTAGTTGACATTCAGGGGTTCTTCATTGACGATGCCTTCCATTCAAAAGAAATGTGTATACAAATTGGATTCAAACGTCATTATTCCTTATTCAAACCGCACACATCTTATTCATCGCTGAATGCAAAGGAGCGAAAGTCCGTATGGTATTTACAAAAGTCTTATCATGGACTCGATTATGCATCTGGAAATGTGGATTAATAAATAATATTCTTAAATCGATTCAACTATGTGCAGTCGACTATATTTATGTTCGTGGTCAGCAAAAAGCAGAGTTTTTGAGAAGGAAGTGTATAGAATTGGATATTTTCCCACACATCGTAGATGTTCACAGTTTCGATGGTACTAAATGTGAAACGGGGAAATTCGAGCAAACAATTTGACCTGTCTGAATCATCGTAATGACGGTGGTAAATACATGTGTGCAGTTCAACATGTGGATAAATGACAGCAGTGGTTTCTGAATGTAATACTACCTAAATTATATGTATTTTCTGAAATAAATATTATTATTACACCTATCTCCTTTATATAATTATTTATTCAGATGGTAAATAGCTTTGTTTACATTTTTTAACAAACCTTTTCAATATTAATACTGATAAAGAAGATAAAATAGCATACAAAATTGCTAAAATTTTATGAATAACTCCTTCTAGTGTGGATGATGCTGATATTGTCTCTTGTATAAGATGTGGTAAACATGATGATTGCCATTCAGCGATATGCTCCATCACTTCGATCATGGAATAAGAGTTTGAGTTTATAATGTATGATTGTCTTGTGGAATGTTAAACGTGAATACCTCCAATTGATTATCGTTGATTTATTGTGTCCAACAAAGAGAGTTCCTTGATATTATATACGTTTGAAGAAATCGGGAAACTTTGAATATCAACCACTATGAATGACATTTCAAACTAGAATGATAAACTATTCAAATATCTAGTTGCATATGCGTGGATCATTGACATATTTCTTTGATGTTATCGAAATTTCGAAAGAGTACGTCGAAGCACAAAATTTGTAGTGATGTTGGACTTATCCTATAGTTGACGTCATCGACCTCCCCTCCCATCTCAGAAAACATTTGAAACATCTTAAAGGTGTAAGAATTTGAAGTATCTCTTCGAATGCTGCGCATATCCATTATCTCACATCGGTATGGTAGTAGTGCGATTCGATAAAAATCGACACCCATATCATGTAGCACTCTAAAACAATCAAGTATATACGATCCTGGTTTCGGAACGATACCCGAAATTTGATGCAATATGATTTTTCTCATTCTTCTATGTTTATATTTGAACTGACCTTCTATATTCATATCGATTATCTTCCAATCTTCTGGAGGGGGAGGATCGAAATCTCCTCCGAAATAGAAAATATCAGCATACGCCCAATCGGTCGAGGCCCCCACAAGGAAAGTTACGAATTCTCCAGCGATTATCCAATTTTTGGATGGTAATTGTAATTCTTCGAGGATTTTCATCAAATTCGGTGGACATACGCTTATTACGAATTTCTTCGCATCGTACACGGTGGTAAGCACACTATGAATAAAACTGTTGTATAATCGAGGAGACATTATTACGAACTGAGTTCGATTTAGTTGGAGCAGTCACACACTCCCTCATACTCTGCGCTATTGACTTTTTCAACCCAAAATATACAATCAAAACTAAATGGTATTCTTGCGGGTGAGAGATAAGAGGTCGATCGAACTGGTAAGTATACATCTAAAATCGTGAAATCATGAACATTTTCAGACGCGGGTTCGGATCCCTCTGCATCTTTCTCACCAAAGAATACCATTTTTAATCGAACGCGCTGACAATAGTGGAAAACGATAAAAATCAATCGTTTCGAATTACTCTGAGTTTTTATTCAAATACCATTTTTTACAAAATCTTCTCAATTCATTAATTATTTCACGTTTCTCTTCGATATATCCTTGTAGAGATATGATTTCTTCTAACCGGTGCAGTAGAACATCTGGGTTGGACCAGTAAATTATACTTTTATCTCGACTGTGGAATAACATAATATGACGATTCAAATTGTCTCGGCGAGAAAATGTAACTTCACAATGCTTGCATGAGAAACGGTGTATTTTGAAATGTTTTTTCTCGTGCCGCCTCAGCGCATTTGCTCTCGAAAATTCCCTTTGACATTGCCCACAAACGTGCATGGTGGTTGATGATCAACTAATGACATTGTGATACAGTGTTACCCTGTTTTCAAAGACCCTCCCAATAACGATTGGATCCTCCCAAAGAACGTTTGGACCCTCCCAAGAAAAACGTTTGTATTGCTCTCGAAAATTCCCTTTGACATTGCCCGCAAACGTGCATGGTGGTTGATGATCAACTAATGACATTGTGATACAGTGTTACCCTGTTTTCAAAGACCCTCCCAATAACGATTGGATCCTCCCAAAGAACGTTTGGACCCTCCCAAGAAAAACGTTTGTATTGCTCTCGAAAATTCCCTTTTACTTTGCCCGCAAACGTGCATGATATTTGATGATTAACTAATGACAATCTGATATGGTGTTACCCTGTTTTTCAAAGACCCTCCAAAATTGATGGGGATTTTTCATGCATTGCAGACATTTCGAACTCTTCTAAAATCAGATCTAACACTATCTTTGCAGAATATTTTGTTGCAACCGATTGATTTTTCTCGATTTAGTTGGAGCTTCACTTACAAAATATTCATTTAACCTCGCGCAGGTCATTTTTTATTGTAGTTCGATGTGAATTTGTCGATATTTCGAAAGCCTACTGATCTCAAAATCTACAATATTTCAAACTGTTCATTTTGCTCAATATATATTTTTAAATATGAAATGAAGTATCGAAACGATTGATTTTTATCGTAATCCACGATTGTTAATAATTATTTAAATCAATCTATGAATAAAACAAATGCATTACTTGAGTAATTATAGTAGTATAGAGTAGTATAGAGTATTATGCTACTCAGAAATTATGAGTCAGCATAGTGTGTAAATTATTTATATTTATCTCCCGCACATGATGGAACATTGATGTATCTATAATAATTGTTGACAGGCACATTCCTCACATCAGGTCGTTGTACATTTGTTGAACAGGGGTGTATCAGAATGAATTTATGTTTTAGAGAAAGAATTTCATTTGGTAATATGAATTATAGTTAACTATAAGATTCAAGTAAATGAAATACAAAATTTATTTTTAATTATTTTATATGTACACTCTACATAAATACAACTACACACAACCAGCACCAGCGACACCTACGGAGTTAATCTGAAAAGAGAAAGATATTTTGAGTATAGATAATATGTTACTATTTTAACGTTTCCACCAGAAAATAAAGAAGAACATTTTAGAAAATGAGGTGAATGGTATTTTACTCATATAGAAAAGATCTATACTTGTCAACTTTCGAACCATTAAGAAAATGATCCTGAGACCTAGTGGAGTGATTTAGATCCTTACACGTAGTACTGTTCTATGAGGTCATGCATTTCTAAATTACATTTGATCGACTAACCTATACTACAGAGCTCAGTTAACAAACTTGAATAATCCAAATTCTATTCCGGCTCCCTCGTGTCACAATCAGACCCATACCCCACCCATCTCAAAAGATACTCCATATACCCCGTTTCGCCAATTCTAACCGCCAGGATTCTTTCAACCGGATAATATTCATAATCCATCCCTATAATTCCATTAAACTATTATGAAAATCGGATACATCAAAGAAAGAATCTTATTAAATAACTCTTCATACAACAAATTTCTTAATATAGTTAACATCATCGATAACATAACAATTATTATAGCTTCATTCTCTCTAAATCACTCAACTAACCTGTACTGTTAAATTCGGCTAACAGCCTGGGGCAATTCAAGTTCCATTCCGGCTCCCACGTATCATATTCCAAACCATACCCCACCAACCTCAAAAGATATTCCATGTGCCCCATTTCGCCGATTCTAGCCGCCAGGATTCTTTCAACTGGATAATATTCATAATCCATCTCTATAATTTCATTAAACTATTATGAAAATCGGATACATCAAAGAAAGAATCTTATTAAATAACTCTTCATACAACAAATTTCTTAATATAGTTAACATCATCGATAACATAACAATTATTATAGCTTCATTCTCTCTAAATCACTCAACTAACCTGTACTGTTAAATTCGGCTAACAGCCTGGGGCAATTCAAGTTCCATTCCGGCTCCCACGTATCATATTCCAAACCATACCCCACCCACCTCAAAAGATATTCCATGTGCCCCATTTCGCCGATTCTAGCCGCCAGGATTCTTTCAACTGGATAATATGTAAAATCCATTTCATTTAATTTCCTGAAACTATTTCAGAAAATATTGAAGAGTTGTGAAAGTTAACTGTTCAATGAATTATTCTTTGAAATTAGGAGAAAATGTGTTTCTTTGTTTTGGAAACATAATAAAATTCCTTTCAAATCAAATTAAAATTGATGAAAAATGATATCTAATCAATAACTAATAGAAAAATCAAAACGAAATTATTACAAAAAATATTAAGATCTGAAAAAGTTAACTTCATAATCAATGAATATTGATCTGAAAGAAAAATTGGTTCATTGAAATTAGTGGAAATGATATTTTTAAGTTGTGAAAACATCAGAAAATGTGTTTCTTTGTTTCGAAAACATAATAAAATTCCTTTCAAATCAAATTAGTTAAGTTAAGTTACCTGTTAAGTTAACTGTTCAATGAATTATTCTTTGAAATTAGGAGAAAATGTGTTTCTTTGTTTTGGAAACATAATAAAATTCCTTTCAAATCAAATTAAAATTGATGAAAAATGATATCTAATCAATAACTAATAGAAAAATCAAAACGAAATTATTACAAAAAATATTAAGATCTGAAAAAGTTAACTTCATAATCAATGAATATTGATCTGAAAGAAAAATTGGTTCATTGAAATTAGTGGAAATGATATTTTTAAGTTGTGATAACATCAGAAAATGTGTTTCTTTGTTTCGAAAACATAATAAAATTCCTTTCAAATCAAATTAGTTAAGTTAAGTTACCTGTTAAGTTAACTGTTCAATGAATTATTCTTTGAAATTAGGAGAAAATGTGTTTCTTTGTTTTGGAAACATAATAAAATTCCTTTCAAATCAAATTAAAATTGATGAAAAATGATATCTAATCAATAACTAATAGAAAAATCAAAACGAAATTATTGTAAAAAATATTAAAATATGAAAAAGTTAACTTCATAATCAATGAATATTGATCTGAAAGAAAAATTGGTTCATTGAAATTAGTGGAAATGATATTTTTAAGTTGTGAAAACATCAGAAAATGTGTTTCTTTGTTTTGAAAACATAATAAAATTATTACAAAAAATATTAAGATCTGAAAAAGTTAACTTCATAATCAATGAATACTGATGTGAAAGAAAAATTGGTTCACTGAAATTAGTGGAAATGAGATTTTGAAGTTGTGAAAACATCATAAATTTTCTTTCAATCACAACTAGTCTTTCATAAATTAGGTTAAAACATATTTAATCCTTACTTCCTTCCGGTAAATTATATTTTACAATTGATAAAAATAGCATCTCATGAATAACTAACTAACAGGAAAATTGAAACTTACCTTGAAACAGCCGAACACAAATAATTTCTCGTACATTAAACACTACTATATATAGACTAATTTTATATTACCTAAGGAAAAAAGTAGACGCCTTTGCTTAAATTGTTGTTGTGAATGAATGATATCTAGCTGAAAGGAAACTGAGTTTGTGTTCTATTATATTGCATAATAGTTTGATAAATAATTAGAACAATGATTGATTCAAATCATCATATTTTATAAGGCAATAATAGACTCACGGGCTTGAGAGGAATGGCTCTAATTATTCTGCGGATTACTATTATGAATATTAATTCTATGTGATATGAATCAATATAATATTTTTATATACATAAAATAGTAA
Source organism: Endomychus coccineus (assembly GCA_958510875.1). Taxonomy (NCBI): domain Eukaryota; kingdom Metazoa; phylum Arthropoda; class Insecta; order Coleoptera; family Endomychidae; genus Endomychus; species Endomychus coccineus. Next base: position 62,883 of record CAUEHT010000108.1, read on the forward strand.
CATATTATCTATACTTAAAATATCTTTCTCTCCTAGATGATGAATTGATGACCTTTGACCACACATCCAACTACAATAAAAAATGACCTGCGCGAGGTTAAATGAATATTTTGTAGGTGAAGCTCCAACTAAATCGAGAAAAATCAATCGGTTGCAACAAAATATTCTGCAAAGATAGTGTTAGATCTGATTTTAGAAGAGTTCGAAATGTCTGCAATGCATGAAAAATCCCCATCAATTTTGGAGGGTCTTTGAAAAACAGGGTAACACCATATCAGATTGTCATTAGTTAATCATCAAATATCATGCACGTTTGCGGGCAAAGTAAAAGGGAATTTTCGAGAGCAATACAAACGTTTTTCTTGGGAGGGTCCAAACGTTCTTTGGGAGGATCCAATCGTTATTGGGAGGGTCTTTGAAAACAGGGTAACACTGTATCACAATGTCATTAGTTGATCATCAACCACCATGCACGTTTGCGGGCAATGTCAAAGGGAATTTTCGAGAGCAATACAAACGTTTTTCTTGGGAGGGTCCAAACGTTCTTTGGGAGGATCCAATCGTTATTGGGAGGGTCTTTGAAAACAGGGTAACACTGTATCACAATGTCATTAGTTGATCATCAACCACCATGCACGTTTGCGGGCAATGTCGAAGGGAATTTTCGAGAGCAAATGCGCTGAGGCGGCACGAGAAAAAACATTTCAAAATACACCGTTTCTCATGCAAGCATTGTGGAGTTACATTTTCTCGCCGAGACAATTTGAATCGTCATATTATGTTATTCCACAGTCGAGATAAAAGTATAATTTACTGGTCCAACCCAGATGTTCTACTGCACCGGTTAGAAGAAATCATATCTCTACAAGGATATATCGAAGAGAAACGTGAAATAATTAATGAATTGAGAAGATTTTGTAAAAAATGGTATTTGAATAAAAACTCAGAGTAATTCGAAACGATTGATTTTTATCGTTTTCCACTATTGTCAGCGCGTTCGATTAAAAATGGTATTCTTTGGTGAGAAAGATGCAGAGGGATCCGAACCCGCGTCTGAAAATGTTCATGATTTCACGATTTTAGATGTATACTTACCAGTTCGATCGACCTCTTATCTCTCACCCGCAAGAATACCATTTAGTTTTGATTGTATATTTTGGGTTGAAAAAGTCAATAGCGCAGAGTATGAGGGAGTGTGTGACTGCTCCAACTAAATCGAACTCAGTTCGTAATAATGTCTCCTCGATTATACAACAGTTTTATTCATAGTGTGCTTACCACCGTGTACGATGCGAAGAAATTCGTAATAAGCGTATGTCCACCGAATTTGATGAAAATCCTCGAAGAATTACAATTACCATCCAAAAATTGGATAATCGCTGGAGAATTCGTAACTTTCCTTGTGGGGGCCTCGACCGATTGGGCGTATGCTGATATTTTCTATTTCGGAGGAGATTTCGATCCTCCCCCTCCAGAAGATTGGAAGATAATCGATATGAATATAGAAGGTCAGTTCAAATATAAACATAGAAGAATGAGAAAAATCATATTGCATCAAATTTCGGGTATCGTTCCGAAACCAGGATCGTATATACTTGATTGTTTTAGAGTGCTACATGATATGGGTGTCGATTTTTATCGAATCGCACTACTACCATACCGATGTGAGATAATGGATATGCGCAGCATTCGAAGAGATACTTCAAATTCTTACACCTTTAAGATGTTTCAAATGTTTTCTGAGATGGGAGGGGAGGTCGATGACGTCAACTATAGGATAAGTCCAACATCACTACAAATTTTGTGCTTCGACGTACTCTTTCGAAATTTCGATAACATCAAAGAAATATGTCAATGATCCACGCATATGCAACTAGATATTTGAATAGTTTATCATTCTAGTTTGAAATGTCATTCATAGTGGTTGATATTCAAAGTTTCCCGATTTCTTCAAACGTATATAATATCAAGGAACTCTCTTTGTTGGACACAATAAATCAACGATAATCAATTGGAGGTATTCACGTTTAACATTCCACAAGACAATCATACATTATAAACTCAAACTCTTATTCCATGATCGAAGTGATGGAGCATATCGCTGAATGGCAATCATCATGTTTACCACATCTTATACAAGAGACAATATCAGCATCATCCACACTAGAAGGAGTTATTCATAAAATTTTAGCAATTTTGTATGCTATTTTATCTTCTTTATCAGTATTAATATTGAAAAGGTTTGTTAAAAAATGTAAACAAAGCTATTTACCATCTGAATAAATAATTATATAAAGGAGATAGGTGTAATAATAATATTTATTTCAGAAAATACATATAATTTAGGTAGTATTACATTCAGAAACCACTGCTGTCATTTATCCACATGTTGAACTGCACACATGTATTTACCACCGTCATTACGATGATTCAGACAGGTCAAATTGTTTGCTCGAATTTCCCCGTTTCACATTTAGTACCATCGAAACTGTGAACATCTACGATGTGTGGGAAAATATCCAATTCTATACACTTCCTTCTCAGAAACTCTGCTTTTTGCTGACCACGAACATAAATATAGTCGACTGCACATAGTTGAATCGATTTAAGAATATTATTCATTAATCCACATTTCCAGATGCATAATCGAGTCCATGATAAGACTTTTGTAAATACCATACGGACTTTCGCTCCTTTGCATTCAGCGATGAATAAGATGTGTGCGGTTTGAATAAGGAATAATGACGTTTGAATCCAATTTGTATACACATTTCTTTTGAATGGAAGGCATCGTCAATGAAGAACCCCTGAATGTCAACTAATGCGATTCTCATGATGATGCGATTCGCTTGATGTTTCGATATAGACTGACTAAGGTTTAATTGATACTTTCGACAATTTCGGTGAGAAAGTTCACGCACAACTGTTCACATATCACTTGATTATAGTTCTGATAGGTGTTGTTATTGTAGAAAATCCTAACGTTCCCACCCAAATATCGAACGAGTTCCTTTGGTGGCTTCAAATTTCCAAAACAATCAAAATATTCCACATCGTTATCGATTTTTTTCTGAACGCTACCCAATGTGTTCCGTTGTTTTTAGCTGGTTAACCACCGTATTTTCGATAGCACTTGCACCTCTTGCAACTGATCCTAAGGCTTCTAGAGCTCATGAGTCTACATCTCGAATCATTCGATTTTTATGTGATCTTTAACAAAGTTTCTATAATATACTGCTATGTATATTTTGAGCGAAATGGATAGTTTGAAGTATTGTAAATTCTTAGTTCAGTATAAGTGGGCTTTCGAAATATCGATAAATTGAAAAGTCTGCATCTCGAACTGATTTAGATATAGGTTGATAATCGTGGATAACAATAAAAATCAATCGTTCCGAATTATTCTGAGTTTTATACGTCACGTCAATACCTAAGTTATAAAGAAAAGTTAAAATATTCATTTTTATCGTTCATCATCATTCGTAAAATTGCAAACGAACCTTCGGGCTGCTGGAATTGTATGATTTCATTGATATTCTCAAAAGTTTGATTTCAATACACACGCTAGTATAAACACCATACCTTAGATTTCTTATTACTTAGGCTCCAAAAATTCGAATTTTCAATTCCAAGCACTTGAACAATATACGCGTTCAAATGTTGTGTGAACCAATATAAACGAAATAACGTTTGGGATGCATTATTAGAATTTTAATCAAACTATCGATATGTACAATCAAATTTAATATTTTCGCATTCAATCCTAAACGAAATTCACCAGATTGTGTGTAGTAAAAAAAAAAATGATTCACTCATTGTTATTTGTTTACTTAATGAATTCCTCTCATTGTACGACTGTTGTCGTTCTCATAATCAGTATAAAGTGAATGTGATGACGCAGGTGCATGTAGAAATGAATACTTAATACTTAATGTGCTTTTGGTGTAAACACTTCATATATGTAAGTAGACATTTCTAGGTTATTTTGCTGGTTCATTATCTTGAGATTAGGGTGTGGTATTAATGAACGACAATATAGCTACAACATAAGTGACAATTTTTAATTTTGAGAGTGATTTCCAGACAAAACGTTACCAAAACACCTCATAGATGTCGTCCTTGACGTTAGCTGTTCCGAAATTGATATTTAACTATGATAGTTCATCGGTTTAATAATAGATGGTGATATATCCACAGAATCAGTAATATTTTGAATTTGGGTCTCATAGATGTCGTCCTCTTACGTTTACTGTTCTGACATTGACATTCAGCTATGACAGTTCATCGGTTCATTAATAGATCATATTTTGAATCGAGATGCAACTTCCCACGCAAAAACTTTAACAAAATACCTCATAGATATCGTCCTTTGACGTTAACTGTTCTGACATTGACATTCAGTTGTGATAGTTCATCGGTTTATCAATAGATGGCGATATAGTAATATTTTGAATTGGGGTCTCATAGATGTTGTCCTTTGACGTTAACTGTTCTGAGATTGACATCCAGTCATGATAGTTCACCGGTTCACTAATAGATCATATTTTGAATTGAGATGGGACTTCCCGCGCAAAAACATTAACAAAATATCTCATAGATGTCGTCCTTTGACGTTAACTGTTCTAACATTGACATTCAGGTGTGATAGTTCATCGGTTTATTAAAAGATGGCGATATAGCTACAACATCAGTAATATTTTGAATTGGAGTCTCATAGATGTCATCCTTTGACGTTAACTGTTCTAACATTGACATCCAGCCATGATAGTCATCGATTCATAAATTTCCCACGCAAACATTACATAAGTACCTCATAGATGTCGTCTTTTGACGTTAACATTTCTGACGTTTACAGGTATGCATGACGGTTGATAGTGCTGCAGCTGTAGCTATTACACCTCTCAATTTGGTATTGTTTTGTGTAATTTAGGTTCTAGAAAAAGTTCTATTCTGTTTAAGACCCACGTGAAATACGCCACGACACCTCGTTGAAGATTCACGAAACAGACACATTGTTTGAAATTCCCGCGTTAGCTGTCATGACAGTTCACGTGACAGACGCCACAACATCTCGTTGAAGATCCACGTAACAGACACCTCGTTTTAAATTCCCGCTATAACCGCCATGACAGTTCACGTGACAGACGCCATGACACCTCCTTGAAGATCTACGTAACAGACACCTCGTTTGAAATTCCCGCGATAGCCGCCATGACACCGAATTTCATAGTTTACCTAATGAGTGAGTCCCATTGTAATCATTTAACGTTGAGGAAATTTGTAGGTTAAAAAGTTCATTATTTCTGGAATTACGGTGTGGTTCAATAATAAATGACAGTATAGCTACAACATGAGTCAAATTTTTAAAATTCCTCGCGCAAACATCAGCAAAACACCTCATAGATGTCGTCCTTTGGCGTTAGCTGTTCTGACATGGACATCAAGCTATGAAAGTTCATTAATATATCGTTTTTTGAATTGAGATGAAACTTCACGCTCAAAAACATTAACAAAATACCTCATAGATGTCGTCCTTTGACGTTAACTGTTCTGACATTGACATTCAGCTATGATAGTTCATCGGTTTAGTGATAGATGGCGATATAGGCTACAACATCGGTAACATTTTGAATTGGAGTCTCATAGATGTCGTCCTTTGACGTTAACTGTTCTGACATTGACATCCAGCTATGATAGTTCATCGGTTCATAAATTTCCCGCGCATAAACATTAACCTCATAGATGTCGTCCTTTGACGTTGACAGGTATGCATGACGGTTGATCGGTTCATTCATAGATGTAGTCATTTGAAGTTAACTGTTCTGACATTGACATTTAAGTATGATAGTTCATCGGTTCATTAAAAGATGGCGACGATGTAGCTATAACATCAGTCATATTTTGAATTGAACAAAATACCTCATAGATGTCGTCCTTTGACGTTATTTGTTCTGACATTGACATTCAGCTATGATAGTTCATCGGTTTAGTGATAGATGGCGATATAGGCTACAACATCGGTAATTGTAGTTGTTTGAAGTTAACTGGTCTGACATTGACATTTAAGTATGATAGTTCATCGGTTCATCAAAAGATGGCGGCGATGTAGCTACAACATCAGTCATATTGTGGTTTTGACGTTTATTCTTCTGACATTCGCTTCCAACGTCGGCCATGATAAACATCACCAAAACACCTCTACGTTTGAATTTGGCGGGTCGATGACGTCACATCCAACTAACCTCACATCCAAACCTCTATGGTCGAAAGTTCTATAATCATCGTAAGCTCTATGGACACGTTTGAATTTCGCGGGTTAGTAACGTTACGTCCAACTAACCTCACACCCAGACCTCTATGGTCGGAAGTTCGGTGATCATCGTAAGCTCTATGGACCGATACCTGTCTGGGCAAACCGCGCATGCGCTACTGGTTGCCTACATCTGATAAGGCTCTCTATCAGGCGGGCCCAAGTGTCAGTATACCTACTCATATATTTTAATAATATTACTGAATAGCGGATTCTTACTACAAAAAAATAATTTTTATACATTAATTCTGACGATACAATTCGATTATTCGTGGTTCTGTTCGTTTCGACGGCGTGGGCTCTTTTAATTGAAGTTTAATTGTGCGATTTGGACGCTTGTGCTATAATTAGTTTTAATAAACCCCCTTTTTAGACATAGTAAGTCTTCTGATGATGGTCGTGAGACCGAAACGTACGTAAAGACGAATAGTTAAAACAAAGTGTTATTGTGACCTATTTCCCGAGAATTTTTATATATAATTCATACTGGGTCAAGAATCTTATTATTATTTCGGCTGGGATATAAGCCTTAATATGGAAGGAACAACCACCTATCCTAAAGTTTTGAAGGAATACGGAAAGTTAATGAAGATACTAGCAAGAGAGAAGAATCGTAGAATATTTCTGGTAAGATGTAGGAATTTGCAAGTTTATCCAAATTTCATAATATCTAAATCAAAGGAGAATATGTTCAGCAAGGTGCTAAATAAGAAGGCGTACGCAAAATTATTAAATTCTTTTCATAAAAACTGTTTGAACCTGTGCATTAAAGAAGCATGTGCAATTGTAGCTGAGGTTGAAAACAAAATCAAACTGGTTAAACAAACTTGTCATCAAAATTTTGATAGCAACTTTATATCGCAATTTTTTCAAATTCAGCATAACAATTTCGAAAAAAATTTCAACAAAATCAAAGCCATTCAATCTAAAAAGATAAATAATTTAATGAAAGACGTAACATATGGAAAAAAGAATATCAATGAACAATGGTTGAAAAATCTAACTGACATAAAAATTCCGGATGAGGTGCAGCACACGTTAAGTTTAGGTCCGAAATTTGCATTGCCTAATAACAATAATAAACTGCCTATCGATAATATTATTGCAAATTTAGAATGCGGAATTAGGAATAAAAATGTAAAAGAGAAAAACGAAATTAGAAACAAAGTTTGTAACATCTTGACAAACAAAAAGAACAAACAGAAGGCAGAAGTTGGGCTTGCAAAGAATCGTTTTAACTATCATACAGAAATAACAAAAGGTTTCTTAGATGCTAACCCTCAAATATTAGTTTTGAACGCGGATAAATGTAATAAAACCGTCATAATGCATAGAAATGACTATGAAAACAAAATAGGAAACCTTTTAAATGATGAAACAACTTATAAAAAATTAAAATCTGATCCTACTTTATCAGTACAAAACAACATGAATAAATTGATGAATAAATGGCATAAGAATAAGATAATCCCTATTGAATTAAAAAATAAATTAATTTGCCATAATGGGCTTGCACCTTATATCTATGGGCTTCCCAAACTGCATAAAAATGATATACCTCTAAGACCCATTGTTAGTAATATTGGAGCGCCCACTTACAATTTATCAAAATTTCTATCAAAATCTATCAATAATATAATAGGAAAAAATGAATTCTATGTAAAAGATTCATGGCACTTTAATGAATTTATAAAAAATCAATCCGTACCCGTAAACCATCAACCGATTTCCTTGGACGTTGTTTCTTTATTTACAAATATACCTGTTGTTTTGGCATTGAATAGCATCAAAAAACGTTGGGCAGAGATTAAAAACCACACACCTCTAGATCAATCGGAATTTATAAATGCTGTAAAATTTTGTTTAGAGTGCACATACTTTCAGTATGGTGAGCAATTTTTTGGACAAATATTCGGCACAGCAATGGGATCTCCTATTTCAGCTACCATTGCTAACCTCGTTATGGAGTGCCTAGAGGAATCTGTTATGAGTTCATTAGATTTTCGGCCTGTATTCTTTAAACGGTATGTAGACGATTGCCTTATGTGTGTTCCCAACGATAAAATTCAATATGTAATTGATAAATTTAACAATTTTCACTGTAAACTTCAATTCACTTGTGAAATAGAATTAAACAATAACATAAATTTCCTAGATATGAACATTAGGCATGATGCTGATGGAAGAATAAAAACCTCTTGGTTTACTAAAGAAGTATGGTCTCAACGTTATCTTCACTTTAATTCCGTTGCACCAGCTTGTTATAAAAAAAGTGTCATAAACAGCCTTACAGATCGCGCGATAAAATTGTCCCACGCAGATGACCGCCCCAAAAATTTAAAAATTGTTCGTACTACACTAGAATTGAATGGCTACCCAAAAACTTTTTTCAATCCTATCATTAAAGAAAGAATAAACAAAATCTATAATGGTTCGTCTAATAAAAATAACATAAAAGGTAATACAGACAATTTTATAACTCTACCTTACATTCCGGAGACCTCAGAGAAAATCAAAAAATGTTTGAAAAAGTATGATATAAATGTTGCGCATAAACCTACTAACTGTGTTGTGAAATATTTCTCAAATCTAAAACCGTTAATACCCAAAGATAAACAAACCCACACAGTGTATAAATTGAATTGTTTAGATTGTGATGGAACCTATACTGGAATCTCTAAACAATATTTACAAAAAAGAATGTACGGCCATAAATATAGCACAAGAAATAACAACTTAGAAAATTCCACCGCCCTTGCTAAGCATTGCTTTGATTATAACCATCAATTTGATTACAAAAATGTTAACATCTTAACTGAGGAAACTAATTATTATAAAAGATCTATCCTGGAGATGATTCACATAAAACGGGACCCCAAATCTGTAAATCATAGGGTAGACACACAAAATCTAAGTCATATTTATACTAATTTGATTAAATAATCTCTTGCAAATTCTTACATACGTCTTTATAAGTGTAGAAAATGTTTTTAGGAAGAATTCGTAATTGTTATTTCCCAGTACAGGCCTGAAACCGTTCTTAAGGGCCTTGTCATAAATCCTACACATCTGGTTTCGAAAGTAGATACTTGACAAATAACTTCGTTCTTCTCTTTTGTTGTGAGAATACCAATCAATATGCACTCATATATTTTAATAATATTACTGAATAGCGGATTCTTACTACAAAAAAATAATTTTTATACATTAATTCTGACGATACAATTCGATTATTCGTGGTTCTGTTCGTTTCGACGGCGTGGGCTCTTTTAATTGAAGTTTAATTGTGCGATTTGGACGCTTGTGCTATAATTAGTTTTAATAAACCCCCTTTTTAGACATAGTAAGTCTTCTGATGATGGTCGTGAGACCGAAACGTACGTAAAGACGAATAGTTAAAACAAAGTGTTATTGTGACCTATTTCCCGAGAATTTTTATATATAATTCATACTGGGTCAAGAATCTTATTGATATGTATATGTAGATGATGTACTTGCCCTCTTTAAAGGCACATCCAGAGATTAAATTCCTTTCTTTCATTCATTAACCAGATTCATCTAAAGACTAAATTTAGGTTGGAAACAGAAACAGACGGCAGAATCAACTTCAACACCCACGGAAGACTCATGTCTACAGACACCACTATTCCTAATGCATTGTTTAGTCTCCCCGTAGCCATAAATTAAGAGCATATCACTCAGTGATTCATGGAACATTCTCAATACTACTACTATTGAGTTGAACATGATAAAACGAATAGGGATCAACAAAGGTTTTTCGCTAACATTTTATCAAGCCGTAACTTTGAAAATCTGTCTCAAACGACAAAATGAACTCTGCCATCTTATATATAATGCTGGATACATATAAATATAGTAAGTCTGGAGTTTATTAACTAATTTTCACAGACTGTGATGAATTTTATATATTTAGAACTTAAGCTTGTATACCGAAAGAACATTTTTGTTCTTCAAGACTCAACAAATGCTAACCATTTTTTTCAACCAGGTTTAACCTTTGCTCATTCAGATAGCCTGAACATTCCACTTGATCAAACCAAGGGTTTCAAATTAAATACATTAAAATTGAGAGAGATTCATTAATAGTGTCAAAAACTCCTCTAACAATTTCCTAAATGATGAGTTAGACGAATACCAAAGTGATCTTTTCCTTTGTCTTTCAAAGCACTCTTAGAATGATTCTTAGAATAATAAATGATAATTATCCTTGAGAACAATTTTTTTTTCTCAATTCACACTGTATTCTCGCTAAATCCACACATTTTGAAATTTCCGATGATCTCCTACTTTCAACTGTAATCTCATTAACCCTATAGTACATCAGTTCCTATTTCTACTTGGGCTGCTTATTGTTTACTCCATAATTTTTCATCTGTTTGATAATGGCAGTTCTGTGTTGGAGTAACTGTTCCTTTATTCAGTCATATGATGATGAATTACCATAGAGTAACGACTTCTATCATCGATTTTATGAACCAAGCATGAACAAGTTTTATGGATTCTGATACACACTTGAGTGGAGCCTAATGAAAGAGCAAAAAATGGTCGGAAAGATACAAGAGCTCAAAATAGAAGTGAACAACAAAGGTTCCTATTACTGGATAGGACTGCAAGGTCGGAGGCAAGCAAAAGTACTTCTAGGGAACTAACGACTGCATCAACCTCAGAAGAAATGAACTCAGAATGTTAACGGGGATACTAAACGGGCACTGTTGATTGGAAAAACATATTAAGAAACTCGAATTAGTAGAAAAAGATGGGTGCAGGTTCTGCGAAAAGAAGGAAGAAACCTCTATTCTCATCCTCGCAGAATAAACTACCTTGCAAAACTCAAGGGCGCGACACCTCGGATCGTACCAATTGGAAGAGGGAGATTCATCGAACGCAAAGTCATCCGACATCCTGAACATTCTTATAGCTACCGGGTTGGAGGAACAGACATAGCCGCTGAGATATCATGAACGGCGCAGCAGCAGAAAGGGACACAATAGATCTCTTAGGTCGCTGTGTGCAAACAATCACAACGCAATACATACATACTATCTATAACGGTAAGCCAAGCATATGTTTTATAATAAATCTGAACTGAAATTACTCCAGAATTAATATTTCCCAATAAGTGAAAAGGTTTGAAAGTCTATCTCACTGCTTGTAACAGTCGGCTGGGTATTATTGTATTATTTCAGGTAGCGTTAATACCTCATCGACGTGTTATATGAATTAGGATTTGTTTGTTGGAACCTGCTCAGGTATCAAAGATCTTAGTTGATCCGTGTACCCCTGAGGTTCTTTTAAGCTGTCACCACTAGGTGTATATTTCAGCTCACCTAGAAGCTGTTTTTGACTACTTTGATTCCTTGATCTCTTTCAAGGGACCGCCTCTTACTATTACTTACAATTATATCCTTATATCTATTCAAGTGTAGATTCTGAAGGTCGTATTTGCTGAGAGGTGGTTAGGAATTACCAGTTAAACTCGTTAATCGAATTGGAGGATAAATATATATTGAATAAAATTTAACAAAATTTGATACATTACAACACCGCAACGAATATAAAAGTACTACATAATTCAGAAATGGAAATGATACATGAAATTGAAAACGTCGAATTCAGGTTCACCCCAAAATGGGAACCTGTGAAACCGTTATCAATGTCACTAGTTCTACTCCATTCGCCAGCAAGCGAGTTCCTGCCAGTATCTCTGGAGAGTTTGAATCAAATGAAAGACTAATTAGCACACACGGAACAGTGATCGATTTCGCGCTCGATGACGTCGATGATTGATAGATAATGTTTCAAATTAAAGGATTCCTCTCTCTCTTCCAGGTAACCTGGGGCGAGCCTAACGACCTGATACTCGATCATGTCATCTAAGTGATCTCCGATGAGCGGAATTTGTATAGAACGCTTAAAATAGCATAAATGACCGAAAAAACATACATTAAAAAATAAACATTGGCGAGCGGAGCATGGTCTGTAGGTTCAATAACCACATTATATTATATCGTCGACTCAGAGGTTGGAGTCAATATTACAGTTGTTCTTCGGCAATCAAAATGCACTTACCCCGTTGGTCTTAGTTCACAAATTCCCTCTTGGACCCCTTGTAGTAATAAGGCACAAAAAACTCAAACACTCGATTTCTACGTCGGATTAGATTTGGTATGATAGGGAATTGTCACAAAATGCTTTTCAAATAAGGAACAAACACTTTACGCGAGAAAAGTAAGACGAGAACAAGTCTAGCGCTGCTTTAGTCCCAGGGATGCATAACCCTTGTTGCAATAACACAAATAGATGAATTAATTTAATCTCTATAAATTTCTGGAATTTAGTTTGTTTGAATCTTGACAACATGATATTAATTGATTTGATTGATACATGACTTGACTTAATGCAATAATGGAGCATCCCCGTGGACATAAAGCGAGCTGGACTCACCGAAAAGTAGGTGGTTAAGAACTTACTTTCTCCCTCAAAGTAGTTACTTTTTATGAAATCATTGAAGCAGGGGCCACCCTACTTACAAAGCTTAGAAAATATGTTCAATTTAGAATCCCGGAATCAAAACACGCCCATGATTTATAACAACAGCCAATAGGAATCTAACCAGGCGAAATAATCCTACATGACAGCTTGTCTCAACTCCACGTGGACTCCTCCTGACTCAGGAAAAAGCAAGTACCGTTGACCGCATACTTTGCTACGTTTGTTAAGTATGGAGTCATTGCTACAGGGGAGGGGTTTCAGATTCCAGTTGCTATGTCTGTCTGGTATATCGTGTTCAAGATATAATGATTTATAAAACTTCCAATTTGAATTAAATCAAAACTATTCAAATGCCTCAAAAAACAAAAAGTAATAATCCGTCAGAATATAACATCACCCCCTCCTTCTAAGGAAGAGTGCGGTTCTGAAAGAACCCACTCCTTTCTCCGCCTCTGGTTTATTGTTTTAAAATCCTTCAGATCATACCCGCCTACCTAGATACGCGCAGGCATCTCTACCGGAGCGCGCTGCAGCAGCTCCGCTCATGTAGCATTATAATTTGCATTGTACAGCGATTAACGCTGTTTCCTCCAAACAACCAAAAAAATAATAAACCCTATATTACTACCTATAATATATACCCTCGCAATACGTACAATAGATACAATTAACAAACTCAGTCATCACTTGAGCGCTTGATCAAGTCCGTAACAGTTCCGCTACCTACGCCACTGATCAAACGGAGAGCGAATCACCAACTCGCACTTACACTAGCTGTTCGAACTCGAGATGTCGCTGGATACGGGGGTTCGTTACTTCCAACCGAACGGTCAAATGTGTATGACCCGTCGGCAGTAGTCAAGTGTAACTTGAATTCTCGGTCATTTTGCATACGAGGGGAGGCATGAGGTTCTCCATCGGTAATCGCGGCGACTCCAACCATACAGGCGGCAGGTAGTCGACTGGAGCTGGTTCAGGGGTATTCCATTGCAGGTGCCAAATAAATCATAACACATATCAACATTTCATTCAACACACGGGTCCAATCCTTCGTGGTTACTGGCCTGCATTCCATTCCTCTTGGAATCCTCTTCTCCTGGTCTTCTCCTTTCCCATACCATAACATATGTATCCAAGGTTGGTACTTCTCCTACGGAAATCTCAAGCCTTGCATCGCCGAAATTATAATGCCCTCACTAAGTTCTGACTACTACCGATGTCCACACTCAACCATCTTTGGTGAAACTAGTACCCGCAATTTACCTGGATCTGGACTCGTTCGTGGTGATCCTCCGTTATCTGTGTCGATCAATTCCAATACAGAAAAAAACAATTACTGCGGACCGGATGCCTCGAAACATGCTGATGAGCCCCGGCGTCAACTTCCATGAACCCATAATATCACACAACCGATGTCCACACTCAACCATCTTTGGTGAAACTAGTACCCGCAATTTACCTGGATCTGGACTCGTTCGTGGTGATCCTCCGTTATCTGTGTCGATCAATTCCAATACAGAAAAAAACAATTACTGCGGACCGGATGCCTCGAAACATGCTGATGAGCCCCGGCGTCAACTTCCATGAACCCATAATATCACACAACCAAAAAGAAAATTGTTCCAGTTTGTAGCCCTAAGCGATGACATGTCTATTGTACGTAGAAGGAAAGCTACTACAAGCCCGCGCACTGTTGCGGCTGTAATACTGCCGAGTAAAAGAAGCTAAGTTTTATAATCACAAAAAAATATTAAAACAACTGTTCATTTCATTATGGGAGGATTACATGAAAACAAATTCAATTCGACTTCCTCCATCGTACATAGGAGCGAGGTTACTGTAAAGTTACTTACTATCTAACATGTTACACTAACACCTATTTCGCGAATGAAAAAAAAATAACAATAAATCCATGCAGGTAATGCAAGTTGCCACACTAGAAGTACATATATGTACAAATTTTACACAAAAAAAAACATTATGTATAATCCGGCTGCTGCTCTCTGCATGAATGAATTCCCTTGAAAAGTTCTAAACTGTCGTACTCGGACCTAACGACAACACAACAACAAACAACCAGAAAATAGATTGCCGTACACGACTATCACTTAAAACCTGTTCATTCGGATCACCTCCCCTTCTCTTTGCGCTAACTATATCCGTTTATGATGGCACAGTTTACCATAAAAAGGAGATGGGGGTGTCGAACATAATCATACAACTACATTTCCGACCCAAGTGCTAGAGGGCACTGTTTTAACTCATATTCGCATTCAATATTTTGCCTCCTGGGGTTGAAACGTCTCTCTCGTTCTGGACTGCCATCCGCGTGTCCTTACATACTTCCCCCGGCATCTTAGTAAATCATGACTCGAGGGTCAGAGCTTTCGTTCACTGAATTCACTAGATATAAGGCTCGAGGGCTCTTCTTTTTCAAAAAATAAAAAATAGTAAATTCAAACGGAACGCGGTGACTTGAAGAGTCAAAGCCTCCGAATCCACTGACTTACTTTCGTCCATAGGGAACCAAGACCAAGACTCAGCGAAAGAGAAATAACTTGACACTGCATATAAACTACTTGGTTCCGCTATGACGTCACTCGGCCAAGGATGATGGTGGCTATATAACATTTTTGGTGAAGGAGTCTTGGAAATGAAGTACCTCTTAAGATAATCCACCTCGTCAATTATCTAGCATACAGGACGGCCACCAAAGCGAGTGCGCACTCGGCCCTGCTGGCAGATCTCGCGCTCGCCGCTTTTACAGATATCGCCCCGTGTCCTCACTTATCCCAGGAAGCGATCCCTTCAGCCGTTCATACATCATACATGCATACCTTTCAGCTGTTCATATGTCACACATGTCACACCCTTTCAGCAATGACCACGTCTCATTCCTGAAAGAGATAGGGCGGCATCTGGGGCAAGCGAAGAGCGTGAAGGTTGGTCGTTTCATCCCTGCATTTTCTGCGCTGTCGATTCTTCGGCTCCCACTTCCTCAATTTTACCGATGTTATACCACGTTACTCACACCTATTCGACTCATTCCTACCCTGAGCGGTGTCTTGTCACGCACCCCGCGCACTTTCTCGAACCAATTTTCTGGCCTCACTGACGACTACGCATCCTGCTGCTATGTAGGCGGCCTATCTGCCCTAATCACTCATGGGTCTTATCAAACACTCAAACAAAATCCTGTACCTGCGCAGGGTACGTCACTAACTGGTTCTGGCCCAAGTTCCTGGCCGACTACGCCTGATGGCAAATCCTACTTGCCAGACTCACAATTGGCCTACCAGGCCTTCCTGTCCATCCTGTACCCAAAAACTCCCTTCCAAATTCCAGACTTCCTTCCCGTCCTTCTCCAATGGCACAACTGGCCCAACAGTCCAACCTAGACTTTTTCCACAAACGAAAAAAAAACTTTTCTGGCCTCCCTAGCCTAACTTTTTCCAGTTTACCTTTCTCATGTCAGACTCCTAACTAGCCATCTGGTCTATCTGTTCTTACTGGACATTCTTGTGCTGCCAGCCCTCTTGGGTATGACCTTTACTAACCTCGGGTATTGTGGACCTTTCTCAACAGCAACGGACGCATATCACGATTCAGTCCCAATACTTCCCTTAAGATTTATGTTCTACAACCAGTTTTGAGATGCTGGGTAGAGATTTTTCACAACGGCCGGTTGTCGCCCGGATTCGCGTTGGTAGAGGTAAGGAGATATCTCGATATCGATACGCTTAGGCCATTCGGAGCCGATCCTTGCTTCTTTATTACCAGATAAGGTCTACACATTAACTCGCGTCATACCCTATGTCCTTAGCACTCGATGCTCCTCCTGGCATCTCGATGAAGTGCACGAATAACTCTACCACCAACATTCGCACACCATCCACACCTGGAATGAGGAATCATTGAACTGGACCACTCCGGAACAGGAAGATGCATTCCCCTAAGTTCCCTTTCCTTCTCTATCATAAACTGAGGCAGCCCAATACAATGACCTCATTCTCACTACAGGGTACATTTACCCTCCCAACCTGGACAATAGGGATATCCGGTCACTATTTTAACTAGAGACAGCATACACCCATTGGCCCAGTCGCTCCTTTCCGAGGGGTTCTCACCCCTCAGCCATGGATTCGGCTACCATCCAATTCTACTATCAGTTGCCCAGGAATGGTACGGAGGTGGGTTCTACGATCGTAAATACCACTTTCTCCATTCGGTTACTCAATATATTGCGTAACATGACTATTAATTTCTTCAATGCCCGATAGGCTTAATTATTTACTAATTAGTGAGCCGTTAACTATTCAGCCGACGTCAAGAAAAGTATACTTATGTAGGTTGTACATTCAAAATTCATGGACTGGCAACCCAATGTATACCGGAGCAAAGGTTTACTAATATCTCTATATCATTCGAGATCTCATGATTCCATTTCAATTTATCTTTAGTAGGTTAGCACAATCCAGAAAAAAACATTCCGTTCGAATACCTCGAACCTATACCTTACCTACTGTAACTAACCTTACCAATATGGAATCATAAACGCTATGTTCTGCTTTATTTGAGATTATGATGAAACGAAATTTTGCGACACGCACCCTCTGAATCTCATCAGCCTGTTAGGTGACCTTATACAATCTCATGGCGCGCTAAACCGCCAAACCTGAATCTACTGGAATCTTGAATTTCAATTTGAAGAGACCCCACGTGACTTCATCAATTGACTAATTAGGGGAGAGTTTCGTGCGTCATAACGGCTCTAAACTCTGCTTTGCGCTGCTGCGGCAGATTCCCGCGAATTCCCACTAGACGGATTGCGTTACGCAAACTTTTCCCTCCTGGCAAGCTTGCGAATACAATGCGAGGAAGAGATCAAGCCTGGACTATTGTCGGAGTGCTTACTCTTCCGGTCCATCGACCTACAAAATACGTGAAGTGTTCCATAGAGTATCCCTTCCATCCCAGGGATTATTCACTCTAAATCCGTACACCAGGATGACAATTCCGTATCCCTCACTAACACAGTGTACTCACGAATTTATGCACATACACGTCCCTCGTGTCTGCTGTGCCCATAACTCCAATAATACCTCAGCCTAACGCTCGCTCGTCCCCACCCCGAACATGAGTTCTGAATTGAAAAGAATGGCTACAGTCCGTTCAAATTGAAACAGTTCCAGGTCAAAAGCAGTAATAAAACATGAACATATCAACATAAAATTTCAAAATCTACTATAAATGACAACCTTTCGCTCTATCAGTTTTTTCTAACATGCCCTGTTTGTTAGATATGCTTTACTTCGTTTCTACCTAGGACCAACATGATTCGTATCAACTGGATACTATACGCGAATGTTTCAACACAAAACTCGTACTCCAGTCCTGACTGTAACTATACTAGCAAAAAAAAAATTACATAAACAAACACAATTATTCTCTTGGCCCTAGAACAGCTGGTTCCTATGTTTTCGCCTGAATCGTTTGTTCAGTTCAATATACAACAACAACAAAAAATAATTCCTGTGAAGCGAAAACATCACCAAGCAAAACTGAAGCACCTATCTTTGACTTCAACTCGGAATGGTTATTTATTTCACGATTGCAGAGTATAGATAACACAATTTAGATTTACTACGATCTATATGCTGATTGCGTGAATTCCTTTCGTGCTTAACCACACGCAGCTCGTGTGGTTCAATAACCGCATTATATTATATCGTCGACTCAGAGGTTGAGGTCAATATAACAGTTGTTCTTTGGCAATCAAAATGCACTTACCCCGTTGGTCTCATTTCACAAATTCCCTCTTGAACCCCTTGTAGTAATAAGGCACAAAAAATTCAAACACTCGATTTCTACGTCGGATTAAATTTGGTATGATAGGAAATTGTCACTAAATGCTTTTTAAATAAGGAACAAACACTTTACGCGAGACATGGAAGACGCGAACAATCCAGCGCTGCTTTAGCCCCAGGGATGCATAACTCCGGAACAGGAAGATGCATTCCCCTAAGTTCCCTTTCCTTCTCTATCATAAACTGAGGCAGCCCAATACAATGACCTCATTCTCACTACAGGGTACATTTACCCTCCCAACCTGGACAATAGGGATATCCGGTCACTATTTTAACTAGAGACAGCATACACCCATTGGCCCAGTCGCTCCTTTCCGAGGGGTTCTCACCCCTCAGCCATGGATTCGGCTACCATCCAATTCTACTATCAGTTGCCCAGGAATGGTACGGAGGTGGGTTCTACGATCGTAAATACCACTTTCTCCATTCGGTTACTCAATATATTGCGTAACATGACTATTAATTTCTTCAATGCCCGATAGGCTTAATTATTTACTAATTAGTGAGCCGTTAACTATTCAGCCGACGTCAAGAAAAGTATACTTATGTAGGTTGTACATTCAAAATTCATGGACTGGCAACCCAATGTATACCGGAGCAAAGGTTTACTAATATCTCTATATCATTCGAGATCTCATGATTCCATTTCAATTTATCTTTAGTAGGTTAGCACAATCCAGAAAAAAACATTCCGTTCGAATACCTCGAACCTATACCTTACCTACTGTAACTAACCTTACCAATATGGAATCATAAACGCTATGTTCTGCTTTATTTGAGATTATGATGAAACGAAATTTTGCGACACGCACCCTCTGAATCTCATCAGCCTGTTAGGTGACCTTATACAATCTCATGGCGCGCTAAACCGCCAAACCTGAATCTACTGGAATCTTGAATTTCAATTTAAAGAGACCTCACGTGACTTCATCAATTGACTAATTAGGGGAGAGTTTCGTGCGTCATAACGGCTCTAAACTCTGCTTTGCGCTGCTGCGGCAGATTCCCGCGAATTCCCACTAGACGGATTGCGTTACGCGAACTTTTCCCTCCTGGCAAGCTTGCGAATACAATGCGAGGAAGAGATCAAGCCTGGACTATTGTCGGAGTGCTTACTCTTCCGGTCCATCGACCTACAAAATACGTGGGGTGTTCCATAGAGTATCCCTTCCATCCCAGGGATTATTCACTCTAAATCCGTACACCGGGATGACAATTCCGTATCCCTCACTAACACAGTGTACTCACGAATTTATGCACATACACGTCCCTCGTGTCTGCTGTGCCCATAACTCCAATAATACCTCAGCCTGACGCTCGCTCGTCCCCACCCCGAACATGAGTTCTGAATTGAAAATAATGGCTACAGTCCGTTCAAATTGAAACAGTTCCAGGTCAAAAGCAGTAATAAAACATGAACATATCAACATAAAATTTCAAAATCTACTATAAATGACAACCTTTCGCTCTATCAGTTTTTCCTAACATGCCCTGTTTGTTAGATATGCTTTACTTCGTTTCTACCTAGGACCAACATGATTCGTATCAACTGGATACTATACGCGAATGTTTCAACACAAAACTCGTACTCCAGTCCTGACTGTAACTATACTAGCAAAAAAAAAATTACATAAACAAACACAATTATTCTCTTGGCCCTAGAACAGCTGGTTCCTATGTTTTCGCCTGAATCGTTTGTTCAGTTCAATATACAACAACAACAAAAAATAATTCCTGTGAAGCGAGAACATCACCAAGCAAAACTGAAGCACCTATCTTTGACTTCAACTCGGAATGGTTATTTATTTCACGATTGCAGAGTATAGATAACACAATTTAGATTTACTACGATCTATATGCTGATTGCGTGAATTCCTTTCGTGCTTAACCACACGCAGCTCGTGTGGTTCAATAACCGCATTATATTATATCGTCGACTCAGAGGTTGAGGTCAATATAACAGTTGTTCTTTGGCAATCAAAATGCACTTACCCCGTTGGTCTCATTTCACAAATTCCCTCTTGGACCCCTTGTAGTAATAAGGCACAAAAAATTCAAACACTCGATTTCTACGTCGGATTAAATTTGGTATGATAGGAAATTGTCACTAAATGCTTTTTAAATAAGGAACAAACACTTTACGCGAGACACGGAAGACGCGAACAATCCAGCGCTGCTTTAGCCCCAGGGATGCATAACCCTTGTTGCAATAACACAAATTGATAGATTAATTTAATCTCTATAAATTTCTGGAATTTAGTTTGTTCAAATCTTGACAACATGATATTAATTGATTTGATTGATACATGACTTGACTTGATGCAACAATGGAGCATCTCCGTGGACGTGAAGCAAGCTGGACTTACCGACAAGTATGTGGTTAAGAACTAACTTTTTCCCTAAAAGTAATTAGTTTTTATGAAATCATTGAAGCGGGGGCCACCCTACTTGCAAAGCTTAGAAAATATGTTCAATTTAGAATCCCTGAATCAAAACACGCCCATGATTTATAACAACAGCCAATAGGAATCTAACTAGGCGAAATAATCCTACATGACAGCTTGTCTCAACTCCACGTGGACTTCTCCTGACTCAGGAAAAAGCAAGCACCGTTGACCGCATACTTTGCTACGTTTGTTAAGCATGGAGTCATTGCTACAGGGAAGGGGTTTCAGATTTCAGTCGCTATGTATGTCTGGTATATCGTGTTCAAGATATGATAATTTATAAAACTTTCAATTTGAATCAAATCAAAATTATTCAAAGGCCTTAAAAAATAAAAAGTAATAATCCGTCGGATTATTACATATCATTTGAAAGCTTCTTAAGAATACTAAGGGCATAATTTTTCGTTTTCCGATCCAAAACGTAGTTTTTGAGACTTTTAGCCATTTTCAAATTTTTTGAACACCCGGTATATAAAGCCATGAGTTCCAAGGCGCTACCCTCAGCTGAGTATAAATCGGGATTCAATAGATTACTTTTCCGTATAAATTTTCCCATCCCTCCTGAAATACCTAGATATTGGTTCGTACTGTGTATCAAATGTGATAATCTTTCTCGAGAAATGGTGTGATCTGTATTCAAGCTAACGCTTATTTCTCAACATTATTTCTTTATATGGGCAAAATGTTCCTTGAACCGAGTTGAAATGTTCCTTCTAGTTTGAGGTACATATCATTTTGAACACGACTCATAATCTATTTTGTAAATTCCGGATTTGTCGAATTCGAAAACAATATCCAAGGTGTTGCCTAAACGGTTTTTGGCTTGTACTTATACTTATTACCTGGTTGTACCTATTGCAAATTTATTCATTTATTCATTTTAGTCATTTATTCAATCACACCATTAGCTCAACGAGAGAAATCTCCTTGAGAGCTTAGGAGTACATAAAATATAATTACAAAGTAGGAATTGAAATTAACTAATATACACAGCTTTACAAATATCGTTACGTTTACAACAAAATGTATCAACAGTCAAACCGATCGTCTCGTAGAATCTACACATTTGGAAAATTGGGGAAAATGAAAGAGTATTTGTTCTGCAGAGTGGTAGATAAAATGTTTGTGTGGAACGGGTGCTAGCAGATGTATCATGTAAATTCAGCCTTGATAAAATCACAAGACAGTCAATCAGGTTATGAATGACCTCATGAAGGAATACAATACCATGAATTTCCCTAAGTTTATATAACTGTAGACGAGAGAATCTATCTAATAGAGCCTGGTGGGAAAATCCAATAGATCGATAATTACCATCAGCTTTGATGGGTAAATATTTTAGGAAACGCCGATTCACTCGCTCTATTTTGTTTATATAAATTTTATGATGAGGTTCCACACAATTGAAGTATATTCGAGCTAAGAACAAACGAATGAATAATATAATATTGTTATTTGGAGAATAGATTACGGAATTTGATAATTATTGAAAGTTGATAACTGCAACTTTTGAATTTTCTTATTTGGTTGCGTTTCAATTCCCTTTTTTGTTTAGAAATTGAACCATTGATCGAGCGATATTTGCTGAAGTTTCTTAAGCTTCGTTGTTATAATTTTTCTGATTTAAATAGACGTTCAATAATAAATCTATGAACAATATTATTAAATGGAGATATTTTATGTTTAAATGTTGTAGCTGAATCTGCGTATGTATACCTTTTGTTTGAGTTGGTTTTCTGTATATGTCGAAATCTTTTATGAAGTCAATATCATGCTTATCTGTTTCTATATGACAGTAAATTTCAATGAATCAAATTAGCTATTAAGCGTGTAAAAAAAGTCATGTGAATCAAAACCTTCACTTATAATCGTCAACATATCTATACCAAGTATTTGGAAACTGATTGAGTTTTGTATTGAGGAGGTTTCAAGTTCGTTAAAAAAAATATTGGCCAAAAAAAGAGTGGAAAGCCCATTGCATCTGCGGTTGTTTATTCATAGTAATTTTTGTTGAATGTAAAATAACTTTGCTTCATACATAAAGACGTGAGGATCACTTATTCTGTGCAGTTTCTATCAGGGACATTGATATTTGAAATCAGTTTCTTCAGAATGCTGATCGACTCAGGGATTGGAGTATTTGTGAATAGTAAAACAACATCAAATCAAACGAGAGTATCATCAAGTCAAAGTTTCTGAAATATTTCAATTTTGCAATTAATTTCATGGAATAACCCGGTCTATGAACCTTAAGTAAGCAATGTTTTGGAAGATTGGGATTCGAAAATCTAAGTTTGTATGATAAATTATCGAAGATTACAGCTGTACACAATTTTAATGAATTATTGACTAGTTTAACGCTATTTGATAAAAGGTTCCTAGTAATCTGTACATAGGAATCATCATACTGCAAGGTATTCACAGAATTGTGATAATCTTCTTCGCCCATAATTTTCCTTTCACTGATTCACAGATATTGTTTAAGTTCCAAATACAAATCATTGATCAAAAATCTAATTCCTGGAAAAAGGAAATTGGAACGCAATCAATGGACCAAATTAGAGTCATTACCTTCAAATACTTCAATCAAATTCGAAAGTTCCACTTATTACCTGGTTGTACCAGTGATTAATAAATTCCATAGTTTGTAAATTTCATTATTTGTTTTCCAAATTTACTATACATCTAGTTTATAGATGTGAGAACAGGCTAAAAACAGTTGAAGCAACACCTTTGATAAAGTTTCTGATTCCGACAAATCCGGAATTTACAAAATCGATTGCGAGTCGTCATGTTCAAAATGTTATGTGAGTCAAACTAGAAGGAACATTCTAACTCAGCATAAAAAACGTTTTACCCATATGAACCAAAATAGTGGTGGACAATCAGCCAGCCAAACATATGTTGTATGCATTATTATCCCCAAATAGTATTTGCCTGTCATTTTCTAATTTAGATTACTGTGATGATGGCTTCCTGGTAGCCGGAATGCCCTCGGTAATTCAACAGTATTTCTTATGAATAAGGGTGATTGTTTCTCATTCATAATGAGCATAGTTATGGTCTCGTGTTTAGAGGGGTGAGCTAGGTGAGAAGAGGAGCGGAGGCTCATGGTGAGGTCAGTCCAAGAGGGAAATGAACGAGGCCTCGTGGTGTACTTAGCTAGGTGTGAAAGGAGCGGAGCCTCATGGTGGTGTTGCATAGGTTGGAAACGGGGCGGGTTCTGGATGTTGAGTAGAGGGCACAAGTGTCCCCATATCTACCGTTGTGTTCTGCCTCAGACTGCTTGCTTTCCAGTAGTCGGTGAGAACTCATTAAGGCAGACGCATCGGCAGTTCCCCATGTGATGATGCAATTTACTCCAATTTTCCTACAGTAGCACCTTTCTCCATATCATTTCGTACATGAACAAAAAATCATGTTGAGAATAGAATCTGGGGCACATTCATAGTCTCAGACACCTACAATTAAGAGGGTTCGCTATGACTGGAACATAATGGTTAAGATGAATAATGAATTCCTTAAGTGACATTATTCCACAAGGACCTATTTTGGTGCTTTTGTAATTAATCCTATTCATTGACAATATATTTGAAATCTTCTCTCAGTGAAAGATAGAAATCATTAAATACGAGGACGACGTTACGATCGTTGTTTCAGCGGAAATTATTGGGAATAATTGATAATATTGTGATTCAGCGAGTTAATCACTGGAGTAAACGTGTAATACTTTAATGCTGAATTTGAGTATTTTTTCTACGTGCAGACAGTTTAGTCTCAATTTACAATAAGGGAGCAATGGATCACTGTCCGTAAAATTTTTCAAAACATTTATTGACCTGATTTGAACTCCTCATATTCAGAAAGATTTGTAATTTTTACATCGAAAATCACATCTCTGCAATTCACTACATATTTATTTTCCATGTTCTTCCAGGAATATCTGAATTAATGCAGTCAGTGAATGGCTACTAATCAACTAGAGTTCGTAATACTGGAAAATCTGCACTGACAAGATATGAGCTAGATATAAATTACGTATCTTTTGAGATCCGTCATATCGTAGAACTGTTGTACTTATGCTGAATTTTATTGTAGTAGCCAATAATTATAGTAATATCAGTGATCAAGCCTGTATAATGATATGTTCGTTATCAATATTCGAGAAACCTCCGACACAAATGATAACTGAATATTCGCTCTCAGGGAATTGACCGGATAAGGACAAGCAATTTTCAGTATCTGGTCCAGTCTCAAATAGGTATGGGCTGAGAGCGACTAGTCAAACTAATACAATTTGAGAATAAAGTTCAATATTGCTCATAAACTATAAGAGAGTTCACACTGTGGATACACTATAACACTATAAATAAGAAACAATCACTCTTATTCACTAAAAATACTGTCAAAGTACTGAGGACCTTCCAGCTATCATCAAATTATATCTAAATTCTCGGGAAATAGGTCACATTAACACTTATCTCTTATATTTTCTCGTTTTTACGTACGTTTCGGTCTCACGACCATCATCAGGAGACTTATTATGTCTCAAATTGGATTACTTAGAACTAATTGTATGACACAAGCGTCCTCATCTCACCAATCTCAATTAAAATGCTACCTCGCCGAAACGAACGGAAATACGAATAATCGAAATTGTAACACATTGATGTTATACGCATAATATATCAAGAATCCACTGTTCAGAAATACTCTCAATGAATGCGCATTCATGTCAACAAAGTCTATGAACGATTAGAAACGGAAACATTAGGTTCAAGCATCCACTTTCAAACCAGATGTTAGATTTACGAGCTAATAGAAGGAGGTTTGTCAGTTATGGAATTTTACTATTGACATTCCACCTAAAATAATATACTTCTAACATTATGAAGACGCATGTAGGAATTTGCAAGAGTTTTAATTAATTAGGTTAGTATAAATCTGACTCAGTGTCTGAATATCTGTCCTATGATTTACAGATTTGGAATCACGTTTTATGTGAATCATCTCCAGAATAGATCTTTCATAATAATTGGTTTCCCTAGCTAAAATATTGACATTATTGTAATCGAATTGATGGTTATAATCAGAGCAGTGTTTAGCAAGGACGGTGAAATTTTCTGAGTTTTTGTGTTTCTTGTGCTTCACTTATGGTCATACATTCTTTTTCGTAAACATTGCTCAGAGATTCCAGTATAGGTCCCATCGCAATCTAAACAATTTAATTTGTATACTGTGCTCGTTTGTTCATCTCTAGATATTAGAGGTTAGATTTTAGAAATTTTCCAACACAGTTAGTAGGCTTATGCGCGACATTTATATCATACTTTTTCAAACATTTCTTAATTTTCTCTGAAGTCTCCGTAATGTATGCTAATGTTATAAAATTGTCTGTATTACCTATTATGTTATTTATATATAAAGATCCATTATAGATTCTGTTTATTCTTCCTTTAACGATAGGATTGAGAAATCAATTCATTAAATTTACATTTGTCTCCAGGTGAGGGTTACCCCTCATGTGCATCATTAACATCAAATAGTATTTAAACACAGGCACATTTTGATTTAGTTTATTCTGATGATTGCTGCTTGGCAGCTGGATGTTCTTCAGTACTTTAAATGTATTTGTATTATTTTCGTCTCTACGTACGTCTCGGTCTCACATTTCGATTGTATGTGTTTCTGTTAGTTTCGGCAACGTGGGCATTTTTAATCAAAATAAGTGCGATGAAGCCGCCTTGTGGTTATACAATTAGTTTCAAGAAGTCACGTTTCATACAGTGATACGTTTTCTGATGATGGTCGTGAGACCGAAATGTACGTAAAGACGGAAATAATAAGTATTTGTGTTTATGTGACCTATTTTCCGAGAATTTTATATGTATTATTGGTTTAATCCTATTTTACAGGTAAATTGAAGTTTACAATGGAAATTGTTGAATTTATTTATAACATGCTGAAGTTTATACCTGGAACCTGGGGGCGGTTGTATGATTGAGAATCGTAATTAACCCCTTAATACTAAAAGAAGTCCTCGGCCGTGGATATAGGAGTTATTGCAGATACGATAGTTAGAGTTTGTACACGCTGTGCCGATACCGGAAATATAAGCCCTAATTGTCTAGATTCTGAATCTGTGAAGCATATGAAATCAAACACTGTCATACAATTACCGGGTACTCCGTGGATAGTCAATACCAGGGTGTGTGTTATGATCGAATGAACTCAATCAGAGTAATTAACCGAAAATACCGTAAAATCTCATATCGTACAATCGGGAAACTAGTGCAAAACAATATTTTCCAAACCAACCGAATCGTATAACCGAATATATCGTAGTGTGATTTGAACATTTCATTTATTACTGTTGCTATCTGAAATTTACCGAATACCGCTCATTACGCTAGGACCTGTTTGATTCGTACTTTTCCGCAAATTGATCATTCTGAATCATTTGTCAACCGATTCCGTACCGCTGAATTGAATTTAGATACCGAACACATCGTAGAGTAGATATGATGAAAGAGTTTTCATTTACCGTTTGAGCTTCATTACATTTTCCGTCTGGGTGAAATCTTTGTAAATAATACCGTTCAATTGCATTTATATTGATTATTCTGAAAGTGTACTTGTTATAATTATTATATATTTTATTATTTGGAATTCCCCGTTTTATTGATTTATTTCTGCTCCATTTTCAAACGAGCTAAGTTATAACCAGGTATCAATTGTAATTGAAGCCTACAATTTCGATACTGTTTTATGCCCATTGGAATCTGGGTATACTTCACTGTAGCAACCCTAGGGACAAGGCTATCTATAGATAGCAGAGTGACAAGCCTTGTGGTGAAGACCCTAGCAGAAGTCTTAAAAAAGGAGTAAACCTTTAGAAAATCTGGCGCCCAAGGATTTGAAATAAGCACTTCACCGAAAAGTCGCAAGGTACACGTCATAAAATGACGCCAACGCGCAGGGACTTCTGAAAATTGACCAAGGGGGAATTTTTTTTTGTTTATTCCGAAATGTGAAATGTTGAATAATTTATTGCAATTGAACCGGTAGTCCGTTTCGAATGAAATTTCAGATATAGTGTGACAGAAAAACAAGCTTCAAGACCCCGACGTTTCGAATACGTTTTCGAAACATCCCCAGGAGTTTGTTTTTGTATTTTGGAAATTTGGAAAAGTTTCAACGGAAACTTGTTCTCCGTGTTCACCCAGGTAGTTTGGTGGAATTAGTTTTTCGATCCGCCCCCCTGTTTCAGGGGAAACATCAAGTTTTTAACCGTGAATCTGACTGAAAAATTGATTGTTCCGTGAGGTGTAGAATTGTTAACTGCACCTCAGTGTATTGCCCAAATTCCGATTTTTGCCCTTATTTTACCCTTCGATTTTCTCAGTCAATCGTAACCCGGATTGGGCAAGTCATAGCTCCTACCCAAGTAAATCGATATCGAGGAAGCCGCTGTTATCATTTTTGGGCGGATTGGCTCAACCGTTTTGGAGTTACCTCCCCAAATCAAAGTTACGTTGCCCAAATTGGGGCAAAAGATTTGATTGCTTCTGCCTCATTGGAAGGAAGGTGTGGACTGGTTTTGGTTACTGCACCCTCTTCCCTTACCTACCCCTGAACAAAATAATTTATTTTTGGTATTGAAAATTCTGATTTCGAATTGGATTGGATAAAATGGAATTCTCAACGTGCACTGGTGCTATACCCAAGGCGCCGCAGCCTGAGCCTACCAGTATGGAAGAAATGGTAGCTCATTTTGACGAAATGGCGCAATTCTGCTCTAACAGCGAGGAAAGCCAGACTGAAGGTACCGTAGTTGATTTGAAAGTCAACAGGATTTATTTCTTGAAGAAGGCACAACTTCAGGAAGTCCTGGCCAATCATGTTATTGACCATAATGGATCCGCCGAAGATTTACGCCGTAGGTGCGTAAAGGGGGTCCGTATAGGAATAATACGCCCTCCGCGTGGAATGTTGGAAAAGATTGCCAGTACCATGGCATCGCTAGCCAAGGCATTGACAACCGAAAGGGTACTAAACACAGCACCGACGTTTAGTCCTTCGAGTGTTCAATCAAGACCGGCAATAAGAAGCACACCGAGGATACAGCCGTCGTATTGGTCAACTACGTCCACTACGAATACAGAATAATTGTCGGAATCCACCGAAATTATTTTGCTCGAGATGCCGCTGCCCTGGGATCATGTCGCGTGATTGTCCGTGTCCGGGACAGCGAAACGTCCGCGGGACTGCGAGGTAGCGAGGACGAAGCAGATCCCGGTTGAACAGGCCTCAACGAAGGAAGTGAAAACTTCTCACTGCACTACTGATATGAACCGTACCGCGAATAAGGACTCAGCCGTAGATAATAATACAAAGTGTATACTCACCGCCGTTGAAAATACCGTTAATTGTAATACCAATAATACCGATAATAAACCGAAACTACCGAATAACTGTAAAAGTGAAATTAAAGTGAGGACCGCTGTAGAAACGAAAAACAATAAGGTGAGAGTGTTCTAGCCCCGTGTGATGAAAGAAGTATTTTCAAAAATACCGCTGCTCAAACTTTAGGTGAAAACCGATCGTTCATAAAAGTCGGGGTATTAGGTAGAACTTTTTCAGCTCTCGTGGACACCGGAGCCACCCGTTCTTCCATCAATGACGCAGTCGTAGGGCTATGTCAGGATTCCGGATTAAAATCAGTCCCCATTAAGGCCGTAGGCACTAGGATGGCGAATGGTAGTTTGGTTTCTAGTACTACCGCATACCGAATCTCATTGCATTTTGAATGTGGTGAGATTGAAGCAGAATTTGTACATTCACCGTCGTTATTATCGGATATGATAATAGGAATGGAGATTTTGAGCTCCGGCTTGTTTACAATACATCTACCATCCGCTGGGGTCTATTATAAGGACAATTTGATTGAAACAAATTGTGAAAAGTTTCCAATGGAGCTAGTTCCGGACCGAAGGCAGTCAAACGTGTTCGCTTCTGTGATGAAGCGGAGACACACCTAGCAACATTGTCGGACACTGAACAGGATAGACTGAACCGATTTCAGGAAACAGAAATGAGATATTTTGGAGGAATTCAAGGAACCACGCCGCTGGTTCAACACGAAATAAAATTGACAAATACCGATCCGATAAAGCAGCGTTACCGACCGCAGAATCCGAGGATGCAAGCAATCATCAACGAGGAAGTCTATCGAATGCTGGCAGAGGAAGTCATCGAGACGTCAAGTAGTCCGAGGAGTTCACCCGTTGTGGTGGTGGAGAAGAAAGATGGAAAACCGAGATTTTGCATTGATTTCTGGATGATAAACAAAGTCTCCTTGAAAGATGCATATCCACTGCCTTATATAAGTGCCATCTTGGACAAACTCCGGCGTGCTAGATATATTACTAGCATTGACCTGGAGCAAGGGTATTGGCAAATACCGCTGACACCGGAAAGTAAACCCATTACAGCATTTACTGTACCAGGCCGTGGCTTATCCCAGTTTAAAGCTGAAGAATACCATCATCGGATGCGGATCCACACGTCTGTTCTTATTTCGACGACATAATTGTTCTGGGAGAGACGTTCGAGGAACATCTCACGAATCTGAGAGAGGTTTTCCGGCGATTGAGGAAAGCTAATCTGAAGATAAACCCGAAAAAATGCCTGTTCTGCCGCACGTCGATAAAGTATTTAGGCCATGTAGTCACCGCCGAGGGTATTCATACCGACCCTGAGGAAATCGAAGCTACCCAGCAGATTCCAAGCCCGTCGACAGTGAGGGCACTCCGTCGTTTCTTAGGAATAGCTTCGTGGTACCGCCGTTTCATACCGTCGTTTTCGGAAATTATCAGTTCGTTAACCGTCTTATTGAAGGAGCATCGACGTTGGTGTTGGGGAGTGGAACAACAAGTCGCGTTCAACAAATTGAAAGAGATGTTAACCAGTGCTCCTGTGTTGGCTTGTTCAGATCTCAACCGGCCGTTTATTTTACAAACCGATGCTTCGGATGTGGGAATTGCTGCGGCATTGACCCAGAATATAGAGGGAGCCGACCGAATCATTGCCTACTCTAGCCGAACATTAACAGCCGCCGAGAAGAATCACTCTGTTACCAAAAAAGAGTGTTTATCTATTGTGTGGGGCATTGATAAAATGAGACCATATTTGGAAGGATACAGATTCACCGTATTGAGCGACCACCAGTCAGCAAAATGGCTGCACTCAATAAAGAGTCCGAGTGGGAGATTGGCTCGTTGGAGCATTTTCCTCCTGCAGTACGATTTTGAAATAAAATATCGTAGAGGAGTGTTGAATCGTGTGGCTGATGCCCTGTCACGCTATCCGTTACAGAACAAGGAGGAAACAAATGACAATCAAGAGTTATTCGTGTTGAATGACCCCGTGAATTGTAATTGGTACAATTCAAAGGAAGCCGAAGTTGAAAAAAGTCCAGAAGCATATCCGGATTATTGTGTTGAAGATAATCGATTGTACAGCCACTTCTGGGAATCGAATGACTTGTCCGAACCGAAAATGAGAGATCCGTGGAAGCTATGTGTTCCGAAACCGCTCCGGTTAAACGTTCTGAAAGAAAACCATGACAGTCCGACATTTAGGTGTTGCCAAGACGATTGCTCGAATATCTCACAAGTATTATTGATCGGGGATATTCCGCGATATAGCGAAGTACGTGCGTGGATGTACGCTGTGCCAAGCTTTCAGAGTGTCTCAACAGCAGGAGCCTCGATTTATGCAGCCGATAGTAAATCAGTTTCCTTTGAAATGTGTAAGCACCGATTTGATAGGACCGTTACGAAGATCCGCCAAGGGAAACAATTTTATTCTTGTCATGCAGGACCGTTTTACGAAGTGGGTACAGTGTAAGCCGTTGAGAAAAGCTACCGCGCAGGCTGTAGCCTTCTACGAGGAAATCATAACTCGTTTTGGTTGACCGGAAACCGTTATCAGCAACAATGGGACGCAGTACGAAAGTAAAATTTTCAAGACACTCCTGAAGGAGTTTGGGATTAAGCACTGCCTGACTCCTACATATACTCCACAATGCAATCCCGTGGAGAGAACAAACCGGACTTTAAGAACCATGATTGCACAATTTTGCTATGGAGACCACAGAAAATGGGATAAGTTTCTACCCGATTTTCTATTTGTGATAAATTCCGCCACACATGAATCCACCGGATTTTCACCTGCCTTTTTAAATTTTGGCCGAGAACTTGAAGTACCGAATTCGATAGTCCTTTACCGCTCCGGTGGAGACCGAGGAAAATATTCCGACCGATCCGTATCCAGTTATCCCGTGCTTCTACCCTTCAAAGCCGTTATTACAATCTCCGTCGTCGAGATTGGCGTTGTCACGTGGGTGATAAAGTGATGAAGGTAGAGCATCACCTGTCTTCTAGTGTCCGACATTTTGCCGCTAAATTGGCTCCGAAATATACTGGTTCGTTTACCGTAATCAAAGTAATTTCTCCGGTCATTTACGACCTGAAAGGCGAAGATGGCAAGCAAGTGAAACGAGTCCATGTCAAAGATCTGGAGCCGTATAATGTTCCTGGCATTTCGGAAAGTTGACATGACTTGAGGTACCGAAAAATATAGACACCGATGGACAAAGTGTCAGTAGTAGTATAATTACTTATCTTGATCCAATGTTAACAGGGAAATAATATGTCAGATGGACCGTCCGATTTTATTGAGATAGTGCTAGATGAAGCACTGCAAAATATGGTGGATCGGTCGTTTGAGTGTCTCCGGCGTATGTCAGTCCTTTCCATAGAATCCGCACCAAGTCCCGATCCTTTGGAAATTCAATCCTCACCGCCCACATCGGAACATCTGGATGAGCAACCGAAAACAACCATGTTGAATGCCTCATCGTCTCCGCCGAAACTGGAAGAGGTACAGTCCGAACGACAAACTATGAAAACCCCAGCTACTCCGACGACCCAGACGCACCTGGAACCGATTTACCTGCCCGTCCAGTTGTGGGAACTTTGTTGGCGATGTGGATACCCAGGACACCGGAGAGAAAGCTGCAGCCGGACTGCTCTTCTATTTTGCTCACGTTGCGGGAAGATAGGCGTTATGTCGAAACAATGTGTTTGTCCGAACACTCCCTCCTCGAGGAAGATCCGAAACGAAGACCAGATTAGGCAGGGACAGCAGTTACCGGCTTCCACCGATGTGGCAACAAAATGCATAACAGGCTATAAACCAGTCATTGTAGTACCACCGAAATCACAGTGCATACGCTGCCGAATGTGCCAATGTCAACAAAATGGTAAGAAGTTTCTGTTCCAAAGAAGAAGACTTCCTCAAGTTCCATTCCGAGGAAGAAGAAATCTTCAAGTTTCCGAAGAAGCAGTTTCCGATCCGATGAAGATGTCAAGTTTTCCGTTACGAAGAGGTTTCAAGAAATTCCAAAGAAGAAGAAGTTTTCAAGTTTTCAAGAAAAAAAAAAGTCCAGTTTTCCATTCCGAAAAAGAAGTTTAAGTTTGTCCGTTCCGAAGAGGCAGTCAAGTTTCCGATCCGAACACGTCAAGTTTTCCCGTTCCAAAGAAGAAGACATCTTCAAGTTTCCGAAGAAGAAGTTCAGTTTCCCGTTCCGAAGAAGATGTTCAAGGTTCCCGATCCGCGGAAGAAGTCAAGTTTTCCATTTTGAAGAAGAAGTTTTTGTGTTTCCGTTCCGAAGAAGATGTTTCGAGTTTTCCCATTCCGAAGAGGAAGAAGTTTCAGGCTTTCCGTTGTGATGAAGAAGTTTTAGGTTTTCCCATTCCGAAGAAGAAGTGCAGTCCTCCGTGCCGCAGCAGAATTTTCATTTTATGTTCCAAGTAAGATATTGCTTTTCCGCGATGTTCTCAACGAAGGATATTTAAGTTTTATTGGCAGGTTAGGGTATCTTACCTTTGTATAAGATTGTTTTTTTCTTGTATGAATTCTCAGATGAGAATTGAAAAATGAAAGAATCATATTCTTTCATTTTTAACCAAAATAAGGGGGGGATGTAACGAAGCTTAAATTTTGAAAGATTATTCAATTTAGATCAGGTAATAAATACGGAAGTTACATGTAATTTCAGCCTGAACAGTTCATTATTTCAATAGATATGAATGAATTTCGAATGTGTATTCCGTGATTGTCACTTTTCTGAATCTCCGTAATTTCGAATAAGTGTAATTATTCAAATAGATGAATCTAATTCATGTCCGTTCAAAAATTGTATTTCATTCCGATAAAATCTGTTGCAAAAACAGGGGTCTGGCCAGTTCAGACACCAAACATTGTGCAACCTCATGTATAAAAAAGGCGAACAACCAAAAAACTCCGATAACACTTGCTTACTCCGCCAGGAGGAACTGGTGTGATATCATGAGCGCGAATTTCAGATATAAAAAGTAGCGTCACTTTTAAGCCTTGTTCGGGATATAAGTGAAAAAGCCTCGGCACAAAATAAGGAACTGGTGGAGCAGACCTGTCCAGAACCTCGGAAAACGTATAAAAGCCGTGACAGCCAAAAGATTGTGTTTTTGAATTTCAATTAGTATCAGTGTTATTTTGTGATTATGAATCATTATCGTTTTAGTGAAATTAAAACAAGAATCGAAGTGAATTAAGTATCCGAGTTTGAGTCAGATTTAAACTGTGAAGTAATAATAGTGTTCCGTTTAAGTGAATTGTTTTAGAGAGTAAATGATAGCAAATAAGTTCATATTTTTGGGCATTACGATATATTGATTTCCGTAATTGATGATTGTTATTGTGATTGGTGAACGTTTGTACGATATCTGGTCTTCGTAGCATTCAGTGATTTAAATTATATATTTGAGTTTATCCCGTCATAGGTTGGACCGCGCGATTTGAATTCGCACGTGAATTGAAACATTCAAGTAATTGTATGGTGTGTACAGAGTGTGTATGTTTGAACGACAGGGGCGTCTTTGGTATAATTGTGCACGCTGTGCTGATACCAGAAGTATAAGTATATCATAGACGACCAAAACGCCAACGCCTTGTGCACGCTGTGCCGATACCGGCAGAAGAAGCTGGGGGCGGTTGTATGATTGAGAATCGTAATTAACCCCTCAATACTATGAGAATTCCTCGGCCGTGGATATAGGGGTTATTGCAGATACGATAGTTAGAGTTTGTACACGCTGTGCCGATACCGGAAGTATAAGCCCTTATTGTCTAGATTCTGAATCTGTAAAGCATATGAAATCAAACACTGTCATACAATTATCGGGTACTCCGAATCTCATATCTTACAATCGGGAAACTACTGCAAAACAATATTTTCCAAACCAACCGAATTGTATAACCGAATATATCATAGTGTGATTTGAACATTTCATTCATTACTGTTGCTATCTAAAATTTGCCGAATACCGCTCATTACGCTAGGACCTGTTTGATTCGTAATTTTCCGCAAATTGATCATTCTGAATCATTTGTCAACCTATTCCGTACCGCTGAATTGAATTTAGATACCGAACACATCGTAGAGTAGATATGATGGAAGAGTTTTCATTTACCGTTTGAGCTTCATTACATTTTCCGTCTGGGTGAAATCTTTGTAAATAATACCGTTCAATTGCATTTATATTGATTATTCTGAATGTGCACTTGTCATAATTATTACATATTTTATTATTTGAATTCCCCGTTTTATTGAATTATTTCTGCTCCATCTTCAAACGAGCTAAGTTATAACCAGGTATCAATTGTAATTCAGGCCTCCAATTTCGATACTGTTTTCTGCCCACTGGATTCTGGTTATACTTCACTGTAGCTACCCAAGGGACAAGGCTATCTTTAGATAGCAGAGTGACAAGCCTTGTAGTGAAGACCCTAGCAGAAGTCTTCAAAAAGGAAATCTGGCGCCCGAGGATTTGAAATAAGCACTTTACCGAAAAGTCGCAAGGTAAACGTTATAATGTTAAGTCTTGGGAAATAGGTCATATCAACACGCATATATATTCTATTTTCTTCTTCATTTGCATTTCAGTCTCACGATCATCATCAGAAGGCTTTCGAAATTTATTTGAAGAATTAATCAACTGATCGAAATTATGAGAGCATAGATTGATATGTATTCTGCTCCTTGATATGCTATGACTAAACATGTAATGTTGTTATATTTGTGATAGGGGAATATCAGTTGATACCTAACGAATCTGGCTAAAAACGTTCAGTTATCCTCATTCGAAATGTATCAAATTACATTAAAGGCAATTTCAAAGCTTAACAAAGAAACATAAAAATGTTAAATGCAGTGCGGAATTAGGTTCCGTCTATCAATAACCTTACATTAGCATTTCGATTCCAAATTGATGAAAAGCTTCGTATTCATAGTTGGCTAGAAAATAATGTGAAATGACTCATTAATCAAAAGCTTGAAAATAGCTTCATGAAGTTTCAGACCTCGCTACTAAACATTTAATTGACCCTCATTACTCCATGAATATGTGTCGTTGAAATATTTCCAAGTCTTCTATTTTATTAAAACTTTCATTGCAGCTGCCTTTGTTTTGATTACAGCTAACAATACATTTTATGGAGGTCTTATACAGTAGAGTAACAAGATTAGAAATTATGTTACTACATAGTTAAACTTGAAGAAGGAAACTTATACAAGTCTAATATAAACGAGATTGTAAAGCGAAAGCATCAAATAAAATATTCTGCCATGATAATCAATATTATCTCAAGCTGAATCTATCAGTATATTCACTTGCAGGAATATGGAGGAATAATGAAATGCGTTCTTTCATACAAAACTAGAGTTCCTAAAGAAATTGAGAATAGAGTATTCAATGACATATCATATAAAGTGAATATGGTAGATGATAATTTATCTGATGTTAATAAATACAAGGTATTCCACACACGTCAGTACAAATGTGATTATCTTAGATTATATAATATGTCAATATGAAACAGTACATATCTAGATATATAATGCTTACACATCTTCATTAATATATAAAATAGCAATCCGAACAAAAATTATTATCACTCTAAAATATCACGTTGTGATATCTATGTTTGTAGCACATGGATAGAAAAACTGAGTATTTTCAAATGAGAAAATCAGTTTTACGATCCTCCATGTACTTCAATATACCAACTATCCCTATAGCCTTTCTCTGCAATCCAAATATTTGAAACCGATCAACGGAGCCCAGATTAAAATACCAGATATTCAAGATGTGATTCGCAAAGAGCAGAGTAACTATTCCAAATTTTGCTGAGAAACTATGTTGGACAGGTTTCTCAGAACAAATATGTTTTTACATAGTATGTATTTGCAAGATGTTCAGTGTGAGTATCCTATCGCAGGTTTGACTGGAGAATATTCCTAAAAATGTTACGCTAATTACGTAAGTGTCTCCGCAATATGTTTTTCTACAATAAATATAATTTGATCTTCTTCGGAGTACAGCCTTTAATTTCTATGATCTTTCAGTACAGCAAAATATTTATCAAGATCGGTTCACTCTACCAGTGTTTTCTGAAAATGGGAAAAACAGAGACGTATGTGATCTTCCCCACATGGCGATCTCTACCAGTTTTTTTTCTACCAGAAATAAGAAACGGACCATAATGGATTTGGAAATTGGAAATGGATTGGAAAGGAAACATGGAAATTTCGAGGATGGAATGGTGATAAATTTTTTTTTTCTTTTTTTGATGTCCACATCACCATATGTGATTCCCACAAGGAGACAAATGGATTGGAAATGGATTTGGATTATGGATTTGGAACTGGGAAAATGGAAAAATGGAACGCAGGCATCGAGGCAGCGATGGGTTGGGAAAAAGAAGAAGAAGTCAACCCTGTAGTGTAGTGCTTCGAAATGTGAGTAATGACTGTTCCAGACAATTTCAGGTTCATATTTTTTTTAGAAGAATAGCACGCAAATACGTCGCTGTGTTATATATATATATGCATATTATAAATTTATTGATTTATTAATTTAGTAGATTTATCATAATCAGGTAAATTGCTGAACATAAAAATTTTTTTTTTGATGTCACATTCAACTATATTTAATAATATTGAAGTAATTTAGTAATACCTAACTTCTAATAGTGATTTCAATATATCTAATATATTATATTATAGTGATAAAATATTTAAGAAATTTTAGGGATATATAACTTCTAATGCTTCAATTTAATTGAAATCGAATAGGAAATTACGTTTAGTAAATATATTAAGATATTGGAATAGTAAGACTAAAATAATTAACAAATAACTACTTTATTAAAGAAGATAAGTATTTTAAGTACATAAATATTATCAATTTTTTTTATTAAATGAAATTAATAGGAGATTTACATTCAAAAGTAGTAAATATTAATATATTGGAATAAGTAAGAATAAAATAAGTTATTTATCAAATAATAAAGTTATGTATATAATCATATACATATTGTTTAAAAATCAGTTTAAACAGATTATATTGCCAGGGAAAATTATCCCACAAAAACCATTGGGTAAGTGTTAGACCAGCAATGATGTGGCCAACATATGGTTCTTCCAGGACGGAAACCATTTATTATTATTATAAAGCATTGATTATGCAGATTTTTTTAAGATGGTTATAAGTAGAAGGCAATAAAATAAAATTATTATTATCAAAGTTTGGATATCTGA
The DNA here is from genome assembly GCA_958510875.1 of Endomychus coccineus. Lineage (NCBI taxonomy): Eukaryota > Metazoa > Arthropoda > Insecta > Coleoptera > Endomychidae > Endomychus > Endomychus coccineus. Next base: position 101,727 of record CAUEHT010000108.1, read on the forward strand.
CGAGGTTTAAAAACTTTTTTCTCTAACAAGTATTATTAAAATATTATAGTCATAAAGATGACGACAAATAATTTTAAAATTGAATTAATATAGGTTTAGAATAATGGTTACATATTATTTAGAAATGTGATTTGCGTACAATGAAATAACTTCATTTAATCATAATCATAATATAAAAATTGCAACAAAGCATATTTCATTCATTTATATAGTAAACATAGTACCAGAAAATTGAATCAGCAAAATAATTGCGAGCGAATAGTTATTCGATATTTCAAGGGCAATCTAGTGACTATACCCAAGACATCACGGATCAAATTGGAATATATTATTAGGCTGAATCAATTACATAGATACATCATAATGGAAAGTAAGAAGATGAATTTTAGACGCAGTATTGGAGTAAATGGTGATAAATTGTAACATACGTAAGTCTGTAGCTTTGATCCGCATATGACTTAGGTACGTTGTGGAAAAGTATGGCAGCAGTAATATGAGTTACAGATGATATTTTTTTTGATTTACATAGAACTACACTTTCGATCGGCATTGTACCTAAGGGCATTGTTGAGAAATGTAGTCAATTTGTGTAAAATTTCATTATTGCTGAAATAGGCATAATAATGAATTCCAAGGATGAGGAATTTATGAGCGCTTGAAGAGAAGAAAAATGGAAATAAAATCCGCCGGTAAATAAAATAGGATTGAAACTAAATGTTATACCAGACGTATAGACATAATATATAATGAAGAATGTAATAAATAAAAGAAGACATGAAGATGGTACAAAAATAACATATGTTTCTATATATATAAATAAGTAAATAAAATCACTTCAGGCAAAAAGCCGAAAAACTAAAAAGTATGCGCAAATCCCACAGTATAATAATAATATGTATGACCATTAATTAAGAACAATGTTTGTAAAATAAAAATAAGGTACGTCAAAAGGAAAAAAAATGTTAATCTGTCAATTCATCATTTTTTTAAACCGCGTTGGGAGGTGTAGTATAGGAATCACCCTAAGTTATACGAATTCGACCTTATTCTTATTAATTAATGTTATTAAGCATATATTGATTACTCATAACTGACCCACTAACAACATGTTGACTATTACACATTGTTTAGCCCAAGATAACCTTGACACACAGAACAGGGTATCTCGAGGTAGTTATTGAGGAATCGATGTATATGCTAAAGACTAGAGTATGTAGAACGATAACATAAACATCACAGTTTAGATTATAATATATATAGTTATGTAGGACATTCATATTCAGTTACATAAAGTTACATATAGTTATATCATAGATTATTCATATAAGATGTTGATGTAAGACTGTACCATTATTATGTAGAGCGAGGCATTATGTCGTTATGGCGTCGAGCTCTACAATTAAGTGAAGTGACTCTTTTATAAGTGATATGTTTCCATCCCCTATACCTTCACCAGAACCACGGGTCAGTTAGGGCGAACCGCCCAACATTAAGACCTCTTACACACAGGACGACCGTTGGCAAGTCCTTCTACTTTACATGGCGATCTACGCCAGTCTTTCTACTTTACAGAAGTGTATTTTCACTTAACTGCTTAGAAATGGTAATAATATCTGAGAGTAATTCTTTTGGTTCTACCATTAAATTATGAAGTGTATTTAACTTTGAGAAGGTAATAACGATCTCGATTCTTTCCGAGATATCGGTGTTCATCTGAAATTTGCTGATCAATGTGTATGTTAATATGAGTATAGGTTTCTATTTTTGATTGTATTGTTTTGGCGATTTCTTCTAACTCCTCAATTCTAGATGTCGATACCACTTGATTGTTTGCTCTAGTGCTATTTTAATGCAATTTGCTCTCTTACTAAAGTTTTTATTTTCTCTTGATTGATCATATTTTTCTGCATCTAATCAAGATTCCAAGTGAAGTTTTCCACTATAGAACCAAGACCGTTGATAAGACTTCTTTTGAATGTTTCAGTTACTAATGAATTCAACTGATCAATTTCGCTAATGATTTTATCTTCCCGAGACGATATGAATTATAATAAATGGAATCATTCAATGATTTTCTTATCTGAGAATAAGATTGTTGGAGGGTTGTGAATTTATAAATGATACCAGTTGAGTCGTATATTCATACAAAAGACAAAAAATCTACTTTATTCTGTACAGTACCAAGTTTTAATGGCAGGAGTTCTGGATTATTGTTAAGATTATTGAATCTACAGATAAAGATTTATATTTGCATATTTGTATGTCCATATCGACCTAGTTCATGATTTAAGTACTGAAAGCTTCTTGAATGTACTTAGAAGGGTTAGTGTCACATCGTTGTAGGAGTTGTCCAGGAGTACTTGACTCAAACTCAACGAAGATCAAAATGGTGGTAAAGCCCAAGATGTCTGATTTGGTGGTATTCATCGAAGATAATGTATTCTCCTCACGCTGGACTATGGGACGGATAACTGAGCTACACCCGGGAGCCGATGATGTGGTTTGAGTGGTCTTGATGAAGATAGCCAGTGAGAGCATTTTTCGTCAAGCAAAAAATTGAATTTGCTTTTTTCCCATCAATGAAACAGATACTGTAATTACATTTGTACAATTGCTGTAGACAATAGTGTGATCAAATTTGTTCTCGCGGCTAGGTTCCGCCTTATCTGCTTTATTTGTGACTTTCATCACACCAATGTTCTGTGACCAGGATTTCCTAATTTAGTAGGATGATGCTGTCATAGAATTTTTTTTGTATTATCTTGACAACAGATGAAAAAATATTGTATGTTTGTATCACGAATTATTTTCCACGATACAAGGTCCTTCAAAACCATATCTACCAGCAAATCTATCATACCAGCAGCTCCTCATAATCTGTAGAGCACTGTTGATGATGATAATTTTGTAAATATAAGCCTCTGAAAGGATATATTTATACTTACGAAAATATGAGAATCTAACGGGACCAAAGTGATTGGGTAAACACCCTGGACTAGGAATCAAGTAATGTGGGTTCGAATTCCGCCTATGGTTCAATCTTTTACGTTTATTCATCTTTATAATCCTACGTCAAATCATCTAAGTTATCTTCAAAATTCAGAAAATTAAATTCTATAGCTCTTAATGTACCTAAACGAAATTGTAGCCAATTAGGCAAAGAAACTTCAAACTTGTTTATACTTGACCAGAACAATTCTCAGTCAGTTCTATTGAAATATATAAGAACCAGGATGCTGTCATCGAACAAGTACTGTCAAGTAATTGCCAACGAATACTTCAACCTACAATCCTTACTTTAAAAACGACTGAACTTCAGACGAATGTGCACGAATAGTTGATCTATGGTAGGGCATCGAATCACATTGTGTTCATCAATGTATAATAATAAAAGATCGGTGTACTTGGTCTAAGGCATTTATTTAGATGTTCTTAGTATCATCGTTCGAATTCAACTACTCTTTACATATATTCATACATTCACCTAATGTTCGATCGGTGCAGCGTCAACTGGTCAATGTCCGTTGACCATCAGGTCGACGATCGATGCATATGCTTAGTCACTGATAGTTGCTTAATTGTAACCTTTATTTAGTTCATATAGTTCATGGGACCTGTTAGCACAGCAAGTGTCTAAATACCATTGATGCTTTCTAAAATAAATTGGAGGATAAACCATGCCCATGAAGACTCTACCAGCGAGCCCAGCATATATGGGAAAAATTTGGATGTCGAAACTTGGGACAATATGTTGATTTGTATATGAAGACTGACAATGCTTCTAGCCGATGTTTTTGAACAATTCAGAACTAGCTGTCATCAAACATACAATCTGGATCCTGCGCACTACTTTTCATTACCAGGCTTCACTTGGGATGCGATGCTGAAACATACGAAACAAGAAATGGAGCTTCTCACAGATCTCGATATATTCCTATTCGTTGAGAGAGGGATTAGAGGTGGACTCAGTCAAGTTTGTTCTGAGCGTAGGGCCCACGCCAACAATAAATACATGTCAAATTATAATCCATCGGAAGCTGATTCGCATTCGATGTATTATGACGTCAATAACCAGTATGGTTGGGCTCTGAGTGAAGCTCTTCCATACGGTGGATTTGAATGGTGTGATACTAATATTGACGTTACTACAGTTCCAGATGATTTTGATGTGGGATATATTTTAGAAATCGATTTAGAGGACCTTCAACATATTCACGACCAACATGAAGATTTACCCTTCTGCCCCCTACATATCGATCCTCGAACGGGCAACAGCCCAGCTTCATCAAATGCACCATCAAAATTGATGGCAACGCTTCAGCCCAAGGAGAAGTATGTCATCCATTACCGCAGTCTCAAGCAAGCGCTAGCAAACAGTTTGACCCTAACTAAAATTCATCGTGCCTTAAAATTTGAGCAAGCTGCATGGTTGAAATCATATGTTGACCTGGATACCAACCTTCGAGCTGGGAGTATGGTTGGATAAGCCAATTTATGTGGGTATGTCGATTCTGGATTTGGCGAAGATGACCATATACGACTTCCATTATAAGTATATGGTTCAGATGTTTGGTGATAGTTATTCCATATTGTATACAGATACAGATTCTCTCATATATGAGTTGAGGGAAGATCCTTATGTTATGATGAAGCACGACTGCCATCAATACTTTGACACCAGCGACTACCAGACTGATAACATCTATGATATTCCACTAGTTAACAAGAAGGTGTTAGATTTTGTAGGCCTAATGTCCAAATTATACGCAATGAAGTTATTAATTACTGGGGATGTTAGTAGGAAGCTTCAAGATCTGAGAAAAGTTGAATATGGAGAATCCGAAATTGTGGAAATAATGCGAAACTATGGTGTGACAAAAAAGCTAAGGGAGTGAAATTTTCCGTTGTGAAAAACAGGATCGATTTTGATGACTATGTTGAGTGTCTCGAAAAGTGGAAAGAAGTATCAGTTACTCAACATTTAATTAAAGCTGAAAAACATGAGGTGTTTTCCATAAGTCAGGAGAAGATTGCTTTATCTCCCAACGATGATGAGCGGTACTTGATACCAGCAACTTTTGCAACGCTTCCGTGAGGACATTATGCAATCTCTAATATAATGGACACAGATTAGTGATTGTTGGTTAAATATATTTACATTCAGATATAGTTACAGTATATTCATTTCACATTTATTCATCAGAATCTAATATTATATCATAGGGATTTATGTGTCCCGATGATATAATATTAGATTCTGATGAATAAATGTGAAATGAATATACTGTAACTATATCTGAATGTAAATATATTTAACCAACAATCACTAATCTGTGTCCATTATATTAGAGATTGGACACTGAATTGAAGTTATGTTATTGCAGACATAATATTACTGGTTATTCTAGTGAATAGTTACCAAATAGTTGAAATGTTGCGGAAACAAAAGATAGTAGAACTACTAAAAAAGACTGAACCTAGGAACATTGAACCCCCCATTGATCTAATCAATAATGTCATTATCGATAAAAATACATTGACTCAATCGTTCATGCTAATCGAATTCAATTTCATTGAAAAACTGCTACATATCCAAGAATTTTGAAATAGAAGATCTTATACCCAAATAATTCATGTAATAATTTTTATACCCAATTATATATACTACATGCTCTCAGTATGGAAATGTTCATTCACACCTACGAGTATTGGAGTTCATCTCGAAATGTCTTATTCACTTGTTGTTTGTTTTATCCATTACTCGTTTGTTATTATAATACAAATCACTCACATATTCTGATTATTACCACTCAGTTCAGTGAATTGTTCACCTATAAGTCAAGTTTTTGGAGAGCTGGATCGGAACTAGAAAATGCATTTACACAAATGAAAATTTTCAACTGCACATGAAGAGACCATCTTCAATATCATTGCAAACCAATATTTCACTTCTACAAATTTTAACAATTCCAAGCTTATACATATTTAATATACTAATTTCAATAAAGAAAAACGTTAACATGTAAAAGGAAATCAATGATTATATTCTCATGATAGTAGATTTGATCAAGAATACATTTCTCTCCAGACTTTCAGTAGCAAAAACACTCATTTATAAAGGTTCAAAGATTTTAACAAGATTTTTGAAATTCTGCCTCTGGCTAGTAAGATATTTTTTTATGACAGGTGAATAAACTGCACATCAAAACAAACGAACATAACACTCAAATGAATTATTATCAAGTAGTTGATGTCACATACAGAGCATCCTTCAATTGGGCCTTAATTCAAGGGTTTTTTCTTATCCTGTATATTGGGTAATGTAATGTTACCCTATATAAGACATGCCCCCTTTATTCGAAATACACTCACATCATAAAGTTTTAATTATATGTGAATGCTTGGAAAATAGGACACATTGAGACAGATGTCTACTATATTTTCGTCTTCACGTACGTTTCGGTTTCACAACCGTCATCAGAAGAAGTTTGAAAATTAATTCACATCAACTAAAGCGCTGAATTTCTTCAACTTATTTTACTGAGCACATCATCAATTAAAATGTCTACATCGCAACAATCGACGAAACTCGAGTAATTGCAATAGTAACACATTATAATGTGTCACTGTCTAGATCGAAACCTGCCTAACTTCTTCCTACTAGACTTCATTCTTTATCAGATCTACGGAGTTGTGGACCTAATGGGGTCTTTCTTTATGCCTATAACCTTCAAACCTTGGAGAAAAATACCAACGCCTATCTCATCTTCCTACTCCCACTGCTGGCTCATACGATGTTCTTCAAACATCATAGGATCCCTCTCGTGTAGTGAAAGTATCAACAAAAGTTGTTAATTGTTTCCAAGTTTCGCACTGAGGAAATGAACTTTCGGATTAGTTGTTGTACAACTAACCCCTGTTACATTGTGTCTTGGTGTCTTCCTTACTTTAATTGTACCGAATTCCTCACCTCCTACCATTTTATGTCAGTAGTTCTTACGCTTCCTAGAGATAAATTCACTATTCCTCGGGTATTCAGTCCCTTCTTCGTAGATCGTTTCTCGATTTTTTGTGCATAATGTAATTCTACTACATATGTTACATCTTGAAATATTCTGCCATATATGATATTGGTGCGCCTACCTACAATTCATCAAAATTTTTATCAAAATCTATCAATAATATAATAGGAAAAAATTAGTTTTATGTGAATGACTCATGGAATTTTAATGAATTTATAAAAAATAAATCCGTACCCGTAAATCATCAACTAATTTCCTTGGATGCTGTATCTTCATTTACAAATATACCAATCTTTTTGGCATTGACTAGCATCAAAAAACGTTGAGCAGAGATTGAAAACCACACACCTCTAGATCAATCGAAATTTATAAATGCATTACAGTTTTGCTTAGAATGCACTTATTTACAATACGGTGAGCAATATTTTGGACAAATATTCGGTACAGCAACGGGATCTCCTATTTCAGCTACTATTGCTAACCTTGTTATGAAATGCCTAGAGGAATCTGTTATGAATTCATTAGATTTTCAACCCGTATTCTTCAAACGGTATGTAGATGATTGCCTTATGTGTGTTCCCAATGATAAAATTCAGTACGTGATTAACAAATTCAACAATTTCCACTTAAATTTACTTGTGAAATAAAGGTGAACAAAAACTTAAATTTCCAATATATGAACATTAGGCATGATGAAGATGGGAAAATAAAAACTTCGTGGTTTACTAAAGAAGTTTGGTATCAACGTTCAATTCCGTTGCACCAACATGAAAAAAAGTGTTATAAACAGCCTAACAGATCGCGCGGTCAAATTGTCCCACGCAGAGGACCGTCCCAAAAATTCAAAAATTGTTCGTAGTACACTGGAAATGATGGCTACCCAAAAACATTTTTCAATCCTATCATTAAAGAAAGAATAAACAAAATCTATAATGGATCGTCATTTATAAATAACATAAGAGGTAATACAGACAATTTTATAACATTAACATACATTCCGAAGACCTCAGAGAAAATTAAGAAATGTTTGGAAAAGTATGATATAAATGTCGCGCATGAGCCTATACTAGCTGTGTTTGAAATATTTCTCAAATCTAAAACCTTTAATACCTGAAGATAAACAAACCCACACAGTATACAAATTAAATTGTGGAAGCCGCTACTTTATTTTTAACGAAATAATAAAACTACTTTGTTATACTATCACTGGTATTTAATATAGTCGTTACTGTAGTTTCAACACTAAACGTGTCATCATCAGACGAAAACGAAGGTATGAATAGTAACGACTATATTAAATATGAGTGATAGTATAAGAAAGTAGTTTTATTTCGTACAAATTAAATTGTTTAGATTGCGATGGGACTGGAATCTCTAAACAATATTTACAAAAAAGAATGTATGGCCATAAGTATAGCACGAGAAACAAAAACTTTCACCGCCCTTGCTAAACACTGTTTTGATTATAACCATCAATTCGATTATAAAAATGTTAATATTTTAACTAAGGAAACCAATTATCATAAAAGATCTATTCTGGAGATTCACATAAAACGTGACTCCAAATCTGTAAATCATAGGACAGATATTCAGATACTAAGTCAGATTTATACTAACCTAATTAATTAAAACTCTTGCAAATTCCTACATGCGTCTTTATAATGTTAAAAGTATATTTTAGGTAGAATGTCAAAAGTATCTTTCCAATAACTGACAAACCTTTTTCTATTAGCTCGTAAATCTTAGCATCTGATTTGAAAGTTTGAACCTTATGTTCTCGTTTCTAGTCATTCATAGACTTTGTTGACATGAGCTTGCATTTTTCAAGAGTACTGTCTAACAGTGGATTCTTGATATTCATACTTATAACATTGATGTGTTACAATATCTATTATTCATATTTCTGTTCGTTTCGGCGACGTGGGCATTTTAATTGGAATTGGTGCGATAAGGACCCTTTTTGTTTATACAATTTTTTTTAAGTAACCCGGTGATAGACATAATAAGTCTTCTGATGATGGTCGTGAGACCGAAACGTACGGAAAGACGAGAAGATATAAAGCATAAAAGTTAATTTATTTATTTATTTATTCTTTTATTTATCTAATTACACTAGCTCAACGGGAGAAATCCCTTCTGGAGCTTAGGAGTACACATAATATAATTACATGGTATGCATTAAAATTAACTATTATACACAGCTTTACAGATATTACTAGGGTTACAACAAAATATATCAACAGTCAAACCGATCATTTCGTAGAATCCACACATTTGGAAAATTGGGGAAAATAATAAGGTATTTGTTCTGGAGATTGGCAGATAAAATGTTTGTGTGGAACGGGTGCGAGCAGATGTAACATGTAAATTCAGTCTTGATAAAATAACAGGAGTCAACCAGGTTATGAATGACCTTATAAAGGAATAAAATACTATGAATTTTCCTACGTTTATCTAACTCTATACAAGAGAATCTATCTAATAGAGCCTGATGAGAAAATCCGATAGATGATAATTACCATCAGCTTTGAAGGTTAAATATTTTAGGAAACGCCGATTTACTCGCTCTATTTTGTTTATATAAATTTTATGATGGGAGTTCCACACAATTGAAGCATATCCGAGCTCAGAACGAACAAATGAATTATATAATATTGTTATTGAATCACTATTGTTAAATAGGCGGCAATTTCGGATGATAAAACCCAGCATTCTGTAGGCGCTAGAAACAATTGATTCAATGTGAGACGCAAATGACAATTTCACGTCAAACGAAACTCCCAAGTCTCTAAAACTATAGGAACAAGCAAGAGCTGTGTCAACAAGTTTGTAATTGTAAATAATAGGGGTAATTTTCTTGGTGAAAGTCATTACAGTGCACTTACTTATACTAAGCTCCAGATGATTTATTACACACCAAGTAGTTAGTGCATCCAAATCATGCTGCAGTGACATACAACATAAAGAATGCTTCACTGCCGAGTAAAGTTTTAAGTCGTCTGCGTAAAGAAGAAAATAACAGAGAAATGAGGAAGAAATGTCATTGATAAACAAATTGAATAGGAGTGGTCCAAGTACTGACCCTTGAGGTACACCTGAGGTGGGATGAAATGAATACGATTCAAAACTTCTATACTCTACATATTGATATCTATCACATAGGTAAGAATTCCAAAATTCAATCAAATGATTTGTAAATCCAAAGCTAGACATTTTATTCAATAAAATACTGTGATCCATTTTATCAAATGCCTTAGCAAAATCGAGGTAGATACAATCAACCTGACCACCCTCATCAATAACTTCCGCCAAGTATTGACTGTAGCAACCTAAGTTAGTAACAGTTGTTCTGCCAGGCATGCTGCTGAGGGGATATCTGCAGTTTTACATGATTGAAAGTAGCATCATATAAGATATATTCAAATATTTTGCAGAAGTTATTGATGATGGCAATTGGGCGATAATTAGTTACCTCATCTCTATTACCTTTTTTAAAAACCGGTACTAATTTTGAAACTTTCCACAGATCCGGAAAAGTACGCGATTTTAAGGCTAATGAATATATAAATGCCAGTGGAGCTGCGAATATATTAATGAAATCTTTTACAAAAAAAGCAGGAAGTTGATATGGACCCTTCGTGTGACTTGCTTTAAGTGTTTTAGCAACTTGAATCACTTCAGAGGAACTTACAGTTGAAAGAGATGAAATATTATTATTGAAGTTAATAAAGTTATCCGAAGATTTATTATTTCTTGAATTAGAGTTGATATAGACACTTTGGAAGTACTTTGCAAAGACATTAACAATATCATGAGGACTAGAGTAGCTGAGATTATCACATTGAAAGTGTTCAGGAATAGAACTGCTCTTATTTTTGGTATGAAGGAATGACCAGAAAGATTTGGAATTACATTTTATGTTATTTTCTATTTTTGATATATAGGGTCTAAATGAACAGGGTATATCGGTTTTGATTGCCGATCTTAAAGTCTTAAATGCCTCATAGTCATCTTTTCTGTATTTATGCCAATAATTTTTCTTAAGTCTGATATTCCTTATTATGTTAGACGTGAACCAAGGTGGAAACTTGTTCTTTTTCTTGGGGGAAGTGTATGGAACGCAAGTTGTTAGCAAATTGGTAAGATGTTCATAGAACAATTGTAATGCGACATTAACATTGCATGTATGATATAATACAGACCAATCAAAATCCAGTAACAGGTTATACAGTAATGGATAATTTGCCTTATTGAAATTAAAAATGTGTACATCATTATGATGGAAGAATGATGTGGAAGGTACACGGCCGAAGTACTGAAATTCAATAAATAATGGAGGATAAGGTGTAAAGCTTCGCGCAATAAGCAAATGAGATCTAGAATTCTATTAGTAATAATAGAATTTAGACAACAATTGTACTGGTTAAGATCGAAATAACTAGGCAGATTGTTCAAGCATGATAATTTAGAAGATTCAATTCAACTTAATAAGAACTATTTCTAATATTTGCTGATTCATTGCTCCAGATACATAAAATGTTATTATATAACATTTCACGGTCATGAACGTGATGAATGAATTCTACCTTGGATCAGCAAAATTTCATGGTGTAGGTCCACGTTGACATTGATTCTTCCAGTTAAACATTACTGGAACGTTGACTTCTATTCATTTTAAAATTGATATTTGAAGTTTTGCTTATTTGAGACTTTTGAGCCTTAAATTTAACATTTGTTTTGACAATGTACCTAGACTGTGCAACAACTTTATTTCCTTAAATATTTAATTGCCCTTTATTGAAAGAAACACATAGTCTGCTGTCTTGAAAATAATAATTTTATCAAACACTTCCGAATTTAAATTAATACAACATGAAATTCATAACATTCATATAATCGAAACTAGAATTAACCTGTGCGTCTTCACATTTCCCATACAGATAGATATAAGTACCTGTTCAAAGTTCTTCAGTTGGTTTCACTGCTGTGCTATGGGTAGCATCGTCATAATGCCCCTGATTTCTCCTTTTAATCCCCCATGATGGTTTTTCCATCACCATCCCGTTAGTTCTTTGTTTGCTGCCTTAGTATTTCGCATGATGATAAATAAATGAAATTGGTACTCACTGGTTACCAATATTGACTGTGTGTCAGTAAAATATGGTTTGGCTATGTAGTAAAGTAAGAGCCACTTGGCTTAGAGTTTGGTTCATGAGACAAGTACTTGCATTTTGTGCTCCATAGAGAGCATCCTCTTAATTTACTATGGGTACTAAATCGATCTGAATCAATTACCAAATGAATTCTGAGTGCGATTTATTTAGAATCATTCTTTTATATCCATAATAATTAAATATTGAATGCTCTCTTACTACTTACATGTACATTTTAATCAAAATGAAAATGTGCACATATTTAATATACAGCTTATTTCGCTTGTTAAATAAATTTATTCATCAAATTACTGGAAATTTGAAAGTTCAGAATGAATTTTCATGCCGTAATGGAAAATTGTATTCAATAATATTTCGTTTGTTTTTGTATCCAGTAATAATGTTTCAACCTAAGTGTCTGTTGCCCCGTATATAGGGTAATGTAATATTCCTCTATATACTACAGAATAAAATTAAATCAAACGTCGAGACAATCTGTTATTGTCATAGGTAATGTGAGGTTAGATATTGTATGTGAAATTAAGCAAAAACTGAGTTCATATCATATATATCATTCATATATTAGGAAATTGGATTAGACGGGTAATTCCCAGAAATTCTATCTCGATTCTAATTTAAATCTGAATTGAATTATAATTACCTTTCGAAAATCTACCTGGACACTAGCAAAAATGAACTAAACGTTCAAGAGATGATGTTAAAATCGATTTGGGAGCATGACAAATATATCTTTATTGTCCTATTTTGAAACATTTCAACAACGTATTTCTAATTTTTTAATCCAGGAGACAGATAACCGTAATAATTTATAGTGAATAAATTATTAGTTAAACGAGAGAATCAAACTCAGCTGATGCTAATAATAATACCTCTCTTTCATTTCATGTATTTAGTTGTCTACAGCGTTGACGCTACGAGAGGATCTCATGTAGTGCATAAAATAGCTATTTGCTAGTGTATTGTGAAGCGCCACATTTATCAATTTCTATGAACTATACTTGTATAAAAGGTGAAATTATAAGTAAAAATGAGATCCATTGAAAATTTTGAACTTCGTTTCTATGAACATGAATAATGGAAATGGTGTCGATATACGCTAGAAACAAAACGAGATCCGAAATCGGATCTCACCTTACAAAACGGATCTCCATTTGTATAGAAAATATATATAACAGATCTCATCTTGTCGTAATACATATATATATATATATATATATATATATATATATATATATATATATATATATATATATATATATATATATATATATATATATATATATATATATATATATATATATATATATATATATATATATATATTTATCCTACTACTTTCCGAGCGTCCGTACATTGACGGATTGCTATCTTCCAAGCGTCCGGTTCCTACAGAGCGTCCGTATACGGACGCTTGGAAGTTTCCCCGTAGTAAATCATCCATACTTGTTCCCTGAACCCGTTGGCAAAAATTTGTCTGGACGCTCAGATGCTAGTGCAACCGGTCGTTTTGTGTATTAAAAGTATACTGATAGTACAACGTGACTGTGGTTAGAGGCGTTCGCTACCATTCCTGTGTATTAGTCAGGTGTATGCAGTACTTTCAGCCTGTCGATTTGTAGGCGTCCTCGACGTCGAGGAGAAATGACAACGCCGTATTCTGATAGTTATTCCGCATTATTCTCATTTTTCTTGCATTCAAACTGAGCGTAAGCAGTTCACCACATGATTTTCATTATTTGTAACGAATTGGCGAGTCGGCGCGCGGCTTGTTGGGTAAGATCAGGGTATACGTAGGGGTCAATGAACTTTGAGGTAATATCAATTCATCGTTATTCCCAACGACATTAATTCTGTGTCGTCTCATCATCGCAATCAAGAGATAATTTTACATAATATATTTTCGTGTATTGCTGAAAAACCAAATGATAAATTCCGTAAAAGTAAACTTCTCTCCAACTTGAAGGTGTTCGATGATCGGCGAGTCCGTAAATATAGGTTCAGATAAATGATAATTGGATCATTTGGTTGAGATTATAAGTTTTGATAACCTTAGCAGCGTAATTTTTCTTCAGAGTTTTAATCGAAAAAAAGAGTTGCGACATCTATATGGTGAATCCATCTAATTAAACTTTTGTTGTAGAGTCTATTGAATCAAATTCGATCCGCAAAATTTTTTAGTTTAAGCCGGTGAGAGCTAGGTTGATTTCTATCTTCATATCATTAATATTATTGCATTTTACTATGAAAGAACAGAATATAAGATTGGTCAAAATTATATATAAAAATTCTCGGGAAATAGGTCACATTACACTCTGTTTTAAATTTCCTACTCAAAAACAGGGTGGTAAAACAGAGTGTAATGTGACATATTTCCATAAAATTTTCATATATAATTCATACTGGGTCAAGAATCTTTATTATTATTGGTCAAAATGTATAGATGGAGTAATATGTTATTATGTCCGATTCGCATAGTACATTTAGAATCTGTAAGTGAATTTATCTATAAATGATATTTAAAAGTTTAATTTCAATATTAATTTCTAGATTGATTTTAATTGTTTGTGCTCCAGAGTTGCTTTTTTTACTTTAAAATTATTTTCGATAGAACAAGTTGTTCCATATCAAGCTAGTTAAATAGTTTATTATATTTCTTCAGTTATTGATTAATTTTTCAATATTCCTTTATATATTGCCATCACCCTCATTTATACATTCCAACCGATTCCTACGACAAATCTACTGTATGCCCTTCTCCATTTTATTGAAACTGTTGTGAATCAGGACAGCAGCTGTAATTCTGGAAAACAAAAATGTCCCGAGTAGGAAATTCCCCAGTTATCCAAAAAACGGTTATTCGGGGAGCTTATCGTCTGCCCGTTTCCTTCCCTTCATCCAGATAATGATAATGAGGCCCATAGGAATTAAATCATTACTGATTTTGTTTTCTTTTATGCGGAAGGTGATCCATATCTAGATGTCTATATAGCATATCCGGAATTTCATATGCCAAACTAAAAAAATAAGAAAAATTTATATCAAATCAAGTCCGGAAATGTTCCAATAAAGAGCCTACGAAGCTTTAAAGATGAAGACTGAAAGATGTTTTTAGTTTTATGACTCAGGAACCATAACATGCCAAGCTTTCAATTTTGGTAATTTGGCTTCAGTAATTATCGATGCAAAATTTTTTATATGGTAGGTACCGGTCGACGAAGCTTCTTAACAGAAGCGACGGTACGGGAAACTTGCAACACATTTTCTGCTTTATTTTGGATCGCATCATTTTATTTTATTCTGAAACTAATTATAGGTTTTTGGGAAAATTTTGCTTCAAAAAAACATTCTTACATTCTTCTTCAGAAAAAACATTTTCATGGAAAATCTATTCGAAAATGGTGGAAATGGACCTTTTATAATTCCTCCTCACTTGAATGGTGAAACATATTTCAATTTATTGGAGAACGACCTCACAGATCTAATAGTTAATGTACCATACGCAAATAGATCAGTAAGTTGGTTCATGCATGATGGAGCACCTCCTCATTTTAGTTAGATTAACCCTCAAAAGAGGATAATGCCGTACAGTTGCGTGGCCTCCTCGTTTACCTGACTAACAATCCTCAGATTCTGTTCCTTGGAGTTATTTAAATGTACTAGAGATGAGAGAAATCTTGAACAAATAGTAATAGAACAATACGAGATAATTCGGAATAAGGAAGGCTTATTTGAGAGAGATCATCCTTGAGGAATCGACTAGAAAGACGGACATTGTCAACACATGTTATATTTGTTAATTTTTGCCATTTAATCTTGAATCGAGTTATATGGCATGAAGTATGTTCATGTGTAGCGGCCAAATGATAATTGCAATCCACTCAAAATTTGGACTATGAATAAAGAACTATCATACTTATAAAATTGAAATACTGTCAAGTACTTAGGACCTTTCAGCTACCAAGTAGCCATCATCAGAGTAAACAGAACAGTATTGTTAGTGGATAAGAGCGATTGTTTCTTATTTATAGTGTTAAAGTGTGAACTATTTCATTGCTTATCAGAAATCTTAACACAAATTATGGAATGATTCTCGAAACTTACTGGCTTGAAAGTTCAAAAGAGGTACGACCGTTTTTGAGATATTGAGTGGTAGGGATTGTCGAAATACTCGACACTATTCGCTCTGTTTCGCGCGTCATTTGAAGCGCTAATCGTCTGGCCTATTGCCGATTGTAGAGAGAAATATTATGACAACACGTTCACTGCCGATCACACCAGCAGGTGCGGCACCGAATAAGGGGATAGCCCGTTCTGTCAATAGTCCAGGCATTTAAGGAGGAAAATCGACGATTTTTGTCCTAATTTCCGCGAGGTCTAATTGCGGTCTATCCTATGTATTTTGACACGCTGAAAACGATGGGGTAGTTTAAATTTGCATTAACCCTGTGCTCAAAAAGCTATGGCCATATTTTGGAAGCAAAAATGGCCTTTTCTCAATTTTTTGCATTTTGAGACAAAGCTTTGAGTTGTATGGAAAACTGTTTGAACAAAAGTTTTCGGGAAAATTAATACGCGATTTTTGGCTCTGATCCGAAATCGATTAGAGGGCGTGGGCCAAGATAGGGTCCATTTACTCTGTTTTTTAGCACATTGAAAAATGGAGTATATGTCAAAGAGTTTTTGTTTATTTCATATTCTGTTTCTGTGGAAACATAGTATTTTTATTTCTATTCTTTCGGTTCCTGGTATTTTGACCTACCTCATTTTTTTGGGCCAAAAAAGGCCATTTTGAAAAATCTGTATTTTACGGATTCCAGACGAAATACTTAAGTTCTCGATCTAAAACCAAATTGATTCGAAATATTCTACTATTCTGCACTCAATGTTCGAAATTCAATCATTTTGGTTTGAAGACATAACTTTGGCGCCATTTTGAAAATTTTAGACAGCTTATAAATTCAAATCTTTTGGGGTTAGAAATTTTTCACGGAATTCAAATTCTACATTCTTTAAGAGATTTTCATAGCGACTATTTTAAATCCAAGCAGATCGATTTGAGTCGAGTAGAAATGAAGCTATCCTAATAAATGTGTTTGGACCTCTAAAGGGCCCAATTTTGAGTCTATCAACAAAGTCTTGGAGCAAACTACAGAGAAATACATCGGCTATTTAGATATGAAACAGCGTACGGAAATTCGTTCACAATTTCAAGTTATAACGAATTTCATCATAAAAACTAGCGCGGAATTTCATTTAGCGGCAATAAGCGAGGGCCGGTACAATAGATTCCTCACGCGAAATAATACTTTTTAAATGTTTTAAAATGCACCTGAATGCTTATAATCATTTTGTGTGAATGTGTGAGTGTATGTAGACGTGTGAACGTGTATATGTGACAGTGACATGATGTCATTATAGGGTGTTACATAACAAATTTCAATATTTAAACAAAAAAAAACTAAGATTAATAAATAATTTTTCTTTTTTCACATTTACATTTTTTTTTCTTTCACATTTCATATTCATTGGAAAATTATCTATATGTCTAATTATTCACAAATAACCCTAGTTTTCGTTATCACTGTCAGCATATATTGCTAATGATGTAATAATAATAATGATCATTATTGATATATGGATCATCGTGATCCGCTTCATCATCTAAGTTTGATAAAATTTGATCGTCGCAATTGTCATTGATAACATCATTGTTATCGTCATCATCTCCATCATCGTGTTTATTTTCATCCATACACTTATCAAAATCATCATCATCTAATATACTGATTTCTGGCTCGGGGCAATTAGAACATTCTTTACCTTCACAATGCTTACATAATGAGCTACAAGGTGGTCCTATTTTTAAGCACGAACATTTACCAGTACAATTTTTTATACAACCACAAGAGATTATTTTGATCAACTCATTGGAATGTACATTTTTACTGTTTGTAAGTCCATTCGGACTATTTCTCCAACCCCATTCCGTTAGATCAATGGTTTTATTACCGATCCAAACCTGAACTTGGTAATAATCCTAAAAATTTGTTGCTTTGCAGCATCATCGTATTTTCATATGGTTACCTTGTGATGACTTGGCATAATGTAATCGTTCGCTGGCATGAAAAATTGTGAGCTCTTTGTTTAACACATTTATCAGCAAATTACAATTCCCGATCTTCCATACTCTACATAAGATTTCAACAAGGTAACCATATGAACATACGATAATGCTGCAAAGCAACATATTGTTAGCGTGTTCGGTAATCAAACCATTGATCCGAAGAAATGGGGTTGGAGGAATAGTCCGAACGAACTTACTCCTATACAAACAATAAAAATGCACGTCCCTATGAATTGTTTAAAATAATCCCTCGTGATTGTAAATAAAATTGTACGGGTGAATGTTTGTGAAAAATTTAGGATTACTTTGTAGCTCATATGTAAGCATTGTGAAGTTGAAGAATGTTCTAATTTCCCCGAGTCAGAAATCAGTATATCAGATGATGATGATTTTGATATGTAACACCCTATAACGACATCATGTCACGGTCACATATACACCACACGTTTACATACACTCACATTCACACAAAACAATCATAAGCATTCAGGTGCATTTTAAAACATTTAAAAAAGTATAGTTTCTCGCGCGGAATCCATTGTACCGACCCTCGTTTATTGTCGCTAAATGAAATTCCGCGCTAGTTTTTTATGATGAAATTCGTTATAACTTGGAATAGTGAACGAATTTCCGTACGTTGTTTCAAATCTGAATAGCCAATGTATTTCTCTGTCGGCTCTAAGACTTTGTCCATAGGCCAAAATTGGGCCTTCTAGAGGCCCAAACACATTTATTAGGAGACACTTATCGTCATCTTCCCATCATACAGATAATGATAGTGAACCCTACAAGTAAGAAATCATTACTGATTATGTTTCCGTTCTCGCAAAAGGTGATCTTCGACATATCTATATGTCTGTAAAAACAATATCAGCGCATTCAGCAGCTGGTAATGAGAACAATCTTTTCAATAATTTCCAGGAATATTATTAGTTTTGCTGAACTAAACACAGCCGATTAGTCAGAGAATATCTTTGCAAAGCATTATTGAAATTTCTATCCAATTCGAAGATAAAGTTATCGACTCATCTTGAGCGTCTATTTCTGGATATAAAAAATTAAAATTATTTCCGATCTTCAATCTGGAGATTGAATATTTTCGAATGTTATTGTGTCTGCATCAGACTTTGATGATTTTGTGAAGACTATGTTGTCATCTATGGGTGAAAGTCATCTATGTTGTGGAACTGGAAATTGAGACCAACTAAGCGAAGATACCATTCCATGTTCTCAGCTTGTTAGAAAAGAATATTTTCAATCATAGTTGAAAATCATGTCATTGCGAAAAAATCCTCTGTTGTAGACCTTAATATTGCTTGTTGACTAATAAACTATAAAAGAGTTACTGTGGATAGCACTATAAATAAGAAATAATTATAGTGAATAAGGGTGATTATTTTAACGAAATAATAAATATAACTACTTTGTTATACTATCACTGATATTTATTATAGACGTTACTATAGTTTCAACACTAAACGTGTCATCTTCCGACGAAAACGAAGGTATGAATTTACAAGTACTATATCTTCTATATACAGGTTGAAGAAGGAATACAAACAAATTAAATCAAAAATTATACCTAACTACGGTATTTTGGTATCCTTTGATGTTTCTAATATGTTTTCAAATATCCCTCCCAATGTATGTCGGAATTTAGTCACAAATATCTTTGAAAAGTCACATATTAATCCTTCGATAAAATCAGAAATAGAACAGACATTCGATATATGCCTCAGTCAAAAGTACTGTCAGTTTAATAACAAATTTTATACTCAAAATAACGGATTAGCTATCGGTTCTCCATTAAGTCCACTTCTCGCAGATATTTTTATTTCTCACATAGAAGATACTATAATGAGTTCTGCCATAACAAAAAACATATTCAATTTTGGTTCAGATACCTAGACAATATTTTATCTCTATTTAAAGGTACATCTAGACAGTTAGATGCTTTCTTATCATTCATCAATAATATTTATCCCAACATAAAATTCACATTAGAGACAGGAAAGGATCACAAAATAAATTTCTTAGACTTAACATTATTACATCATAATAATAGCATCTCATTCGACATTTACAGAAAACCTATTTTCACAGATACAGTAATTTGTACCTCTTTACATAGCCCCTATAGTCATAAGCTAGCTGCTTTTCATTCAATGATACATAGAGCCTTTTCCCTTCCCTTATCTCAAGAAAATCTTAGTAAAGAATTAGATACAATTAAAGTTATTGCTACAAATAACGGTTTCGTTCCTCAAGTAATTTCTAAATTAATAAATAGAGAAATACAAAAATTAATTTACAATAGCACTTACCCCTTTATGAAAGACAAAGATAACTCATTGAAATAAGTTTCTTTAACTTATTTTGGTCCTATAAGCGAAAAAATTGCAAACATGTTATCCCATCATAACCTGACCATCAGCTTTAAACCCCCAAGCAAATTATCTCATATTGTATTCAATGCGAAATATAAAACTGACAAATTTAAAAGTCCCGGAGTTTATAAACTAACTTGTTCAGAGTGTGATAGGTTTTACATCATACATAGGTTATCTTGCCGTAACATAGCAGTTAGATATAAAGAACATTTTCGTTCCTTTAAAATCATTAAGACCGATTCTTCATTTGCAAATCATATTTTAGAAACAGGCCATATCTTTCCTATTTTGAATAATGTTCAAATGTTACATAGTCAGGATAAAATTTCAAAACTAATTATATTAGAGTCAATGGGAATTTTCAAAGCAATGAAGATGTATGATAATAAGATCCTAAGCGATCAACTAGATTCATATTACAGTAATCTTTTCAATGTATTAATAACCTGATTTTCGTATTTAAAGTCCGTTAGTAAATATACCCTCTCCACTAAGTTTCTCACGGAACTACCTGATCACTTTACCCCTCTCTGGTTTTTCCTAGAACTATTTCCTATAGCCATAAAATTTGTTTGTATTCCTTCTTTAACCTATATTTAGTAGATATAATACTTGTTAAATTCATACCTTCGTTCCGTCTGAAGATGACACGGTTGGTGTTGAAACTATTGTAACGACTACCTATATTAAATATCAGTGATAGTATAACAAAGTAGTTTCATTTATTATTTCCTTAAAATGATAAACTATCACAAAGTAACGGCTTCCACAATTGAATTTTTGAAGGGTGATTATTTCTTATTCATATTGCTTAGTCCATAACAACAAAGTTGAGAAAATTCTCAACCAACCAGATATTCCAATTCTACAACATGAGGTCAGTTAATCACAACATATCTTATGTGAAACGTGCTCCTCTAATCAACTCTACTGTAGAATTCTGTTTCGGACTTTTAATCGCCGATTATGAAAGTCTTCATGAATTGAAAACAGAATATCGTGAGGTATTTTTTCAATTTTCATTACTTTTGACTCGTAAAATCTTTCCTATGAATTCAGCTACCTTAAATAAGATTGCTGGGCGCTCAGAAATGTGCAGAATGGAAGCCACTATACGCGTACTTTCCGATATTTAGACATTTAGAAATATGTTTTGGATGCTTTGAAATCGGTAGATTGTGAATATTATTCAGCTTTAGCGGTAGAAACATGTGGTGAACGCTCAGAGGAGGAGATGGGAAAGGTGTTTGTATATAGTACTTTCAGGCCGTCGATTTGTGAGCGTCCCAAAACGCCGGTTCTCGAAAATTCTTCGGTCTTTTTTGCATTTTACGTTATACTACCAGTTACAGTTATTCAGTCAATTGTAGACAGATGCTTTGAATGTTGTGAGTAACCACAGACTGGTTGTTGAGTTCAATAGAAAAAATTGATTTATTCATTCACATATTCCTTGACCCAACTCCTGTATATAACAAGAAAAAGATATTATTCCACTTGTTTAAATTTGTCATTACCTGTAGATTGAATAAATGTATTCAGTATCCTCTTTCAAGCTAAAAAATGTTTGCAATCGTTTTATAAATGTATAATCGAAATTCCTTTTAACGCTAAAAGATGATCTTGGATACGCATTTTCAAAACTGCTCATCAAATCAATTTCAAAAAAGATTTTATAGCTCAAGAGAGGTTGTTAAGAAGTTAATACCTTTTACCTATGTGGACAATTTTTTACTTATGTGGACAATTACTGCCGTTGGGTTATAGAAAGACTATTATTTAGTTATATATTTTTCTGTCTATTTCTTATATAGTTATTTATTTTTCTGTCTATATAGAATAAGAGAAGGTATCGTTTGTTTTTTAAGTTCGATTATATTGAATAAAGTGCGTTTTTTAGTTAAGGAATTTTTCACTCTCATTGCCTTCAAATTTTATTAAAAATTTATGTATAATCACCTCAATTCCCACAGAAAATTTCGTTTGGTTAGAAAAATACGCAATTTCAAGTTAAGTAATAAAATTATCTATACATTTTCTTATTAAAAATACATTACATATTGGATATTTTCTATTTTGAACTTTAAATATAACTGAAATGTTCATCAGTTATTCAAGAAAGAATATGATACGCAATGTAAATTTTGGGACTGTTATAGAGGACCAACAAAACAGTTTTATTCAACAACGGTCCGAAAGGATTAGCATTATCTTTTGATTTGTAAAATCCTTAATATCGATTATAAGCCTTCTGAACTGGCAACATCGCTGGACGCTCAGAAATGTGCTGTATGAAAGCAAACTATACTGCGGGGACGCTGAGTACCCGAAATTTGAAAGCTTTACTGTATATTTTGGACGCTCAGGAGCGGCTCTATGAACGGACGCTCTGAAATCAGTAGAATGCAAATTTTAAAAATTGTTCCCTATAATATGAAGGCTATGAACTTATTATGACCTCTACTGTTCAAAGATGGAATATATTCATACGTTATAGTAGGGATTGCATGAGAAATACGCACTGGACGCTCAGAGTAGGAATGTTGAAAGGACGCCCTGGAGATAGCGGGATGTAAATATATATATATATATATATATATATATATATATATATATATATATATATATATATATATATTTATAATCCTATGTTAAATTATCTAAGTTATCTTCATAATTCAGAAAATTTAATTCTATATCTCTTAAGTTACATACACGATAGTGGCCAATTAGGCAAAGAAACTTTAAACTTGTTTATAATTAACCAGAACAATTCTCAGTCAGTTCTATTGAAATATATAAGAACCAGGGATGCTGTCATTTGAATAAGAACTGTCAAGTAACTGCCAACCATAGCAGTACTAACCTACAATCCTTACTTCAAAAAACGAATGAACTTTAGATGAATATGCGTGAATAGTTGATCTATGGTAGGGCATCGAATCGCATTGTGTTCATCAATGATCTACTATCCTTTCAGAGGTTTATATTTACAAAAATATAAAAATCTAATAGGACCGAAGTGGTGTAATTGGTAAACACCCTGGACTAGAAATCCAGAAATGTGAGTTCGAATCCCGCCTATGGTTCAATCTTTTACGTTTATTCATCTTTATAATCCTATGTTAAATTATCTAAGTTATCTTCATAATTCAGAAAATTTAATTCTATATCTCTTAAGTTATATATATATGTATATATATATATATATATATATATATATAAACAAGTTTAAAGTTTCTTTGCCTAATTGGCCACTATCGTGTATGTAACTTAAGAGATATAGAATTAAATTTTCTGAATTATGAAGATAACTTAGATAATTTAACATAGGATTATAAAGATGAATAAACGTAAAAGATTGAACCATAGGCGGGATTCGAACCCACATTTCTGGATTTCTAGTCCAGGGTGTTTACCAATTACACCACTTCGGTCCTGTTAGATTTTTATATTTTTGTAAATATAAACCTCTGAAAGGATAGTAGATCATTGATGAACACAATGCGATTCGATGCCCTACCATAGATCAACTATTCACGTACATTCATCTGAAGTTCAGTCGTTTTTTGAAGTAAGGATTGTAGGTTAGTACTGCTATGGTTGGCAGTTACTTGACAGTTCTTATTCAAATGACAGCATCCCGGTTCTTATATATTTCAATAGAACTGACTGAGAATTGTTCTGGTTAATTATAAACAAGTTTAAAGTTTCTTTGCCTAATTGGCCACTATCGTGTATGTAACTTAAGAGATATAGAATTAAATTTTCTGAATTATGAAGATAACTTAGATAATTTAACATAGGATTATAAAGATGAATAAACGTAAAAGATTGAACCATAGGCGGGATTCGAACCCACATTTCTGGATTTCTAGTCCAGGGTGTTTACCAATTACACCACTTCGGTCCTGTTAGATTTTTATATTTTTGTAAATATAAACCTCTGAAAGGATAGTAGATCATTGATGAACACAATGCGATTCGATGCCCTACCATAGATCAACTATTCACGTACATTCATCTGAAGTTCAGTCGTTTTTTGAAGTAAGGATTGTAGGTTAGTACTGCTATGGTTGGCAGTTACTTGACAGTTCTTATTCAAATGACAGCATCCCGGTTCTTATATATTTCAATAGAACTGACTGAGAATTGTTCTGGTTAATTATAAACAAGTTTAAAGTTTCTTTGCCTAATTGGCCACTATCGTGTATGTAACTTAAGAGATATAGAATTAAATTTTCTGAATTATGAAGATAACTTAGATAATTTAACATAGGATTATAAAGATGAATAAACGTAAAAGATTGAACCATAGGCGGGATTCGAACCCACATTTCTGGATTTCTAGTCCAGGGTGTTTACCAATTACACCACTTCGGTCCTGTTAGATTTTTATATTTTTGTAAATATAAACCTCTGAAAGGATAGTAGATCATTGATGAACACAATGCGATTCGATGCCCTACCATAGATCAACTATTCACGTACATTCATCTGAAGTTCAGTCGTTTTTTGAAGTAAGGATTGTAGGTTAGTACTGCTATGGTTGGCAGTTACTTGACAGTTCTTATTCAAATGACAGCATCCCGGTTCTTATATATTTCAATAGAACTGACTGAGAATTGTTCTGGTTAATTATAAACAAGTTTAAAGTTTCTTTGCCTAATTGGCCACTATCGTGTATGTAACTTAAGAGATATAGAATTAAATTTTCTGAATTATGAAGATAACTTAGATAATTTAACATAGGATTATATCTAGTTCGCCTAGATTTTCCAGACTCTACGGTCGAATCACCTGAAGATGGCAAATGCGACTTTGCCGAAACGTCGTGAAATTGGTCCTTTTGAGGACCGAAACCACACAACGCGGATCAATACCCTAGAAAACAGTTCTACATATATATCTATATATATGTATATATATATATATATATATATATATATATATATATATATATATATATATATATGTATATATATATATATATATATATATATATATATATATATATATATATATATATATATATATATATATATATATACTTTTTTTTTTTTTACATTCAAACCTGGTCGGGGCTGCTGCGAGCTCCGACTACACGACTACATCGCAGCAGTCGCGCCAGAAAAAACCTAAAAGGCGGTTAACCGAAGCTACTCCTCACCGCCGGTCGGTAAGTAGCTTCAGGTTCCTAAATCGTGTGCCCTTAGTATTCTAATTGAACCCAGAATGACTGCCTTTTGCATCTGGTCTATCAAGATCTGCGCCGAGTTCCTACAGGCCGGAATGATCTTCAAGTTTGAACGCAGCGAAGACCGAATTCCGCCCAAAACACCGATGATCAGAACCACTAATACGACCTTGTGGCCTGGGTATAGCGTGCGGAGCTCGAACAGGAGATCTTGATATTTTGTCCATTTTTCCTCCTCTTTCAAGACTATGTTCTTCTCTGCCGGAGCGGAGAATTCGATGACATACATAGTCTTGATTAGTTTATCGAGGAGGATAACGTCAGGCCTATTTGCTTGTATGGACCTGACGGTCGGAAACGGATAATCCCAGAAGATCCGGCATTTCTCGTTTCCGACAACGGACTCAATATCTCCTGGCCTGTAAGGCAGCACCGGCTCTTGGTCTATTCTGTACGAGTGCCTTAGATGGTAATACAGCACCCGTAGGGCCGCATTATGGCAATGGGTGTACGCCGAGGCCGCTTTTGGCGGACATGCCGACAGAAGGTGGAAAAGCGTCTCAGGCGCCTTTCGACAGGCCCTGCGGCTGACATCAGGGACCTGCACACCCATCACATTGCGGCGACAGACCAAGGTGTTAATTACGCCATCTTGGCAAGCTGCGGTAAATCCCTCAGTCTCGGATGTAAGCCCGGCTGACTTTAGGTAGCCGAAGGTCAGCCTAGTTGACAAGCCGAGCGTTTCGATGTTTCGATAGAAAACACCGTGTATCGGCTTGTCAACATGCCGCCTGAGCGTGAGATCTTGCTCCGCGGCATTTATCTGGGCTTTCAGGCGAGAAGGTAGGAGCTCGAGGTTGCCCTCTAGTCGGCCTTCTCGACTGATCTGAAATTCGAGACCAAGTTCTTCCGCAGCTTTTTGTGCTGCCTTAACGATAAATGCCCCCACTCCGGCCAATTCGTGACTTTTAACAAGGCACAAGAGGGGGTCCGAGCTCCTAAGAACTTTACAAGCTATACTCAGAACCACACAAAGTGTGGTCGTACGGAGACCCTGATGTTGATTCGGGTTCTCCTAGTTCTAAGATCAACTTCGGTGTTCTGGAGCAGGCTTGCTCTACCAGATCTGTTGCGGCGCACCACAGGTGGTGCTGGTGCGGCTAGATCCGGTTCTGGTGCTGCAGCCTGCCGGAGATTCGTTCTAATATAGCCGATTCTCCGCAGGTAGAATACTTGATTCCGCAAGGTTTATGCGGAAAAGTCACGGCATAGAGGATGCATGATGCACCAAAGTGCATGCAGCCATGACATGTATCCCCTACGGGCCGGCACGCCGCGCTCGAAGCAGTCCAGCAAGTCATCCCGAAGTTCATTAGTCCACTCAGAGCGTCCATGTACATTGCGGTGGTCGTCAACGTCGGGACCGTCCTCTTGGGCCCCACCCACCTGTCCCTGCTCCTCATCCGACGAGGAGCTGATGTGGGAGGCCAATCTTCTGCTGCCCGTAACAAAAGATGTACCCTCTGCTGGGTTGTTAGCCCAGCATCGGGACGGCATCGGTATTGAGTGAGGTTACCGAGCCGATTTAACCCCGACTTTTTATCGAGGTTGTCCCCTCTACGCTCGGATATTGAAGATGGCAAATGCGACTTTGCCGTAACGTCGTGAAATTGGTCCTGAGAAGAAACATATATATATATATATATATATATATATATATATATATATATATATATATGTATATATATATATATATATATATATATATATATATATATATATATATATATATATTCTTTTGTTGATATTCTTGAACCATTTGTAATATTTGTATGTTTTCTTGGTATATTGGTTCGTATATATACTGATAATGAAATAAAAATTCTGTTTTGACGTTTCGACAACGTTTATTGCCTTTATCAAAATTGTTAATTGAAATTAGTGTTTCCATGTAATTTAGAAAAAGTGTATATTGGCCAATCTTCACAATACCTCGAAAAAAGATAGAATGGCCACAAATATACCAAAAATTCATCAACTGCGCTCAATAAACATGTGAAAGACACTAACCATACTTTCGACTACAACAATACAAAAATTTTAAATATTGAAACAAACGACAACAAACGTTTGATATTGGAATCTATTCAAATTAAAAAGAACAATTGTGTAAATTTCAAAATAGATTCCAATCTTTCGAAACTGTACAATAATCTAATTCAAACTTAACAAAATTTTATTAATTTGAAGTGCCACTTTCCATTGTCTATTTAAAATTCAACCTAAAAAAGATGAAGTATTATTTAACTATGACACTATAGAATAACAATTTTGAGGTTAAATTCCATAGAATTATCTTAAACTTTAATAGTTATGATAGAAATACTCATCATAGAGTAACTAATTCATACAATAATTCATAGATATTTATAATTGTACAATATTGGAATGTCTTGTATTTAATCAAATTCAATCTATTTCAAATTGTAGTTAGCCATGCATTACTCTTTCACACACAACCGATCCAATGTTTTCTGCAGTTTTAATTGGATCTTAAAACACAAGTCGGCTGCAGACGCATTTCATTAATCGAAATCATCTATTCTTTTCTAAATTACATGGAAACACTAATTTCAATTAACAATTTTGATAAAGGCAATAAACGTTGTCGAAACGTCAAAACAGAATTTTTATTTCATTATCAGTATATATACGAACCAATATACCAAGAAAACATACAAATATATATATATATATATATATATATATATATATATACGAACCAACATACCAAGAAAACATACAAATATATATATATATATATATATATATATATATATATATATATATATATTTGTATGTTTTCTTGGTATGTTGGTTCGTATATATATATATATATATATATATATATATATATATTTGTAGGTTTTCTTGGTATGTTGGTTCGTATATATACTGAAAATGAAATAAAAATTCTGTTTGACGTGACGTTTCGACAATGTTTATTGTCTTTATCAAAATGTGAATTAGTGTTTCCATGTAATTTAGAAAAGAATAGATGATTTCGATTAATGAAATGCGTCTGCAGCCGACTTGTGTTTTAAGATCCAATTAAAACTGCAGAAAACATTGGATCGGTTGTGTGTGAAAGAGTAATGTATGGCTAATTACAATTTGAAATGGATTGAATTTGATTAAATACAAGATATTTTAAGATTGTACAATTATAAATATCTATGCTTATTGTATGAATTAGTTATTCTATAATCAACACTTCCGATCTATCATAATCAACTATTCAAGTTTAACCTCAAAATTGTTACTCATAATGTCATAATTAAATAATATTTTATCTTTTTTAGGTTGAATTTCAAAAAGACAAGTGGAAAGTGGCACTTCAAACTAATAAAATTTTGTTAAGTTTGAATTAGATTATTATAAAGTTTCGAAAGATTGGAACCTATTTTGTCATTTACACAATTGTTCTTTTCAATTTGAATAGATTCCAATATCAAACGTTTGTTGTCGTTTGTTTCAATATTTAAAATTTTCGTATTGTTGTAGTCGAATGTATGGTTAGTGTCTTTTACAATTTTTGGTATATTTGTGCCCATTCAACCTTTTTTCGAGGTATTGTGAAGATTGGCCAATGTATACCTTTTCGCAATCTTTGCAAGCGATGGAATAAACAGTAGGGTTATTTTTTTGAAAGGTACGCTGCTTTTTAATTTTGTGAAGAGACTTGTCTGATTTAAATAACTCTTATGACATATGTAGGTCATAAGGTTTCACTATATTACAATTTTTTTCAGAAAGACCGTTAATATATGTTATTAATGCTTATTTCTCATTATTGCTATTGATTTCACCATATGTATATACATATATATATATATATATATATATATATATATATATATATATATATATATACCAAGAAAACATACAAATATATATATATATATATATATATATATATATATATATATATATATATATATATATATATATATATATATATATATATGTTTCTTCTTAGGTTCTCGGGGACGTAATGTGTAGAAGCAGAGATTATTCGCCAAGATGTGTCGCGTATTCTACGAACCTCGAAGCCACCTGAAAGGAACATTTCACACGACGAGTTCCTAGCACTGAAAGCTCTTCGAGAGAACGAAAGCATCATCATCCTACCAGCAGATAAAGGAAATGCAACCGTTGTCATGAACACAAATGACTACAGAACCAAGATGGCTGCGCTATTGGACGATCCGACTTACAAGAAGATTAGGTCTGATCCCACTACATATCTAGAGAAAACAACGAAAGCGAAAATCAAGGCATCTCCGATCGACCCTAAGTTACAGTTACATCTCATTCCAAGAGAAAAATCATCCAGATGTCCGAAACTGTATGGTCTCCCAAAAATACACAAGCAGTACCTCTGAGACCAATAGTAAGCTCTATCGGCTCACCATCACATGCATTAGCAAGATTCCTAGCCAAGAAGTTACAACCGCACGTTGAGACAGCATCATCGTACGTGAGGAACGCGGAACACTTTATCGAACTTCTAGATATGCAAATAGTAGGACCTGACGACATATTAGTAAGCTTCGACGTAGCATCCTTGTTCACACAAGTACCCATAAACGAAGCCCTAGAGATCATCCAACATAAATACAAACCGGAAGGATACATTATTGACTTGGCCAAACACTGTGTAGCCAATACTTACTTTATGTACGAGGGACAGCGATATAGGCAAATCGAAGGAGCACCGATGGGATCACCAATCTCACCAGTGATCGCAAATCTTTTCATGGAGGATTTTGAAATTAAAGCTCTTAACACAGCGCAACTAAAACCCAAACTTTGGCTCAGATATGTAGATGATATTTTCGTTATTTGGCCACATGGAGAAGGACAACTAAGAGGGTTTCTCGATCACCTGAATGGAATCCATGATCGGATAAAATTCACAATAGAAGCCGAAGAGAACAACCAATTACCATTTCTAGATGTTTTGGTAACAAAGAAAACTGACGGCAGTTTGGGACATACAGTATTCAGAAAAAAGACCCACACGAACCGATATTTGAATAGTAACTCGCATCACCATCCATCCCAGCTACAATCAGTCGTAAATACCCTCATGACAAGGTCAAAACGGCTCGCTGATGCGGAGAACTTCGATGGAGAAATGGAAACCATCCGAACAGCCCTTAGGATGAATGGCTATTCAAGAAAACAGATTCATAACTCTCAAAGCAAAAATGAGAAGGATGTCAACAATGAAGATCAACCAGTGGGAAACGCTTTTCTACCTTACATAAAAAGGCACAACTGACAAAATCTGCGAAATACTGAGCCGTCATGATATCAAAACAACCTTCACAACAGATAGGAAAATCAAAAATGTTCTTCGGAATCCAAAAGACAGAATTCCTCTAGAATGCCAAGGAGTGTACGAGGTGCCATGTGATAATTGTGAAAAGACATACATCGGGCAGACCAACAGACGCATTGATGTGCGAAAGACTGAACATGCAAACGCTGTGTCGAAAAACGAAACCACGTCTTCACTAGCTGAACATGTAAGAAGTACTGGCCATATGATCAACTTTAGCGGCACAAAGACTCTAGCCAACATTGAACACTTCTACACCAGAATAACCAGGGAGGCAATAGAGATCGAGAAACGTCCACATAGTCTTAACAAACGAGATGACGGACTAAGATTACCAGCAACATGGAAACCCGCTTTAGAAAGTCGGAAGATAAAACCAAAAACAAGAGAGAACGTGATATCCAGTGCACGTGCAACAGGTCACGGAAACTTTCCGGCTGATTTTAGCGTCGCAATGACGTCATCCAAACGTGTCACTCGGAGCCAAACACGTAGAAATCAACCAAGCGTGAAATAGTTCGAAAGTCCAAAGGTCAAACATAACGGGGGATATAAATACCTGTCCCTCCAAGTAAGCGTCAGTTCGCCTAGATTTTCCAGACTCTACGGTCGAATCACCTGAAGATGGCAAATGCGACTTTACCGAAACGTCGTGAAAATTGGTCCTTCTGAGGACCGAAACCACACAACGCGGATCAATACCCGAGAATCCAGTTCTACATATATGTATATATATATATATATATATATATATATAAGTTTAAAGTTTCTTTGCCTAATTGGTCACTATCGTGTATGTAACTTAAGAGATATAGAATTAAATTTTCTGAATTATGAAGATAACTTAGATAATTTAACATAGGATTATAAAGATGAATAAACGTAAAAGATTGAACCATAGGCGGGATTCGAACCCACATTTCTGGATTTCTAGTCCAGGGTGTTTACCAATTACACCACTTCGGTCCTATTAGATTTTTATATTTTTGTAAATATAAACCTCTGAAAGGATAGTAGATCATTGATGAACACAATGCGATTAGATGCCCTTCCATAGATCAACTATTCACGCATATTCATCTAAAGTTCATTCGTTTTTTGAAGTAAGGATTGTAGGTTAGTACTGCTATGGTTGGCAGTTACTTGACAGTTCTTATTCAAATGACAGCATCCCTGGTTCTTATATATTTCAATAGAACTGACTGAGAATTGTTCTGGTTAATTATAAACAAGTTTAAAGTTTCTTTGCCTAATTGGCCACTATCGTGTATGTAACTTAAGAGATATAGAATTAAATTTTCTGAATTATGAAGATAACTTAGATAATTTAACATAGGATTATAAAGATGAATAAACGTGAATAGTTGATCTATGGAAGGGCATCGAATCGCATTGTGTTCATCAATGATCTACTATCCTTTCAGAGGTTTATATTTACAAAAATATAAAAATCTAATAGGACCGAAGTGGTGTAATTGGTAAACACCCTGGACTAGAAATCCAGAAATGTGGGTTCGAATCCCGCCTATGGTTCAATCTTTTACGTTTATTCATCTTTATAATCCTATGTTAAATTATCTAAGTTATCTTCATAATTCAGAAAATTTAATTCTATATCTCTTAAGTTACATACACGATAGTGGCCAATTAGGCAAAGAAACTTTAAACTTGTTTATAATTAACCAGAACAATTCTCAGTCAGTTCTATTGAAATATATAAGAACCAGGGATGCTGTCATTTGAATAAGAACTGTCAAGTAACGGCCAACCATAGCAGTACTAACCTACAATCCTCACTTCAAAAAACGACTGAACTTCAGATGAATATGCGTGAATAGTTGATCTATGGAAGGGCATCGAATCGCATTGTGTTCATCAATGATCTACTATCCTTTCAGAGGTTTATATTTACAAAAATATAAAAATCTAATAGGACCGAAGTGGTGTAATTGGTAAACACCCTGGACTAGAAATCCAGAAATGTGGGTTCGAATCCCGCCTATGGTTCAATCTTTTACGTTTATTCATCTTTATAATCCTATGTTAAATTATCTAAGTTATCTTCATAATTCAGAAAATTTAATTCTATATCTCTTAAGTTATATATATATATATATATATATATATATATATATATATATATATATATATATATATATATATATATATATATATATATACATATATATATATATATATATTAAGACGGACTCATGGATATTACTCTGGACCACCGAACGACCGGAGGCATCAGATCACCCATTTATTTTACGTGGATGATTTGAAACTTTATGCCTCTGGGGAGAAGAACCTCCATCAATCTCTCAATGTGGTTCAGGAATATACACGAGCCGTAGGCATGGAGTTGGGATTGGACAAATGCGCAGTGTTTCATTTGAGGAGAGGACGATCTCCGGAAGTGTACGAGAATATGCAGCTTGCCGACGGAAGCATCTTCAAACACCTCGATGCTGGAGAGACCTATCGATACCTGGGAATTGAACAGCGTCCTAATTATGACGCTTCCCAGGTAAAGGTGGCTCTCCGCGGCAAATACAGAAACCTTGTTCGAAAGATTTGGTCTTCCGAACTTTCGAGTGGGAACAAGGTGTCTGCAACAAATATGCTTGCCGTTCCAGTCCTGCTCCACTCTTTTGGAGTGGTGAAATGGACGGTCGATGAGCTGCATAGACTCGATAAAGACACCCGGAAAATGATGCATATCCATCACAGTTTGCATCCTAGATCGTCCGTTTCCCGCATTTATCTCCCACGTCATCGGGGAGGTAGGGGACTCCTCAGTCTGGAGGGTCTGCATCGAAGTGTGGTTCTGAGTATAGCTTGTAAAGTTCTTAGGAGCTCGGACCCCCTCCTGTGCCTTGTTAAAAGTCACGAATTGGCCGGAGTGGGGGCATTTATCGTTAAGGCAGCACAAAAAGCTGCGGAAGAACTTGGTCTCGAATTCCAGATCAGTCGAGAAGGCCGACTAGAGGGCAACCTCGAGCAACGCCGCGGAGCAAGATCTTACGCTCAGGCGGCATGTTGACAAGCCGATACACGGTGTTTTCTATCGAAACATCGAAACGCTCGGCTTGTCAACTAGGCTGACCTTCGGCTACCTAAGGTCAGCCGGGCTTACATCCGAGACTGAGGGATTTACCGCAGCTTGCCAAGATGGCGTAATTAACACCTTGGTCTATCGCCGCAATGTGATGGGTGTGCAGGTCCCTGATGTCAGCTGCAGGGCCTGTCGAAAGGCGCCTGAGACGCTTTTCCACCTTCTGTCGGCATGTCCGGCGAAAGCGGCCTCGGCGTACACCCATCGCCATAATGCGGCCCTACGGGTGCTGTATTACCATCTAAGGCACTCGTACGGAATAGACCAAGAGCCGGTGCTGCCTTACATGCCAGGAGATATTGAGTCCGTTGTCGGAAACGAAAAATGCCAGATCTTCTGGAATTATCCGTTTCCGACCGTCAGGTCCATACAAGCAAATAGGCCTGACGTTGTCCTCCTCGATAAACTAATCAAGACTATGTATGTCATCGAATTCTCCTCTCCGGCAGAGAAGAACATAGTCTTGAAAAAGGAGGAAAAATGGACAAAATATCAAGATCTCCTGTTCGAGCTCCGCACGCTATACCCAGGCCACAAGGTCGTATTAGTGGTTCTGATCATCGGTGTTTTGGGCGGAATTCGGTCTTCGCTGCGTTCAAACTTGAAGATCATTCCGGCCTGTAGGAACTCGGCGCAGATCTTGATAGACCGGATGCAAAAGGCAGTCATTCTGGGTTCAATTAGAATACTTAGGGCACACGATTTAGGAACCTGAAGCTACTTACCGACCGGTGGGGAGGAGTAGCTTCGGTTAACCGCCTTTTAGGTTTTTCTGGCGCGACTGCTGCGATGTCGTCGGAGCTCGCAGCAGCCCCGACCAGGTTTGAATGTAAAAAAAAAAAAAAAAAAAAAAAAAAAAAGTATATATATGTATATATTCTTTTGTTGATATTCTTGAACCATTTGTAATATTTGTATGTTTTCTTGGTATATTGGTTCGTATATATACTGATAATGAAATAAAAATTCTGTTTTGACGTTTCGACAATGTTTATTGCCTTTATCAAAATTGTTAATTGAATCAGTGTTTCCCTGTAATTTATGAAAGAATAGACGATTTCGATTAATGAAATGCGTCTGCAGCCGACTTGTGTTTCAAGATCCAACTAAAACTACAGAGAACATTGGATCGGTTGTGTGTGAAAGAGTAATGTATGGCTAACTACAATTTGAAATAGATTGAATTTGATTAAATACAAGACATTCCAATATTGTACAATTATAAATATCCATGAATTATTGTATGAATTAGTTATTCTATGATAAGCATTTCAGATCTATCATAACTGTTCAAGTTCAAGATAATTCTATGGAATTGAACCTCAAAATTGTTACTCTATAGTGTCATAGTTAAATAATACTTCATCTTTTTTAGGTTGAATTTTAAATAGACAAATGGAATGTGGCACTTCAAATTAATAAAATTTTGTTAAGTTTGAATTAGATTATTGTACAGTTTCGAAAGATTGGAATCTATTTTGTCATTTACACAACTGTTCTTTTTAATTTGAATAGATTCTAATATCAAACGTTTGTTGTCGTTTGTTTCAATATTTGAAATTTTTGTATTGTTGTAGTCGAAAGTATGGTTAGTGTCTTTCACATGTTTATTGAGCGCAGTTGATGGATTTTTGGTATATTTGTGGCCATTTAATCTTTTTTCGAGGTATTGTGAAGATTGGCCAATATATACCTTTTCGCAATCTTTGCAAGGGATGGAATAAACAGTATGGGTTATTTTTTGAAAGGTACGCTGAGTAGATACAGTGGACGCGATTCGGACCAGGAAGTGTGACGTCACTTCCGGTCTGTGCTCCGATGTTTGCTATTATCAGGTCTCCACTTCCGGTCTGCGCTGGCGATGTATGTTATCGGGTAGATAACGTTATCGGCTAGATAGCGTTATCAGTGATTGTGAGTCACCCATGCTGGCGATGTGTGTGTAATTAGCGTTATCGGGTAGATAACGTTATCGGGTAGATAGCGTTATCAGTGATTGTGAGTCACCCGGTCTGGCGATCAACATCCAATGTGTGTAATTAGTGTTATCGAGTAGATAGCGTTATCAGTGATTGCGAGTTCCTCAGTTTATGCTGACGATTGGCATTCGGTGTTTGTAATTATTGTTTGAATGTATATACAGGGGGTTTGTAAAGAGTATGTTATGTTGTATATACAGGTTGTTTGTAAGAAAGGTCCTAGACACGTGGTTTCGAGCAAGCAAGGTGTCATGGCAGCTATCACGTGATCCTCCGGTGGTCAACGAGGTATCATGGCGGTTGTGAATCGATAATAACGTCTACGACGTGTACATCAAATGAAAAAGAAAAAAAAATGGTATTCTTTGGTGAGAAAGATTGAAAGGGATCCGAACCCACGTCATTTTTATCTGAAAATGTTCATGATTTTATTATTTCACATGTATACTTACCAGTTCGATCGACCTCTTATCTCTCACCCGCAAGAATACCATTTAGTTTTGATTGTATATTTAAGGTTGAAAAAGTCAATAGCGCAGAGTATGAGGGTGTGTGTGACTGCTTCAACTAAATCGAACTCAGTTCGTGATAATGTCTCCTCGATTATACAACAGTTTTATTCATAGTGTGCTTACCACCGTGTACGATGCGAAGAAATTCGTAATAAGCGCATGTCCGCCGAATATGATGGAAATCCTCGAAGAATTACAATTACCATCCAAAAATTGGATAATCGCTGGAGAATTCATAACTTTCCTGGTGGGGGCCTCGACCGATTGGGCGTATGCTGATATTTTCTATTTCGGAGGAGATTTCGATCCACCTCCAGAAGATTGGAAGATAATCGATATGAATATAGAAGGTCAGTTCAAATATAAACATAGAAGAATGGGAAAAATCATAGTGCATCAAATTTCGGGTATCGTTCCGAAACCAGGATCGTATATACTTGATTGTTTTAGAGTGCTACATGATATTGATGATGATTTTTATCGGATCGCACTTCTACCGTACCGATGTGAGATAATGGACATGCGCAGCATCCGAAGAGATACTTCAAATTCTTACACCTTCAAGATGTTTCAACTGTTTTCTGAGATAGGAGGGGAGGTCGACTATAGAATAAGTCCACCATCACTACAAATTTTGTGCTTCGACGTACTCTTTCGAAATTTCGATAGCATCAAAGAAATATGTTAATGATCTGCGCATGTGCAACTAGATATTTGGATAGTTTATCATTCTAGTTTGAAATGTCGTCTATAGTGGTTGATATTCAAAGTTTCCCGATTTCTGCAAACGTATATAAAATCAAGGAACTCTCTTTGTTGGACTGTGATAAAAGGTTGGAGAAATATTTTCTATTCAAACCACCAAAATCGATGGATCAACTATCTGAGAGGCAAATGAAGAAAATATTTCATTGTGAAAAATATCATGGGATTCCATGGACCTCTGGCTATCAGGATTATGATGAATTGTATGAAATTTTGAAGGAAAATATCGATCCGGATGCTACTGTTTATGTATTTGGGAAGATAAAAGCTAAGTTTCTACGGGGAGCGTTCCAAGAATTGGGGTTAGATCGAGTAGAATTGGTGAATTTGAAAGGTGAATGTCCAAAATTAGAGCGAGGAAATTGTGAATTCATCTGTTTACATCACCCCAATAGTGTGAATCCTATGTGTTCTAGTGCGACTAGTTGGAAGTTATTCGAATTTCTTACGAAGGAAGATGTTATGTGGCTATTTCCCCGTTTCACATTGAGTACCATCGAAACTATGAACATCTACGATGTGTGGGTAAACATCCAATTCTATACACTTCCTTCTCAAAAATTCTGCTTTTTGCTGTCCTCGGACATAAATATAGTCGACTGCACACAAGAGAATCGATTTAAGAATATTATTCATTTCTTCATAATCCACATTCCCAGATACATAATCGAGTCCATGATGAGACTTTTGTGAATACCATACGGATTTTCGCTCCTTTGCATTTAGCGATGAATAAGATGTGTGCGGTTTGAATAAGGAATAATGACGTTTGAATCCAATTTGTATACACATTTCT
Source organism: Endomychus coccineus (assembly GCA_958510875.1). Taxonomy (NCBI): domain Eukaryota; kingdom Metazoa; phylum Arthropoda; class Insecta; order Coleoptera; family Endomychidae; genus Endomychus; species Endomychus coccineus. The sequence continues at coordinate 140,211 of CAUEHT010000108.1, forward strand.
TTTGGATGGAAGGCATCGTCAATGAAGAACCCCTGAATGTCAACTAACGTGATTCTCATGATGATGCGATTCGCTTGAAGTTTCGATTTAGACTGACTGATGTTTAATTGAGACTCTTGACAATTTCGGTGAGGGGGTAGTATTCCATCAAGCAATCGTGAATGATGATGCAATATGCCTTGGTATTGGCTGGAAATCCTTTATCCGCTTCGATCTCCAATCGTATTTCGACTGTTGATGATTTTACCGCCTCCTCTTGTCTAGAACAATCGATGATGTAAAGCGCGCGTTTTTTGAATTTATCATGAGCCAATATGGGATGTTTTGTTGTGGAATTCGTGTAGCTAGGATAGAAATCGGTATAGTTTTGGTGGGCTAGAACGAAATCTTCCTTGGCAAAGTCCAAGTTCATCCGTTCGTTAGGCCAATACTCTCCGTTCAGCGATAAGCGTGATATATCCACATGATCGAATATTGTAGGATTAGCTTTCACATTGTTACGTTTATTGGTTTGGAAAAATACGATAACATACCGTGGTTTTCCGACGGACGCGCTAGTTTTCACAGCCCATATATCTCTCTTCGCATCGACCGTTATGGCAGGCAACTCGTGCAGCTCCCACTTCCGGAAAGCGAATAGAATAGGAGAATCGCTTTTGATGGATCGCAATAGCTTCTCTCTGATTAGATCGTTGGTATAGATATATTTCACCTTCAATTCTATACTATCGATCAGAAATTTGACTGTGGTAGCCGCGTTCTCAATTATAACGCAATCGTTATCGTTTCGAGCAGGTACCAATCGAATCGTTTGTCGTCCGAACGTGATTCGGGTGTGATCGTTGAAAATGTTGAAAATATGCTTGAGTGGGATGAGTAAACTGAACGACTTTGTTGCGTTCAATATAACACTTTCTTCCGGATAAGTCCAGCTGGCTATAGACATATGCGTCGAATCTGTGGGAGAATAACATGTGAATCCTCGCACCGCGCTAACTATTCCAGGATGACGTACAGTTTCGATGTCTCTACCGCTCTCGCTGTAGGAACACGAGTCGAAAAGGAAAGGCCCATAATTAGGTACCAATATTACATTCCCCACTCCATTAACTTCGATTTTTCCTTTGATCGCCAACAGAGTATCTTTCATAGCAAAAAAAGCGTCTACTTGATTCATTCCAAACTCTATGATATCGCTGTTATTGAACGCCTTGACGAATGGTGTAATCGATCTGTACTCGGCTTTTCGAATCGATTCATCAAATTTCGGTTCCTGGTATATATCGAATATAGGTGAGATGATCGCTGTATGATGAACATCTCTGGCATCGCTACTGTTACGTGCATATTTCATTTTGGATAATGACATTCTTGTTTAAGACGAAACCCTAATGATTTCAAAATTATGATGTTGGCTCTGATGAGTAGGTCACGCACTTTAGGTGTTTTGTTGAAGACTGATGATGATGTGGTGGGGGAACTGTTTTTATTGTTGTTGTTGTCAACAAACAACCCCATATTTTTTATACTTCTTGTAAATGTAAATGTAGAATACTTTCTTCACCACGAAAGTTTATTGGTTTCAAATGCTGATCTAAAGCTAGTACGGTCATGTTGGTAATCTCTCCGATATCGGATACTGGTAGATAGAGAGGATTCTTCGGACGCTCCACAATCCTATAGCCGGGGTCGATGGTGATAGGAAAATCGTAGATCGTATGCGCAGGTCTATTCCGATAGAAGGCTCCCACTGTAATGTTCGACTCGAAACGTATGTTGGTGACTTTTATTATGTTGACAGATAAATCAGACACGTGCACCACACCCTTCTTCAATACCCTCCGCGAAAATCCCAATATTTTAGCAAGACTATCGTTTTTTTCAAACGAAATATCGTGATTTTTATGGAATATTTCACAGTTTAACGTATTGTTATTCGGTTTCAGCGAGAATATATCTTCTTTAACCTTCAATTCTTTCCTGATAAATTCTTCGATATCGCTTATCTCATAGTTTCCAGCCGGAATTGTTATCGCTTCAAGAGTCTTCGCTTTTGTTTTATCTCCTTCTACGTAATAGTAGAATTTCTCGTTCTCTATATTGGGTATGGAATTGTATGAATTGAATCCCAACAATGCTAAATAATATTTTTTGTCTGGCCTCAGCACAATCGAATTCTGCGGTGTAAACGAGAATATATGGTTGGTGCTTGTTAACGTGAACAACTGAGACATGATACTAACAAAAATTTATTGAAACATCTCTATTTATATTTTAACATTAATAGATGGAATAAGTATGATCTCATAAAGTATGGATCGTCTTTGCAAACTTCTTCTATCAACACTTGCTTCTCGTGATGTGTTATTTCCTCGTTCTCCATGATGTGAGAAATCTGCTCAGATGAACATTGCGAACATAGTTTGCGTGGGGGTTGTGGACCATCGCAATCTTCATCGACATGTTCCTTACACTGCATATGACGGTAAAGGTAATCAAACATATGTTCCGGAACCTCATTCTGATTGAGAAACACCACATCCAAATGTTTCAGGATGTATTCCATCGGTAGAAACGTTAAATTCTTACGTGCAAGTTCGCTAGTAGATTTATTGATAGCCTCGATCAAATTTCCATAAATAAAATCGATGATTCTCCTCAAACTACTCCCACTACTACTACTCTCATTTTCACATATGTATTGTATTACTGCAGAAGTGAAATCCATGGTGGTGTGTGGTTGTTAGTCTTCGAATAGTCGAGTGTGACTGAGAAATTTCAAACACAGCTGTCCACATATCACTTGATTATAGTTCTGATAGGTGTCGTTATTGTAGAAAATCCTAACGTTCTCGCCCAAATATCGAACGAGTTCCTTTGGTGGCTTCAAATTTCCAAAAGAATCAAAATATTCTACATCGTTATCGATTTTTCTAAACGCTACCCAATGCGTTCCATTGTTTTTAGTCAAGTCCAAATTTAGAATGATACATTCACGACGTCTAGGTTTGTGCGGTAGCGTATCTCGCATAAAGACACCTCGAAAATTTGGGATTTTCAGAATTCTAGCGAAACGTATCAAATCTCGATCGTACATTGGCCTATCATCGGGTAGCTTTATTGGAAGTTTTTTTGTTGCTTCTTCAAAAACAATCCATATCCTCCCTTAGCGTTGCGTTTCAAGTATAAACCTTTTCCCAGCGATTCCATAGCTTTGTTGTGACTTTGATCTTCTTCAAACTTTTTTTGGGCATTTTTAGCGTTAACCACCGTATTTGCGATAGCACTTGCACCTCCTGCAACCGATCCTAAGGCTCCTAGAGCTCCTAAGATGGGTAGTAATAGTGGGAGGAATCCTCCAGATTTTGGTAGTGGTATTACTCTTGGTACTCTGATACGCTTTTTACCTCCAGCTCGTTTAATCGCGATCCCTGCGGCTTTCAACGCGTTCATAGCGGATTTTCTCAATGAAGAAGATGGCTCCATTGACTTTGCGATGCTTCCAACGATATCTTTCCGGAAACAACATCGTCGTTGTCGCCTCCGTTTCTTGATACCCATACCCAGTTTTCGTTTAACCTTCATCCCACCGGTAACCAATAAACTAGAGAGTCTTTCACCTGCGCTAGCGTCTCTTGATTTAACTCGTTTCCAAGCAGCGTCCTCTAATATTTTATCGGCCTCATGACGTTCCTCCAGAGATTTGTTTTGTGAATAAGCTATATCGTGTTCGCGACAAGCGGAATCTAGAGGATTGATACCTTTATCACCGCGTGCAAGACGCTTTTCCAATTTAGTTCCAGGACCACAGAATTGATATGAAGGAATGCGTAATTCAAACGGGAGCTTGTTTATGAGTGTATTCAATAAACCTTCACCTTGATGAATCAACATTGTTAATGAGCATACGCTCTGCTGATTTTTCCTTTTATACGTTATCATCAAGTAGAAATGGTTCACACGATGAAGACCGTTCAACAAGAACAGACACTCCCAATCGAGAATTTAGATTTGAAAGTTGGAACTAATCGCGTTGGTAAACATGGTAAACTGTTACCAAACTCTTTTCGTGCTTTAATTTGTGGTCCGAGCGGATGCGGAAAAACAAACGTTATGTTATCGTTGTTATTCAATCCAAATGGTGTCAAGTTTGAAAACGTTTACGTATACTCGAAGTCATTATATCAAGATAAGTACATACTGTTGCAGGAGATTTTGGAACGAGTAAAAGGAGTTGGTTATTTCCCATATAAAGACAATGAAGAAATAATAAGTCCGAACGATGCAAAACCAAATTCTATCTTCATTTTTGATGACATATCCTGTGAGACACAACAGAAAATTCGAGAATATTATTCGATGTGTAGACATAGAAACATTGACGCATCATATCTATGTCAGACATACTCCAAAATTCCTAAACAACTGATTCGCGATAATTCTAACCTGATCGTGTTATTTAAACAGGATGAAATAAATCTAAAACATGTGTTTGATGAGCACGTATCCCCAGACGTTACTTTCGATCGATTCAAAAAGATGTGTTCTATGTGTTGGATGGAGAAATTTGGAACATTGATAATTGCTAAAGATTTCGATTTGAACAATGGAAGATACCGCAAAGGTTTCGATGTATATATTAAAGTGTGAACGTGAAATCTTCAGCAAATACACAATGGACGCTGAACGGTTAGCACGTAAGCGAAAAATCGCTCAATTGGCACGATCTATACGGAAGAAACATCTCACATTGAAATTGGGTAAAACGGAAGAGGACGAGTCGATCAATAAATTATTTAAACCCATATCGGAACCAATTCGGGAAATAATCAAATCCAATAATACACCATTGATTAAACGTGAAATCAAGCAAGAAAAGGATGATGCGGATGAAGAGGAGGAGGAGGAGGAGGAGGAGGAGGAAGATGAAAGAGAAACGGTATTGGATGTAAGCGATGCAAGTATGAAAACTGTTATTGAAGAGTCTGACAGCGATGATGATGAGTATGACGTATTAGAACCTTACCCAGAGTTAATTCAAAAATATATCGGTGATTATTGGTCGGGGAGTAGAAAAGTCGATAAAGTTTATGGCCCAGTTTACGATGCTAGTTCGTTGTCTTGGTTACTAGGAGGTAAATTAATCGATTTCAAAAATAGAGATACTATCGTGACACAAGGAAGAAAATTCAAAAGTACCGTCGGTCTGTGTGAACTTATATTCTATGACAAACCTAGAAATTTCACCAAGAAAGATAAGATGAATTACAGGATGATTCTGAACTTGACAAATCCCCACAGAAATGGTGCTGGAAACTTGAAAGGTACTCGAAGATACAAGTACATTAAAATAATTCGACCTCTAATTCATGAGGAAGCTCTCGGTAGCGGTATGCAATTGACATATAACAACGAACCAGTGGAGTATGTGTACTGGGACGATCCAAACGAACTTGTGGAACGATTGAGTCTTTTGATGGCATCTCAACAAGCTGGGAATACATCTCACGACAATGAGATAGTCGCTATAATAAATGAGCTACGAGAAGCCGATATCATATATTAGTGTGTGTTCATTACTGTTTCATATCATTTACACGATGAGTCTTGATGAGTTTGGACGAAGATCTGTGATTGGTGGTTCAACCAGCATCAACGCTCTTCGACAATCGATGTTTTCACACGTTCTAGCTCGTACACCAGATGGCGATGTAGATATCGAGAACGTGAAAATTTGTAATGTGAAAAGGCCCACATTCAAGAACGATGTTGCAAGCAAGATTTATGTCGATGATGTGAGTGCGAAGATTGGGGAGAACTTGGAGCGCATCTTCAACGATGACTTTTCACATAAGATTCAGAAATTAATTGGAGAGATGAGTAGTTTCTCCATCAACATACAATCGCACAAAAATCAAAGTGATGCTAGCTTCACGAGTTTACATAAAGAATTAGATGAATACAAGAAGAAAAATGATAAAGATCTCAAAACCGTCGTAGCTAATACCGCTTATGTACTGGATATCTTCAAGAAATTCACTGATAATTTCGAAACATATCATAAGAGTCAACGCGTTATTTTGCGTGATCATAATGATAAATTGAACAAGATCACTATAGATTATAACATAATGGCTGTACATCAGGAGGATATTGTGAGTAGGCTGCTGGCGTTGGAACAACGTATGACGACACCCTCGAAGAAAAGACCAAATGATGCTACCACCCCATCAACCAACCCGAAACGTATAACTCCCACTAGACAATAATTGAAGAACGATGCAACAAGTTGTCGATGAGATTCATAAGCCAGCCCGAAAAAATTTCAAACGTCGTCGTACAATTTTGAAGGGACTGGATGACTTGTGGCAGATGGATCTAGCCGGAATGGGTAATTATGCTCGTGAAAATCGAGGATTCAAGTATATTTTGGTGATGATCGATTGCTTCTCGAAATTCGTGTGGACTCGTCCATTGAAAACGAAATCAGCCGACGAGGTTCGGAAAGCAGTTAATTCTATATTGACTGAGGGAGGGGGACGTAAACCTAGGAATCTGCAAAGCGACCAAGGTAAAGAATTCTTTAATAAACATTTTGACGAGCTGATGAAAAAACACAAAATCAACCATTATAATACGTATAGTGTGAAGAAAGCCGCCATTGCTGAACGTGTTATTCGAACATTGAAAGAAGCGCTCTACAAACAATTTAGTTTGAAAGGAAAATATAGATGGATTGATATACTTCAAGAAATCACTGAAAAATATAATAAACGTAAACATAGAACTATAAATATGGCTCCATTCAAGGTGACAAAACAAAATGAGAGCATGATATTAAAGCGATCCTACTCACACCTCAAGTTGGCTTTACCACATAAATTCAACGTGGGTGATGTGGTACGTATAAGCAAAGCCAAACATATTTTCGAAAAATCATATACGCCTAATTGGTCGGCGGAGCTCTTTAAAATTATAAAAGTTGAAATCACTAACCCAGTCACGTATCTACTCGAGGATATGAAGAACTCCCCAATCAGCGGTTGTTTCTACGAGGAAGAATTGCAGAAGACCAAACAACCTGATGTCTTTTTGATTGAGAAAGTGCTTCGGAAAAAAGATGATAAAATGTACGTCAAATGGTTGGGAATAAAGGAGAAAAGTTGGATTGCTAGAAGTGATATTATATGATCTGCGCGTGCGTGTGTGATCTTCAGGCTGTATGTTAGAGAAAATCTAACAATCAGTTCAGTTGTAGTAAAATGTCGTACCAAGATAGTGGTGGTACATCCGAAGATAGTTCCGAGTTAGATCGAATGTTTGAAGAGTTTGAAATGTTAATTCGGGATGAAAAATTTCTATTGTTGAATACAACATACCCATTGGAGGGGAGTTATGAAATAAAGTGTGGATTGAGTCCTATGCGAATATTCGCACCAACAATATCACTTATCCATTCTTCGCAAAATTATAAACTCACCTTTGGACTGCTGGAATGGTATGACTTCATCGAAATTCTTCGAACTGAAATCAGAGATTTCTTCTCAAGTTTACAAACAGATTTCGATCCTACCCCCATAGCATCCGATGAATATTGCCAAATAGTTCAACTTGTGTGGGACAATAATGAAAAAGTACTTCAAGTTACAAAGCATGGTATTCATTTTTGGTTGTGTGAGGAAGATGTTCGAGAAATTATTAATATCAACGATGGAGTGTTATCACATCGAGTGTCTTTTCTCGAACAATTTGATTTCTCTTCATACTATCACAATGTTATTGATGTGATAAAAAGCATGAGGAATCATGCCAGTGCATTAGAACTCTTATATTGTTTTATTAATATTTCATCGCCAAAATGTTTATTGACCAATACACTTAAAGAAATGTTATTTTACTATAAAAATAAGGTTTTGTATGATTTAGAACAATAAAATATGATCAACAGTTTTTGTTTCTTTATTAAAAAACACACATCATAGAAAGTTTTTATTAAAACAAGTATGTAACATATGAATACAATTACAATTAGCATATCAATACAAATATTGAAATTAACACATACATCATAAAAAGATTTTTTATTAAGACAAATGAATACAAATACAATACAAATATTAAAATTAACACATACATCAGAGAAAGATTTTTTATTAAAATATATGAATACAAATACAATACAAATAACAAAATTAACATATTGAAACAAACATCAAGATAATAGTGAATAGTGCCCATAAGGTAAGGTGTTTGTTCTATTCTTTATCAGGAACCTCTTGTTGTCAAAAGGGCTGAGGGCAATTTTATTTTGTTCTATAGTGTAGAGGTTAAAGTTAAAAGATCTGATAGATTTTTGGACTCTATATATCTCGATTTCTTCTTCAAGACATTTAACATAATCCTCAAAAGTTATAAAATATTTCAAAACAGAATCTCTAATACCTTTAGCTTTTTTAACGGGTTCTTTCCCTTCCACCTTATAACTGTACATTTTAGAGCGTAAACCGATGAACATTGTCATTATATGTCCTTTGTTCTCGTCCTTCATTAATCCGACCACTTTCTTGTTTATAGGTGGAATTTCAAAAATATTATCTAATGCGTAATCGCTAGTGTCAAATTTTTGAACGTTTTTCTTCATAATGGTCTCATAAATATCATCGTCTGTTATTATATGATAGATCAAACTATCAGTATCTGTATAACACAGCCTTATCGCTTCAGGATCTTTATTTATTTTCAGCATAAAGTTATAATGAAAATCAAACACACAAGTTTTTGAAATATCTAAAATAGCCATTCCTATATAAATTGGTTTATTAAATAATATTTCGAGTTTGTTTTGCTCGATTGCCATCAAATTTTCATCAAAAATCTTACTACTATTGAAATTCGGTTGCGAAATATAGTATCGCGCTCCAAATGGTCCATACCATCTATTAACTAATTTAACGCTCCGATGCTTACGTACGTTCTCCATCGATTTCCGAAATATTGCATTTATAATGAGTTTGAAAAGAGCCTCTTCGAATTTATTCTTTGCAGCTGCACGTAATCGTGTATTTAAATCGATATAAGCTTTCAACCAATTGGATTGGCTAAACTTAAGGATTCTATGTACCTTCTTCAACACCATCCCCAACGCTAAACGTTGTTTCAAATTCCTATAATGAATTATATATTTAGATTTATTGTATAACGTCGATAATAATTTTGCTTGTTTAGCATTGGGAGGTGTAGAGTGCAATGGACATAGCGGTAAGTCTTTGTGGGTGTCATGTAATTTCTGAGGGTATTCTAGATCTACTTCTAGAATATATCCAACAGGACTTTCATCCGAAATGTCTCTTACATCGATGTTAAGATCATCGTACCATACAAAGTTACCATAAGGTAAATATTGCGCCATAGCCCACCCATATAAATTACAAACATCAAAATACATGAGATAGCTACTTTCCTCTTGTGAATTATAATCTTTCATATACTTATTATTAGCAGCCGCAAATCTATTGCTACATTGACTAACACCTCCTCGTATCCCCCTTTCTATAAACATAATCATATCTATATCTTTCAGAAACTGAAGAGAAATATTTGTATATTTCAACATACACTCCCATGAGAAGCCCGGTAGAGTGAAATTATACGTAGGATCAAGTTTATATATCTCTAATCATTTGGCTCTGAAATTTTCAAAAACATCTGCCAATAGCAAAACATCTGTTTTCAAGTATAAATCGGAATACTCACCTAAATTACTACAATTAAATTTTTGACAAACGTTTTGAGCATGTTCATAGGCTCCTTCACTTATTGATTCATCTTTCAATTTATTATAAAAATATTCGATTGGTGGTAAATTTGATTCGCTCAATTTATTCCAACTATCTAAATATTCATATGGAAAAACCCCCTTACGGGTTAATAATTTGAACTGATCGTTTGTCAAATGATTATATTCACGCTTCAAAATTTTCAATTCATCAACATTCAAAAAGGACACCAACTCATCTAGTGATGTATTTAAAAATCTACATGAATCGATAAAACGGAATTTAACTGGGGAAGAGAAGGAACCTCTAGTAAAACTTATATATTTTTCTTTATTGATTGGTAGTACTTGAATGTTCTGTTTGTTCGCTTTAGCTAAATCTCGTATCAATAGGAACATATCATACCCAGATAGATTATGAGCTAAAACAGGCACTATAAATTTATGTTTATATTGTAAATTACAATGTTGGTGTGCTAAGCCGCGAAAAGCCCCAGTGAAATGACAGTGGTCTCTTACACGTATATCCCCATCGGTAAAACATTTTTCACAAATATGACATTTAGTTTCCCCCATTATGGATGATAAATCAACCGCACTCAAACTCATAGGTATGTTACACTTCAATTTCTTCTCTATGAATATACTAATTTTGTCTAATTGTTCGGTTAACCATTTGGCTGGTTCTGAACCTCGATAACTATCATATTTCGAAATGGAATCATCGAAAAAACATTTCAGATAATAGCCTACACTGTAAGCTTCATGTAATTGTTTTCGGTTGGTGTATGAAGCTGAATTTGATGGAGAACAATTTTGGATTGGTAGCAATAGAGTCTCAAAATCGAAATAAATCACAAATGGCATTGGAATTTTATTTGAATAATTCTTGAAAACTAAATGGTCTTCTTTAGGGAATTTTATTTTACATGTATTTATTTCTCCACAATCTTCGATATGAGTCTTGTATTTTATCTTGCTCTTGAAATTATTCAAACAACGTTCACATAAATAAGTTTTATTTCTAGTAGTAATTTGCGAATTAATAAGTCGAGCTAAATTTTTAATCAAGCAATAATGGAATTTAACTATTGGATTAACAAAATTCGATGTATCTGAAGATTCTACATCGCGATAATATTTATCCTGAATCAACAACAAATTAAAGTGTGTTTCTAGTTTATTTTTTGATAGATATGCGGGGAGAACCTTTAATTTTTCCTTATCAGCAGCACCATCCGTTTTATCGCATAATTCTAACACAAAAACGTGAATGCTTATATTATTCAGCTTCTCGAATAAATGGATTTGTGAAATAGGCATCGGGAAAGTTAAATTTTGTAAATTCAAAACAGTACTAAAATGAGGATATGAAGTGATTCTATCTGAATGTGTAGTAGCAGGGTGTAATCCAGCTGTTACTGCCCAAGCGAAACAATACTCATCATAATTTTTAACATTGATAACAGCATGTTTATCCGCAATTTCTTTAGGAAGAACTATATATGAAGATCCTGAATTAATTACTTCGTGTTTATTGATATTTATTTGCAGACTTACTATATTTCTGAGACTCCAATTTGAATCTTTCTCTCGGAATTCTTCTAATTTTGTAGAAAGTTTCTCAATAATACTATCTTTATACCATTCTAATAAATTCGTTGTATTATCTATTCCTATTGATCGTGTATGAAAATATTTAAAATCTGTCTGAATAAGTTCATCGTTAACGTTCCCTTTAATGTACTCGCCACAAAATGTTGAATTAACTTTAATAAAATTATATTCATGAAGGATTTTGGAGATTCTAGTATTGAAAAGATGAAAAGCATCATATAAAAAATTAATTGGGTCTAAATGCGAAATATTGATAATCAATCCGGTTCTTATTCTACATTTAAAAGCAGACTGTCCATCCTCCCATCTGATTCTATCACTGCGATTCTTATTTGATATAGATGATTTATTTCCAATTTGTAATAAAATTTTGAAACGCTTTATATGACCGATATTTGTCTGAAGTTGATTCTTATTAGCTAAACTCAAATCATCTTTCATCAAATGTCTCGAGAACGTACGGATATATTTCGTACAAAAATCTATCCATTTCGTTGTTTCCTGAGGGGAAAATTTTGACTTATACAAATCTTTTCGAGCCTGATCGATAATTTTAACAATTTCGGTGCTAATCGTTGAAATAGAGTTCATGATGATAATAGAACAAAAATCTTACCTTACACCCACCACTTTGAAGTCTGCGAACGCCCCCTAAATCTCTCGGAACTCGATTTTTGCTGCTGGATTCGATTTCCCAAAATGTTCCTCTCCTCTATAAATCAGTCCTATACATTGTTTTTCATTGATGCGATCCAACAGAGGTTTGAGTAGTGGTGTTAAACGTTTTGGGAGGAAACACCAAAATCGTCAATCTCTGCTAGCACAGATTCTCCAAACCGGGTGTTGACAATTTTCGCATTAGTTATCTTATAAACTTTACCTTCTTCGAGCTGGTTAACTTTTTCCCTGGGTAATCTCTGTAATAGAGAACACGAGTTTAATGCTTCCATGCTCATTATGATATGAATATCTATAACAAGGATAAATATTACTCAAAAGAATTCGGTATATTTCCAAAACATCGATCGAGAAAACAATAGTGGTAATGATCGGTGTGAATCTCAGTGTACAATAGTAAGTAAATGTAATAATCGGTGTGAATTTAAGTGGTGAGCTAGCTTGTTGACATGAAGTTAATTTGAAATGTATCAATTTGAAATAAAAGTTCCCTAAATCGAGTTTATTATCATACGAATCATATTCATTTGAAGTTAATTTGAAATATATCAACTTGAAATGAGAGTTTTCTCAATCAAATAATAATAATATAGACTTACCACAAATTGAACAAGGATAAATATTACTCAATAGAATTCGGTATATCTCCAAAACATCGGTCGAGAAAACAATAGTGGTAATAATCGGTGTGAATCTGAGTGTACAATAGTAAGTAAATGTAATAATCGGTGTGTGAATTTAAGTGGAGAGCTAGCTTGTTAACAATTTGAAATAAAAGTTCCCTAAATCGAGTTTATTATCATACGAATCATATTCATTTGAAATATATCAACTTGAAATGAGAGTCTTCTCAATCAAATAATAATATGAACTTACCTCAAATTGCACCACACAAAAAACACGAGTTGCACGTTAGAGAATCAAATGTGTAATGATTAAATTATATTCGAGACAATACCATTTCAACCTTCTTATCTACGCTGCGCGCGATTCCTACAGTTGCCTACGTGACACATTCCCACGATAATTTGCTGAGTTATCAATATCAGCAAAGAAACAGTTTACGTTTTCATTTTGTTGTTGATAAGATTAATATTTCAAACTAAGCATTTCTCGTAGATGAAATATCAACCAATCAGTTGGTTGCAAAACAAAGTGTTATCTGTTTCCGTTTAAAATTGAATACAATGGCTCTATTATCTACCACATACAAGTTACGACTTGTTGATGACCTCATTGATGAGGATAATATTTCAAACTAAGCATTTCTATTTATACGTAGACCAAACTCACAATCACGCTATCTAGCCGATAACGTTATCTACCCGATAACACTAATTACACACATCGCCAGCATGGGTGACTCACACTCACTGATAACGCTATCTAGTCGATAACGTTATCTACCCGATAACACTAATTACAGACCGAGTCACTGATAACGCTATCTAGCCGATAACGTTATCTACCCGATAACACTAATTACACACATCGCCAGCATGGGTGACTCACAATCACTGATAACGCTATCTAGCCGATAACGTTATCTACCCGATAACATACATCGCCAGCGCAGACCGGAAGTGGAGACCTGATAATAGCAAACATCGGAGCACAGACCGGAAGTGACGTCACACTTCCTGGTCCAGAACGCGTCCACTGTATCTACTACGCTGCTTTTTAATTTTGTAAAGAGACTTTTCTGATTTAAATAACTCTTATGACATATATGTAGGTCATAAGGTTTCACTATATTACAAATTTTCTCTGAAAGTCCACCAATATATGGTAGTGATATGTAATAGTTAGCCATACATTACTCTTTCACACACAACCGATCCAATGTTTTCTGCAGTTTTAATTGGATCTTAAAACACAAGTCGGCTGCAGACGCATTTCATTAATCGAAATCATATAATCTTTTCTAAATTACATGGAAACACTAATTCAATTAACAATTTTGATAAAGGCAATAAACATTGTCGAAACGTCAAAACAGAATTTTTATTTCATTATCAGTATATATACGAACCAATATACCAAGAAAACATATAATATATATATATATATATATATATATATATATATATATATATATATATATATATATATATATATATATATATATATATATATATATATATATATATATAACTTAAGAGATATAGAATTAAATTTTCTGAATTATGAAGATAACTTAGATAATTTAACATAGGATTATAAAGATGAATAAACGTAAAAGATTGAACCATAGGCGGGATTCGAACCCACATTTCTGGATTTCTAGTCCAGGGTGTTTACCAATTACACCACTTCGGTCCTATTAGATTTTTATATTTTTGTAAATATAAACCTCTGAAAGGATAGTAGATCATTGATGAACACAATGCGATTCGATGCCCTACAATAGATCAACTATTCACGCACATTCATCTAAAGTTCAGTCGTTTTTTGAAGTAATTTTGATAAAGGCAATAAACATTGTCGAAACGTCAAACAGAATTTTTATTCCATTATCAGTATATATACGAACCAATATACCAAGAAAACATACAAATATATATATATATATGTAGAACTGGATTCTCGGGTATTGATAGGCGTTGTGTGGTTTCGGTCCTCAAAAGGACCAATTTCACGACGTTTCGGCAAAGTCGCATTTGCCATCTTCAGGTGATTCGACCGTAGAGTCTGGAAAATCTAGGCGAACTTACATAAAAGGCACAACTGACAAAATCTGCAAAATACTGAGCCGTCATGATATCAAAACAACCTTCACAACAGATAGGAAAATCAAAAATGTTCTTCGGAATCCAAAAGACAGAATTCCTCTAGAATGTCAAGGAGTGTACGAGGTGCCATGTGGTAATTGTGAAAAGACATACATCGGACAGACCAACAGACGCATTGATGTGCGAAAGACTGAACATGCAAACGCTGTGTCGAAAAACAAAACCACGTCTTCACTAGCTGAACATGTAAGAAGTACGGGCCATATGATCAACTTTAGCGGCACAAAGACTCTAGTCAACATTGAACACTTCTACACCAGAATAACCAGGGAGGCAATAGAGATCGAGAAACGTCCACGTAGTCTTAACAAACGAGATGACGGACTAAGATTACCAGCAACATGGAAACCCGCTTTAGAAAGTCAACCAAAAACAAGAGAGAACGTGGTATTCAGTGCACGTGCAACAGGTCACGGAAACTTTCCGGCTGATTCCAGCGTCGCAATGACGTCATCCAAACGTGTCACTCGGAGCCAAACACGTAGAAATCGACCAAGCGTGAAATAGTTCGAAAGTCCAAAGGTCAAGCATAACGGGGGATATAAATACCTGTCCCTCCAAGTAAGCGTCAGTTCGCCTAGATTTTCCAGACTCTACGGTCGAATCACCTGAAGATGGCAAATGCGACTTTGCCGAAACGTCGTGAAATTGGTCCTTTTGAGGACCGAAACCACACAACGCGGATCAATATCCGAAAATCCAGTTCTACATATATATTTATATATATATACAAAGGGTACTTCGGGGACAAAATTTTTATGTAATGCGCTCTTCGAGCCCCCAAGCTTCCCTTTGGGGTCGACCCCAAAATGCTCCATATATGCAAAGGTCACACCAGGGACATAGCAATTCCGGTTGCAGGTAGTGACGTCACGGTAAAATCGATGGTATCGGTATATATTTTACATGACTTGACATCTTGGCAACATCTAACGTACGTGTGGAGTATGAATACGTAGGGATGGGCGATTATGAATCGATTCAACACGGAATCGATTCAAATGTGTCTAAGCACCGAATGAAATGAATCTTTTCAACACGTTTAGATTATTTGGGGAATCGATTCAAAGGTTTCGATTATTCAATTAGAAAGATCGTGTAATTTTGATGCCGCCCTCTATTGATCGACAGTGCAATTTTTCGCTCCGTTTATAAATTTCTACTACTAGAAATCTATAATTAGAGAAACTCTTTCATCTATTATAGTTATCTAACATTCAGCTGAATCCCAAGAGAAGTTCAGATAAAGCTTCACATTAGTCTCACTCACATGATTACGGGAAGTCCCTTTTCCGTCCCTTACTCCACGGCGAATCTAAATTGATTTATAAATTTTACGTTTTATTGGTTTGAATTATGACATTATGATTGAATAAGGTGTAACGTGATACTGTAAGCTGTTGAATGTACATTTGTTGAAATGGCGGCTCCAAAAACAAGTAACGAGTGAAAATGTGTTCTTAAAGATAATACAAATACTGTGCGCTGTAAACTTTGTCATAACGTATCGACATTTTCTGGAAATACGACAAATGTCAGTAACCTCCTGAAAAGAAAGCATCACAGTAATTTACGTAATACTGTAACTGATTCCAGTTCCATTTCACATCCATATCTATCTCTACGATTGAAAATAAAGGACTAGAACATATAGGTAAGTTGTAATAATTAGAATAAGAAACATTCTCTTATTTATTTGAATTCTATAGAAGTGCATGTGATGATCATCATGATACTTCCAAATCACCTACTTCGAGCACAAGTTCAACTGCAACTACAACTAGTACAACTACAGCCCTAGACTTAGAGCAAGCAGTGATCATCGGAAGAACACAGCTACATCAATGTACCAGTTCCAGATCGAAATTAAGAACTGTACTTCTGGATGAAGCATTCCAATCCATCAGCTCTTATAGTCGTGAAGGCACAATCAACACAAATTACTGACGCGTTTTGTTCATGATCGTTAAAAGTACCTTGTCTTTTTCTATCGAACAAAATTTAGGCTTTCATCATTTCATCAAATGTACCATTCCATTGTACAAAGCACCAAGTAGGAGAAGTATAAGAAGAATGATCAATCATAAATATGGATATTCGAGTGTAATGTTGAAAACGGAATGTGAAGCCTCACAAATTAAGTTTTAACCATCGACATTTGGACTGAGATGAAAGACTTGTTAGTCATCTAGGTTTAACCGTGCACTATCTTTTGAAAAAAACAGAGTTAGAGACTGCGATTGTAGGTGTTTTTCCTCTAAATCGTAATTATTACAGCTGTTTATAAAAAACAGAAGCTCATTAAAATATGTGACGAATGGAAAATTGAAACAAACAAAGTTACTTGCATTGTTACTGACAATGGTGCAAGCATTGTCAAAGCTGTATTTACACATTCGGGAAATTCAAACAACTCCCGTGTTTCGCACACAGATTGAATCTTGTGGCAACTAAAGCTATATAATGTTCTGATCCTGCAGTTCAACAATTATTAAATAAGATTAAAAGCATAGTAACTCATACTAAACAGACAGTGAGTGCATCAGACAAGTTACAACGTTTATAATTGGATGAAGGTAAAAGTGAAGGTAGTTTTTTCAAACTTATTCAGGAAGTACCCACCTGTTGAAATTTCACATTCTAGAAAATTTTATTTTATTGGCAGACATAGTAAGCTTAGTGTTACTGAAATTTCCAAGATGTTAATAGGAGTTGAATTGGAAATGGCAAAGGGAATGAAAAACCTTTTACAACCAATTGAATTTGTTACTGTTTAGCTTTGTGGAAGTGACTATGCAAAATGTAGTTCTGTAATTCCTCTCTTAAAATGAATGACCCACGGTATAGAAATGTTCAATCTAATTTCTGAGCCTGTGTTAGATTCAAAATCAAATATTTTGAAAGAAATAGATAAGAGACTTGAAGGCACTGAATTTGTTAAAATTCTTGCAATAGCTACAATATTAGATCCCCGGTATCAAAAAATTCATTTTGAAAATCCAATGTTGCTAATTCAATAATTATATTAATTTCGAATGCAATTCAAGAGACAAGTTTACAAATCGAAGAGCAACTTCCAGAACAATCAAATTATAATCTAAATGACTTGTGGTCATACCATGAACAGTTGGTGTCCTCTAACTCTAATGCTCAGCAATCTGAAACTTTAAATGGGGAACGGAATTGCATAATGAGTTGAAACATTATTCACTTATCTCAGAAGGAAGATCCATTTAAGTACTGGGTAAATCTGGAGAAATTTATCAAAAATTGCCTTAAAATATTTGATTGTCACCCCTAATCAGTGCCTTCGGAAAAGCTATTTTCAAAGGCAGGAAACTTATTGACAGTCATTAAACTGCCTATCAGCCAAAAGATTATCAAAACTTCTTGGTTCATTACATGTGAAGGATTGGCAGCAAAGAATCGAAGCGGAATTACCGGAAACTTAATTCATGGCTATAAGAACACAAAATAAATAATCTTTATTTTTTGTATCTTTATTATTTATTATGTTCTTTATTTGTCTATGTTTTTTTCTGTACATTTATAATTTCAATAAATTGCGTATTGGGTAATGATTTTGAGGTTGTGAACTCTTTTGCTTCCCGAAACTAATGCTTTTTACCTAACAAACTAGTGTTTTTAGCTTTTTTCCACTCTTTTTTTGAATAACTGAATTGAATTCGAAGCATCGGTAAAAAGAAATCGGTTAATAAATCGAATCAAACTATGGCATTCCGATTCGAATTGATTCATTGTGAATGAGGATTTTCCCATTCCCACTTTCCTACGTATATGTCAATTACATGCATAACCAACACCATAGAGTAATAATATTATTACTCTACGCCAACACTAACATAGATAGAACTAAAATTTGTAATTATTGTTTGAATGTATATACAGGATGTTTGTAAAGAGTGTGTTATGTTGTATATACAGTTTGTTTGTAAGAGAGGTCCTAGACACGTGGTGTCATGTCAGCTATCACGTGATCCTTCGGTGTCATGGCATCTGTCATGGCGGCTATCAACGAGGTTCCATGGCGTCTGTCACGAGGCGGTCAACGAGGTGTCATGGCGTGTTACATCACCGAGGTGTCTGTCATGCAGGACGAGGTGACATGGCATCTGTCACGTGTCGAGGTGTCTGCCACGTGGGTCTTCAACGTGGCGTCTGTCACGCGGTTGTGAATCGATCATAACGTCTACGACGTGTACATCAAATTCAAAAAAATGGTATTCTTTGGTGAGAAAGATTGAGAGGGATCCGAACCCACGTCATTTTTTATCTGAAAAGTTCATGATTTCATTATTTTACATGTATACTTACCAGTTCGATCGACCTCTTATCTCTCGCCCGCAAGAATACCATTTAGTTTTGATTGTATATTTTTGGTTGAAAAAGTCAATAGCTTGACATGCGCGAGTGTGTTGTTGTGTGCGACTGCTCCAACAAAATCGAACTCAGTTCGTGATGTCTCCTCGATTATACAACAGTTTTATTCATAGTGTGCTTACCACCGTGTACGATGCGAAGAAATTCGTAATAAGCGTATGTCCTCCGAATTTGATGGAAATCCTCGAAGATTTACAATTACCATCCAAAAATTGGATAATCGCTGGAGAATTCGTAACTTTCCTTGTGGGGGCCTCGACCGATTGGGCATATGCTGATATTTTCTATTTCGGAGGAGATTTCGATCCACCTCCAGAAGATTGGAAGATAATCGATATGAATATAGAAGGTCAGTTCAAATATAAACATAGAAGAATGGGGAAAATCATATTGCATCAAATTTCGAGTATCGTTCCGAAACCAGGATCGTACATACTTGATTGTTTTAGAGTGCTACATGATATTGATGTTGATTTTTATCGGATCGCACTTCTACCGTACCGATGTGAGATAATGGACATGCGCAGCATTCGAAGAGATACTTCCAATTCTTACACCTTTAAGATGTTTCAAATGTTTTCTGCGATAGGAGGGGAGGTCGATGAAACCAACTATAGAATAAGTCCAGCATCACTACAAATTTTGTGCTTTGACGTACTCTTTCGAAATTACGATAACATCAAAGAAATATGTCAATGATCTGCGCATGTGCAACTAGATATTTTGGATAGTTTATCATTCTAGCTTGAAATGTCGTCTATAGTGGTTGATATTCAAAGTTTCCCGATTTCTGCAAACGTATATAAAATCAAGGAACTCTCTTTGTTGGACTGCGAGAAAAGGTTGGAGGAATATTTTCTATTCAAACCATCAAAATCGATGGATCAACTATCCGAGAGGCAAATGAAGAAAATATTTCATTGTGAAAAATATCACGAGATTCCATGGAACTTGGGCTATCAGGAATATGATGAATTGTATCAAATTTTGAAGGAAAATGTCGATCCGGATGCTACTGTTTATATATGTGGGAAGATAGAAGCTAAGTTTCTAGGGGGGCGTTTCAGAAATTGGGGTTAGATCGAGTAGAAGGGGTGAATTTGTAAGGTAAATGTCCAAAATTAGAGAGAGGAAATTGTGAATTTATCTGTTTACATCACCCCAATAGTGTGCATCCTATATGTTCTAGTGCGAATAGTTGGAAGTTATTCGAATTTCTTACGAAGGAAGATGTTCTGTTGCACTTAAAATAATGATATAGATATCTAGTAAGTCTACAAATATATCATTATGCATATATCTTTTGAAGAATACACACGCAGACTTTGCGAATTCGTGGAAAAAGTTCATAAACTAAGAAGAGACTTGAATTTTTACGCAGATAAAATTAAGTTATAAGACTGCTGAACAAATCAAGTGTAAAAAGTGATGATGATGGGAGTGGGTGGATGATGATGGGAGTGGGGGTGTTGAAAACAAATTTTGTGATTCTAACCACAATTCTGAATGATATTCTATACGCGAACGTTCCTCAACACGTTGAACGCATCTATATCTGTCTGAAGGATGTCGGCGGTGGTGGTGGTGGGGAGTGTAACCGTACCGTATGGATTCCAATGAATTTTCAAAAAATCAACGATAACCAATTGGAGGTATTCACATTTAACAACCCACAAGACAATCGTACAACCATACATTATAAGCTTAAACTCTTATTCTTCGATCGAAGTGAGGGGGATATGGCTGAATGGCAAATGATCCGACAATCATCATGTCTACCACATCTCGTACAAAAGACGCTCACATCATCTGCAATAGAAGGAGAAATCCCCAAAATTTTCGCAATGTTGTATGTTATTTTATCTTTTTTATCAGTGTTATTATTGAAAATGTTTGTTAAAAATGTGAAGAAAGCTATTTACCATTTAAATAAATAATAATTATTACATAAAGGAGGTGTTTTATTAAAACAAACAAAAGATTGATAATAATAATATTTCAGAATAAAATACATATCATTTAGGTAGTATTACATTCAGAAACCACTGCTGTAATTTATCCACATGGTGAACTGCACACATGTATTTTCCACCATCATTACGATGATTCAGACGAGTCAAATTGTTTGTTTGCTCGAATTTCCCCGTTTCACATTGAGTACCATCGAAACTATGAACATCTACGATGTGTGGGTAAATATCCAATTCTATACACTTCCTTCTCAAAAATTCGGCTTTTTGCTGTCCTCGGACATGAATATAGTCGACTGCACACAAAAGAATCGATTTAAGAATATTATTTATTTCTTCATAATCCACATTCCCAGATACATAATCGAGTCCATGATAAGACTTTTGTAAATACCATACGGATTTTCGCTCCTTTGCATTTAGCGATGAATAAGATGTGTGCGGTTTGAATAAGGAATAATGACGTTTGAATCCAATTTGTATACACATTTCTTTTGGATGGAAGGCATCGTCAATGAAGAACCCCTGAATGTCAACTAATGCAATTCTCATGATGATGCGATTCGCTTGAAGTTTCGATTTAGTCTGACAGATGTTTAATTGAGACTCTTGACAATTTCCATCAAGCAATCGTGAATGATGATGCAATATGCCTTGATATTGGCTGGAAATCCTTTATCCGCTTCAATCTCCAATCGTATGTCGACTGTTGATGATTTTACCGCCTCCTCTTGTCTAGAACAATCGATGATGTAAAGCGCGCGTTTTTTGAATTTATCATAAGCCAATATGGGATGTTTTGTTGTGGAATTCGTGTAGCTAGGATAGAAATCGGTATAGTTTTGGTGGGCTAGAACGAAATCTTCCTTGGCAAAGTCCAAGTTCATCCGTTCGTTAGGCCAATACTCTCCGTTCAGCAATAAGCGGATACTTGATATATCCACATGATCGAATATAGTAGGATTAGCTTTCACATTGTTACGTTTAGTTTGGAAAAATACGATAACATACCGTGGTTTTTCGACGGACGCACTAGTTTTCACAGCCCATATTTTTTTCTCTTCGCATCGGCCGTTATGGCAGGCAGCTCGTGTAGCTCCCACTTCCGGAAAGCGAATAGAACAGGAGAATCGCTTTTGATGGATCGCAATAGCTTCTCTCTGATTAGATCATTGGGATAGATATATTTCACCTTTAATTCTATACTATCAATCAGAAATTTGACTGGGGTAGCTGCGTTCTCAATTATAACGCAATCGTTATCGTTTCGAGCACGTACCAATATAATCGTTTGTCGTCCGAACGTGATTCGGGTGTAATCGTTGAAAATGTTGAAGATATGCTTGAGTGGAATGAGTAAACTGAACGACTTTGTTGCGTTCAATATAACACTTTCTTCCGGATAAGTCCAGCTGGCTATAGACATATGCGTCGGATCTGTGGGAGAATAACATGTGAATCCTCGCACAGCACTAACTATTCCAGGGTCACGTACAGTTTCGATGTCTCTACCGCTCTCGCTGTAGGAACACGAGTCGAAAAGAAAAGGCCCATAATTAGGTACCAATATTACATTCCCCACTCCATTAACTTCGATTTTCCCTTTGATCGCTAACAGAGTATCTTTCATAGCAAAAAAAGCGTCTACTTGATTTATTCCAAACTCTATGATATCGCTGTTATTGAACGCCTTGACGAATGGTGTAATCGATCTGTACTCGGCTTTTCGAATCGATTCATCAAATTTCGGTTCCTGGTATATATCGAAAATACGTGAGATGATCGCTGTATGATGAACATCTCTGGCGTCGCTAGTGTTACGTGCATACTTCATTTTGGATAATGACATTCTTGTTTAAGACGAAACCCCAATGATTTCAAAATTACGATGTTGGCTCTGGTGGAGAGGTCACGCACTTTAGGTGTTTTGTTGAAGACTGATGATGATGTGGTAGGGGAACTGTTTTTATTGTTGTGGTCCACAAACAACCCCATATTTTCTATACTTCCTGTAAATGTAAATGTAGAATACTTTCCTCACCACGAAAGTTTATTGGTTTCAAATGCTGATCTAAAGCTAGTACGGTTATGTTGGTAATCTCTCCGATATCGGATACTGGTAGATAGAGAGGATTCTTCGGACGCTCCACAATCCTATAGCCGGGGTCGATGGTGATAGGAAAATCGTAGATCGTATGCGCAGGTCTATTTCGATAGAAGGCTCCCACTGTAATTTTCGACTCGAAACGTATGTTGGTGACTTTCATTATGTTGACAGATAAATCAGACACGTGCACCACACCCTTCTTCAATACCCCCCGCGAAAATCCTAATATTTTAGCAAGACTATCGTTTTTTTCAAACGAATTATCGTGATTTTTATGGAATATTTCACACTTTAACGTATTGTTATTCGGTTTCAGCGAGAATATATCTTTTTAACCTTCAATTTTTTCCTGATAAATTCTTCGATATCGCTTATCTCATAGTTTCCAGCCGGAATTGTTATCGCTTCAAGAGTCTTAGTCTTCGCTTTTGTTTTATCTCCTTCTATGTAATAATAGAATTTCTCGTTCTCTATATTGGGTATGGAATTGTATGAATTGAATCCCAACAATGCTGAATAATATTTTTTGTCTGGCCTCAGCACAATCGAATTCTGCAGTGTAAACGAGAATATACGGTTGGTGCTTGTTTACGTGAACAACTGAGACATGATACTAACAAAAATTTATTGAAACATCTCTATTTATATTTTAACATTAATAGATGGAATAAGTATGATCTCATAAAGTATGGATCGTCTTTGCAAACTTCTTCTATCAACACTTGCTTCTCGTGATGAGTTATTTCCTCGTTCTCCATGATGTGAGAAATCTGCTCAGATAAACATTGAGAACATAGTTTGCGTGGGGGTTGTGGACCATCGCAATCTTCACCGACATGTTCGTTACACTGCATATGACGGTAAAGGTAATCAAACATATGTTCCGGAACCTCATTCTGATTGAGAAACACCACATACAAATGTTTTAGGATGTATTCCATCGGTAGAAACGATAAATTCTTACGTGTAAGTTCGCTCGTAGGTTTATTGATAGCCTCGATCAAATTTCCATAAATAAAATCGATGATTCTCCTCACACTACTCCCACTACTACTCTCATTTTCGCATATGTATTGTATTACTGCAGAAGTGAAATCCATGGTGGTGTGCGGTTGTTACTCTTCGAATAGTCGAGTGTGACTGAGAAATTTCAAACACAGCTGTCCACATATCACTTGATTATAGTTCTGATAGGTGTCGTTATTGTAGAAAATCCTAACGTTCTCGCCCAAAT
The DNA here is from genome assembly GCA_958510875.1 of Endomychus coccineus. Classification (NCBI taxonomy): domain Eukaryota; kingdom Metazoa; phylum Arthropoda; class Insecta; order Coleoptera; family Endomychidae; genus Endomychus; species Endomychus coccineus. The sequence goes on from CAUEHT010000108.1 coordinate 164,785, forward strand.
ATCGAACGAGTTCCTTTGGTGGCTTCAAATTTCCAAAAGAATCAAAATATTCTACATCGTTATCGATTTTTCTGAACGCTACCCAATGCGTTCCATTGTTTTTAGTCAAGTCCAAATTTAGAATGATACATTCACGACGTCTAGGTTTGTGCGGTAGCGTATCTCGCATAAAGGCACCTCGAAAATTTGGGATTTTCAGAATTCTAGCTAAACGTATCAAATCTCGATCGTACATTGGTCTATCATCGGGTAGCTCAATTAATAGTTTTTTTGCTGCTGCTTTTCCAAAAACAATCCATATCCTCCTTTAGCGTTGCGTTTCAAGTATAAACCTTTTCCCAGCGATTCCATAGCTTTGTTGTGACGTTGATCTTCTTCAAACTTCTTTTGGGCATTTTTAGCGTTAACCACCGTATTTGCGATAGCACTTGCACCTCCTGCAACCGATCCTAAGGCTCCTAGAGCTCCTAAGATGGGTAATAATAGTTGGAGGAATCCTCCAGACTTTGGTAGTGGTATTACTCTTGGTACTCTGATACGCTTTTTACCTCCAGCTCGTTTAATCGCGATTCGTGCGGCTTCCAAAGCGTTCATAGCGGACTTTCTCAATGAAGAAGATGGCTCCATTGACTTTGCGATGCTTCCAACGATATCTTTCCGGAAACAACATCCTCGTTGTCGCCTCCGTTTCTTGATACCCATACCTAGCTTTCGTTTGACCTTCATCCCACCGGTAACCAATAAACTAGAGAGTCTTTCACCTGCGCTAGCGTCTCTTGATTTAACTCGATTCCAAGCAGCGTCCTCTAATATTTTATCAGCCTTATGACGTTCCTCCAGAGATTTGTTCTGTGAATAAGCTATATCGTGTTCGTGACAAGCGGAATCCAATGGATTGATACCTTCATCACCGCGTGCAAGACGCTTTTCCAATTTAGTTCCAGGACCACAGAATTGATATGAAGGAATGTGTAATTCAAACGGGAGCTTGTTAATGAGTGTATTCAATAAACCTTCACCTTGATGAATCAACATTGTAATGAGCATACGCTCTTGTTTTTTTTTCATTTTATACGTTATCATTAGGTAGAAATGTTTCACACGATGAAGACCGTTCATCAAGAACAGACACTTCCAATCGAGAATTTAGATTTAAAAGTTAGAACTAATCGCGTTGGTAAACATGGTAAACTGTTACCAAACTCTTTTCGTGCTTTAATTTGTGGTTCGAGCGGATGCGGAAAAACAAACGTTATGTTATCGTTGTTAATCAATCCAAATGGTGTCAAGTTTGAAAACGTTTACGTATACTCGAATTCATTATATCAAGATAAATACATACTGTTGCAGGAAATTCGAGAATATTATTCGATGTGTAGACATAGAAACATTGACGCATCATATCTATGTCAAACATACTCTGAAATTCCTAAACAACTGATTCGCGATAATTCTAACCTGATCGTGTTATTCAAACAGGATGAAATAAATCTAAAACACGTGTTTGATGAGCACGTATCCCCAGACGTTACTTTCGATCGATTCAAAAAGATGTGTTCTATGTGTTGGATGGAGAAATTTGGAACATTGATAATTGTTAAAGATTTCGATTCGAACAAGGGAAGATACCGCAGAGGTTTCGATGTTTATATTAAAGTGTGAACGTGAAATCTATAGCAAATACACAATGGACGCTGAACGGTTGGCACGTAAGCGAAAAATCGCTCAATTGGCACGATCTATACGCAAGAAATATCTCAAATTGAAACTGGGTAAAACGGAAGAGGACGAGTCGATCACTAAATTATTTAAACCTGTATCGGAACCACTTCGGGAAATAATCAAATCCAATAATACACCATTGATTAAACGTGAAATTAAGCAAGAAAAGGATGATGCGAATGAAGAGGAGGAGGAGGATGATGGAGAGGAGGAAGATGAAAGAGGAACGGTATTGGATGTAAGCGATGCAAGTATGAAAACTGTTATTGAAGAGTCTGACAACGATGATGATGACTATGACGTATTAGAATCTTACCCAGAGTTACTTCAAAAATATATCGGTGATTATTGGTCAGGGAGTAGAAAAATCGATAGAGTTTATGACCCAGTTTACGATGCTAGTTCGTTGTCATGGTTACTAGGAGGTAAATTAAACGATTTCAAAAATAGAGATACTATCGTGACACAAGAGAGAAAATTCAAAAATACCGTCGGTCTGTGTGAACTTATATTCTATGACAAACCTAGAAATATCACCAAGAAAGATAAGATGAATTACAGGATCATTCTGAACTTGACAAATCCCCACAGAAATAGTGCTGGAAACTTGAAAGGTACTCGAAGATACAAGTACATTAAAATGATTCGACCTCTAATTCATGAGGAAGCTCTCGGTAGCGGTATGCGATTGACATATAACAACGAACCAATGGAGTACGTGTACTGGGACGATCCAAACGAACTTGTGGAACGATTGAGTCTTCTGATGGCATCTCAACAAGCTGGGAATACATCGCACGACAATGAGATTGTCGCTATAATAAATGAGCTACGAGAAGCCGATATCATATATTAGTGTGTGTTCATTACTGTTTCATATCATTTACACGATGAGTCTTGATAAGTTTGAACGAAGATCTGTGATTGGTGGTTCAACCAGCATCAACGCTCTTCGACAATCGATGTTTTCACACGTTCTAGCTCGTACACCAGATGGTGATGTAGATATCGAGAACGTGAAAATTTGTAATGTGAAAACGCCCACATTCAAGAACGATGTTGCAAGCAAGATTTATGTGGATGATGCGAGTGCGAAGATTGGGGAGAACTCGGAGCGCATCTTCAACGATGACTTTTCACATAAGATTCAGAAATTAATTGGAGAGATGAGAAGTTTCTTCATCAACATACAATCGCACAAAAATCAAAGTGATGCTAGCTTTATGAGTTTACATAAAGAATTGGATGAATACAAGAAGAAAAATGATAAGAATCTCAAAACCGTTGGAGCGAATACCGCTTATGTACTCGATATCTTCAAGAAATTCTCTGATAATTTCGAACATATCATAAGAGTCAACGGGTTATTTTGCGTGATCATAATGATGAATTGAACAAGATCACTATAGATTATAACATAATGGATGTACATCAGGAGGATATTATGAGTAGGCTGCTGGCGTTGGAACAACATATGACGACATCCTCGAAGAAAAGACCAAATGATGCTACCACTCCATCAACCAACCCGAAACGTATAACTCCAAATCCTATAAACCGATGATTTTTAACTAGACAATAATTGAAAAACGATGCAACAAGTTGTCGATGAGATTCATAAGCCAGCCCGAAAAAATTTCAAACGTCGTCGTACAATTTTGGAGGGACTGGATGACTTGTGGCAGATGGATCTAGCCAAAATGGGTAACTATGCTCGTGAAAATCGAGGATTCCAGTATATTTTGGTGATGATCGATTGCTTTTCGAAATTCGTGTGGACTCGTCCATTAAAAACGAAATCAGCCGAAGAGGTTCGGAAAGCAGTTAATTCTATATTGACTGAGGGAGGAGGAGGACGTAAACCTAGGAATCTGCAAAGCGACCAAGGTAAAGAATTCTTTAATAAGCATTTTGACGAGCTGATGAAAAAACACAAAATCAACCATTATGATACGTATAGTGTGAAGAAAGCCGCCATTGCTGAACGTGTTATTCGAACCTTGAAAGAAGCGCTCTACAAACAATTTAGTTTGAAAGGAAAATATAGATGGATTGATATACTTCAAGAAATCACGGAAAAATATAATAAACGTAAACATAGAACTATAAATATGGCTCCATTCAAGGTGACAAAACGAAATGAGAGCGTGATATTTAAGCGATCCTACTCACACCTCAAGTTGGCCTTACCACATAAATTCAACGTGGGCGATGTGGTACGTATAAGCAAAACCAAACATATTTTCGAAAAATCATATACGCTTAATTGGTCGGCGGAGCTCTTTAGAATTATAAAAGTTAAAATCACTAACCCAGTCACGTATCTACTCGAGGATATGAAGAGCTCACCAATCAGCGGTTGTTTCTACGAGGAAGAATTGCAGAAGACCAAACAACCTGATGTCTTTTTGATTGAGAAAGTGCTTCGGAAAAAAGATGATAAAATGTACGTCAAATGGTTGGGAATAAAGGAGGAAAGTTGGATTGCTAGAAGTGATATTATATGATCTGCGCGTGCATGTGTGATCTTCAGGGTGTATGTTAGAGAAAATCCAACAATCAGTTCAGTTGTAGTAAAATGTCGTACCAAGATAGTGGTGGTACATCCGAAGATAGTTCCGAGTTAGATCGAATGTTTCAAGAGTTTGAAATGTTAATTCGGGATGAAAAATTTCTATTGTTGAATACAACATACCCATTGGAGGGGGGTTATGAAATTAAGTTCGGATTGAGTCCTAAGCGAATCTTCGCAACAACAATATCACTTATCCATTCTTCGCAAAATTGTAAACTCACCTTTGGGCTGCTGGAATGGTATGACTTCATCGAAATTCTTCGAACTAAAATCAGAGATTTCTTCTCAAGTTTACAAACAGATTTCGATCCTGCCCCCATAGCATCCGATGAATATTGCCAAATAGTTCAACTTGTGTGGGACAATAATGAAAAATTACTTCAAGTTACGAAGCATGGTATTCATTTTTGGCTGTGAGAGGAAGATGTTTTAGAAATTATTAATATCAACGATGGAGTGTTATCACATCGAGTGTCTTTTCTCGAACAATTTGATTTTTCTTCATACTATCACAATGTTATTGATGTGATTAAAAGCATGAGGAATCATGCCAGTGCATTAGAACTCTTATATTGTTTTATTAATATTTCATCGCCAAAATGTTTATTTATCAATACACTTAAAGAAATGTTATTTTACTATAAAAATAAGGTTTTGTATGATTTAGAACAATAAAATATGATCAACAGTTTTTGTTTTTTATTAAAAAACATATATACATACATCATAGAAAGTTTTTTATTAAAACAAGTATGTAACATATGAATACAATTACAATTAGCATATCAATACAAATATTAAAATTAACACATACATCATAGAAAGATTTTTTATTGAAACTAGTATATAACATATGAATACAAATACAATTACAATTAACATATATCAAAATTAACATATCGAAACAAATATTAAGATAATAGTGAATAGTGTCCATAAGGTAAGGTGTTTGTTCTATTCTTTATCAGGAACCTCTTGTTGTCAGAAAGGCTGAGGGCAATTTTATTTTGTTCTATAGTGTAGAGGTTAAAGTTAAAAGATCTGATGGATTTTTGGACTCTATATAACTCGATTTCTTTTTCAAGACATTTAACATAATCCTCAAAAGTTATAGAGTATTTCAAAACCGAATCTCTAATACCTTTAGCTTTTTTAACGGGTTCTTTCCCTTTCACCTTATAACTGTACATTTTAGAGCGTAAACCGATGAACTTCGTCATTATATGTCCTTTGTTCTCATCCTTCATTATTCCGACCACTTTCTTGTTTATAGGTGGAATTTCAGAAATATTATCTAATGCATAATCGCTAGTGTCAAATTTTTGAACGTTTTCCTTCATAATGGTCTCATAAATATCATCGTCTGTTATTATATGATAGATCAAACTATCAGTATCTGTATAACACAGCCTTATCGCTTCAGGATCTCTATATATTTTCAGCATAAAGTTATAATGAAAATCAAACACACAAGTTTTTGAAATATCTAAAATAGCCAGTCCTATATAAATTGGTTTATTAAATAATATTTCGAGTTTGTTTTGCTCGATTGCCATCAAATTTTCATCAAAAATCTTACTACTATTGAAGTTTGGTTGAGAAATATAGTATCGCGCTCCAAATGGTCCATACCATTTATTAACTAATTTAACGCTCCGATGCTTACGTACGTTCTCCACCGATTTCCCAAATATTGCATTTATAATGAGTTTGAAAAGAGCCTCTTCGAATTTATTCTTTGCAGCTGCACGTAATCTTGTATTTAAATCGATATAAGCTTTCAACCAATTGGATTGGCTAAACTTAAGGATTCTATGTACCTTCTTCAACACCATCCCCAAAGCTAAACATTGTTTCAAATTCCTATAATGAATTATATATTTAGATTTATTGAATAACGTCGATTATAATTTGGCTTGTATTGCATTGGGAGGTGCAGAGTGCAATGGACATAGCGGTAAGTCTTTGTGGGTGTCATGTAATTTCTGAGGGTATTCTAGATCTACTTCTAGAATATATCCAACAGGACTTTCATCTGAAATGTCTCTTACATCGATGTTGAGATCATCATACCATACAAAGTTATCATAAGGTAAATATTGCGCCATAGCCCACCCATATGAATTACAAACATCAAAATACATGAGATAGCTACTTTCCTCTTGTGAATTATAATCTTTCATATACTAATTATTAGCAGCCGCGAATCTATTGCTACATTGACTAACACCACCTCGTATCCCCCTTTCTATAAACATAATCATATCTATATCTTTCAGAAACTGAAGAGAAATATTTGTATATTTCAACATACACTCCCATGAGAGGCCAGGTAAAGTGAAATTATACGTAGGATCAAGTTTATATATCTCTATACATTTGGCTTTGAAATTTTCAAAAACATCTGCCAACAGCAAAACATCTGTTTTCAAGTATAAATCGGAATACTCACCTAAATTACTACAATTAAATTTTTGCCAAACGTTTTGAGCATGTTCATAGTCTCCTTCACTTATTGATTCATCTTTCAATTTATTATAAAAATTTTCGATTGGTGGTAAATTTGGTTCGCCCAATTTATTCCAACTATCTAAATATTCATATGGAAAAACCCCCTTACGGGTTAATAATTTGAACTGATCGTTTGTCAAATGATTATATTCACGCTTCAAAATTTTCAATTGATCAACATTCAAAAAGGACACCAACTCATCTAGTGATGTATTTAAAAATCTACATGAATCGATAAAACGGAATTTAACTGGGGAAAAGAAGGAACCTCTAGTGAAACTTATATATTTTTCTTTATTGATTGGTAGTACTTGAATGTTCTGTTTGTTCGCTTTAGCTAAATCTCGTATCAATAGGAACATATCATACCCAGATAGGTTATGAGCTAAAACAGGCACTACAAATTTATGTTTATATTGCAAATTACAATGTTGGTGCTCTAAGCCGCGGAAAACCCCATTGGAATGACAGTGGTCTCTTACACGTATATCCCCATCGGTAAAACATTTTTCACAAATATGACATTTAGTTTCCCCCATTATGGATGATAAATCAACCGCACTCAAACTCATAGGTATGTCACACTTCAATTTTTTCTCTATGAATATACTAATTTTGTCTAATTGTTCGGTTAACCATTTGGCTGGTTCAGAACCTCTATAACTATCATATTTCGAAATGGAATCATCGAAATAACATTTCAGATAATAGCCTACACTGTAAGCTTCATGTAATTGTTTTCGGTTGGTGTATGAAGCTGAATTTGATGGAGACCAATTTTGGTTTGGTAGCAATAGAGCCTCAAAATCGAAATAAATCACAAATGGCATTGGAATTTCATTTGAATAATTCTTGAAAACTAAATGATCTCCTCTAGGGAATTTTATTTTACATGTATTCATCTTACCACAATCTACGATATGAGTCTTGTATTTTATCTCGCTCTTGAAATTATTTAGACAACGTTCACATAAATAAGTTTTATGCCTAGTAGTAATTTGTGAATTTAAAAGTCGAGCTAAATTTTTAATCAAGCGAAAATGGAATTTAACTATTGGATTAACAAAATTCGATGTATCTGAAGAACCTTTAATTTTTCCTTATCAATAGCACCATCTGTTTTATCGCATAATTCTAACACTAAAACGTGTATGCTTATATCATTCAGCTTCTCGAATAAATGGATTTGTGAAATAGGCATCGGGAAAGTTAAATTTTGTAAATTTAAAACAGTACTAAAATGAGGATATGAAGATGTTCGACTTGAATTTGTGTTAATAGCAGGATGCAATCCAGCTGTCACTGCCCAAGCGAAACAATACTCATCATAATTTTTAACATTGATAACAGCATGTTTATTCGCAATTTCTTTAGGAAGAACTATATAGGAAGATCCTGAATTAATTACTTCGTGTTTATTGATATTTATTTGCAGACTTACTATATTTCTGAGACTCCAATTTGAATCTTTCTCTTGGAATTCTTCTAATTTTGTAGGAAGTTTCTCAATAATATTATCTTTATACCATTCTAATAAATTCGTTGTATTATCTATTCCTATTGATCGTGTATGAAAATATTTGAAATCTGTCTGAATAAGTTCATCGTTAACGTTCCCTTCAATGTACTCGCCACAAAATGTTGAATTAACTTTAATAAAATTATATTCATGAAGGATTTTGGAGATTCTAGTATTAAAAAGATGAAAAGCATCATATAAAAAATTAATTGGGTCTAAATGCGAAATATTGATAATGAATCCGGTTCTTATTCTACATTTAAAAGCAGACTGTTCATCCTCCCATCTGATTCTATCACTGCGATTCTTATTTGATATAGATGGTTTATCTCTAATTTGTAAAAAAATTTTGAAACGCTTTATATGACCGATATTTGTCTGAAGTTGATTCTTATTAACTAAATTCAAATCATCTTTCATCAAATGTCTCGAGAAAGTACGGATATATTTCGTACACAAAACTATCCATTTCGTTGTTTCCTGAGGGGGAAATTTTGACTTAGACAAATCTTTTTGAGCCTGATCGATAATTTTAACAATTTCGGTGCTAATCTTTGAAATAGAGTCCATGATAATGATAGAACAAAAATCTTACTTTATTCCCACCACTTTGAAGTCTGCGAACGCTCCCTAAATCTCTCGGAACTCGATTTTTGCTGGTGGATTTGATTTCCCAAAATGTTCCTCTCCTCTATAAATCAGTCCTATACATTGTTTTTCATTGATGCGATCCAACAGAGGTTTGAGTAGTGGTGTTAAACGTTTTGGGAGGAAAACACCAAAATCGTCAATCTCTGCTAGCACAGATTCTCCAAACCAGGTGTTTATAATTTTTGCATTAGTTATCTTATAAACTTTACCTTGTTCGAGCTGGTTAACTTTTTTCGTAGGTAATCTCTGTAATAGAGAACACGAGTTTAATGCTTCTATGCTCATTATGATATGAATATCTATAACAAGGATGAACATTACTCAAAAGAATTCGGTATATTTTCAAAACATCGATCGAGAAAACAATAGTGGTAATAATCGATGTGAATCTGAGTGTACAATAGTAAGTAAATGTAATAATCGGTGTGAAATTAAGTGAAGAGCTAGCTTGTTGACATGAAGTTAATTTGAAATGAACCAATTTGGAATAAAAGTTCCCTAAATCGAGTTTATTATCATACGAATCATATTCATTTGAAGTTAATTTGAAATATATCAACTTGAAATGAGAGTTTTCTCAATCAAATAATAATAATAATAATATAGACTTACCACAAATTGAACAAGGATAAATATCACTCAGAAGAATTCGGCATATTCCCAAAACATCGATCGAGAAAACAATAGTAAGTAAATGTAATAATCGGTGTGAATTTAAGTGAAGAGCTAGCTTGTTGACATGAAGTTAAATTCAAATGTACCAATTTGAAATAGAAGTTCCCTAAATCGAGTTTATTATCATACGAATCATATTCATTTGAAGTTAATTTGAAATATATCAACTTGAAATGCGAGTTTTCTCAATCAAATAATAATAATAATATAGACTTACCTCAAATTGCACTACACAAAAAACACGAGTTTCTCGTTAGAGAATCAAATGTGTAATGATCAAATTATATTCGAGACAATACCATTTCCACCCTCTTATCAACGCTGCGCGCGATTCCTACAGTTGCCTACGTGACACTTTCCCACTATAATTTGCTAAGTTATCAATACCAGTACAAGAAACAGTTTACGTTTTCATTTTGTTGTTGATAAGATTAATATTTCAAACTAAGCATTTCTCGTAGATAAAATATCAACCGCATACAATCAGTTGGTTGCAAAACAAAGTGTTATCTGTTTCCGTTTAAAATTGAATACAATCGTTCTATCATATACCACACAATCTACAAGTAACGACTTGTTGTTGACAGGAAACCTCATTGATAAGATCAATATTTCAAACTAAGCATTTCTATTTATACGTAGATCAAATTCAAACAACCAAACTCGCAATCACTGATAACGCTATCTACCGATAACTTTATCTACCCGATAACACTAATTACACACACTGGATACCGATCGCCAGACCGGGTAACTCACAATCACTGATAACGCTATCCACCCGATAACGTTATCTACCCGATAACACTAATTACATACACGGGATGCCCATCCGGGTGACTCACAATCACCGATAACGCTATCTAGCCGATAACGTTATCTACCCGATAACACTAATTACACACATCGCCAGCACAGACCGGAAGTGGAGACCCGATAATTACAAACATCGGAGCACAAACCGGAAGTCACGTTACACTTCCTGTTCCAAAGCGCGCCCACTGTATCTACTTGTTTCCAATTTCATTATTCAAGATATGAATTACGGACTAGACTTTATTATTTATAATGTTTAGTAATCATAATATTATTCGGTATGATAATTAAGTTTTGAGGATCCGTTTGTTTGCATGGCAACTTATGGTGATGAATGCAGAAAGAGCGGATAAAGCTCTATTTATCTTTATTTATTGTTAGTTATCTACCTCATTCTCCTCATTTCCTCATTTCTTTTTAGCTTTGAAATAAAACCTGCGAAATATTGACGATTTAGTAATGTAGAATTGTGTCAATATTATTATTATTTTTCTTAATTTACATGTTACCGAGACTGTACCACTGTTTTAAAACATGTAATGTGATGATTCTGAGGAATTGTAACGGTTATCAATTGCTTCCGAGAAGTTTCCTGGTTTCGTTAAAAGTAACAGTAACCTTATGTGTATGTTGTCTATTGATAATGAATTTCAATGTTGTTATGTGACTTGATAGCTTTAAAGACTTCCCAGTTTGGATAATATTTTACTAACTCGTGAAAATCTTCAGGGATATATTGTATGAGCTAAATTGCTAAGCAGCAATATCAGTTTGAATGTATACCTACCGTACGTAAAAAGAAACATCAAAGTTAATATATAAGTATCGATTCCTCATTCAATGCATACTTGAGCTTTCATCGGTATTTTATATAATGATTCACCTTTCAAACAATGAGTATTAGGTAGCCGACAGAATTAATCGACTATTTGTTAGCGATTTTTCACATTTCCAGAAATATATTGCATTTTTATTTTTGTACATTTATTGAACTTATTTCATTTTATCATAATTAATCTTATATTTTATCGATAAAATACTTTTTTATTATCGAATGCAAAAGCTCATGAAATATAGAAAAGGTTAGATTTTCGCCACATATTTACTAAAATTAATTGCAAAATTTTTGTGAATCAATCTTCATTACTTTGTCTATAAACTACATTTTAACATAGTAGGCCACCTGGTTCAAATAAGCGGAAAATGCTTTGTCTCAATTCTGATCACACGAATAATTGATTATGAATGATTTGTAAATTTTTTTGAAATATTTATAATCTTTACACACATCACAAATTTATTGTCTCGGATTAAGATTTATATTCATATTTAAAAATGATTTCACCAATGATAATAACCCTCTGAGTATGAGACAACTATTTTATTTTCAATTCATCACATATTAACAACAAAATATACTAACAATTCGAGTAGGACGAGAAATAAGAGCATTCTACTACCAAACATAATTGAAACAATTGCTACAAAAAAATTTTCATATAACTATAAAGATCTATACTATAAAACGCTTACAAGTAACTTAAGTATATTGATGGTCCTATCGGCAAATATGCAAACCATCTAATAAATGTTGTGTGTTGCCTAACCCCAGCATCTTGCTTTCGAAAAATGAAATGAAAATGTAGGTGAACAGTCTGATAAAAATTAAAAAAAATAAAAGCCATGATGTTACTTCTACATCAACAAATACCAGATGGTTTTTTTTTAATCAACTAAGCATAAATACCTTTTAAATAACCTTTTTCTGATAAATATAAATATGAATATTTTTTGATGAAGCTAATGAGATAATACACCTACTTGGTTTGGCTAGATATAGTGGACTGTAGATTTAATTGATACACAGCACTAACCTTAAGACCTATTTATTAACTTTACATTTCACAATTATTTACAGAAATATAGATGTTCGTCGTTTGGTGACAAAAACACTTATCACCTAAAATGATTTGTGACCACAATTATTCATTTAAATGCAATTGAGATTATTCTCTGATATTTATTAATATGTGTCACTTTATCCTCGCTTGGTATCTTCGTTATCAGAAGCAATGTAAATTGAATTCAGGTATATACTTAAACCTTTGAAAATGGCTGTATCGCAATGAAAAACTGCTTTAGATTATGTTAGAACCATCGAATTAGTTCATTTCAATCGAATAAATTATTCATATGCGAAAATTTACATGCCTCGTAATTTGTTATTTCACTCCTAAATACAATCAACTGAAATGACATTACAAATTTCATTTACAGGTAATTCAAATCTGTCAAAAATGTCTCAAATGGAGCTTATGAATTAACTTATTTGTGAGAATCATTCTACTACTGCATCTTTTTGCAACCCTATTAAAAACAGATTGAAGAGAAACGTGCATCCTGTAATGTACGAGGAACTGTCGGTTAAGAAACCTATACAAGAACAGACAATTTTTTGTTAAATTCTCCTGAATCTTCTGTTCTGGATGATACGAATGAAAATGCCAGTGAATTTTTACAGAATGTATCAAATTTGCCACTACCTGAAACTCCTAAAAGGAAAATAAGGGTTGGCGTTGAAAATATCTGCTTTGTTTAAACTCAGGAAAAAACGTAATGTTACTATTTCACGAATGGATTTTTCATCAATTTTAGATTGTGACAAATTATAATTCTGAGTCTAATAAAACTTTTGTGAAAATGATCTCGCTACACAGAATCTCCGTTGAATAATCTCGAAAACGAGATTTGAACTGTACATAATTTTTTTCGGAGGTAGTGAAATTTTGAATAAGACGCATATTTTCATGTTTATCGAAATAAAAAATCCCTTCAATATGAATAGATTTCTTCTCAGTATTTTAATTTATGTTGAAGCGGGAAATTCAAAACCATTCAGGCAATAAGATTATTATAAAAATTTATGGATATACTTTCTTCTTAAATTAATGAATCAGAATAGATAATTCTTTTATAATGGTATAGGATAGGCCAAGCAGTTATTGATAAAAATTACAATCTATTTAAAAATAATTTAGTTGCAAAGTTCACAAAATCGCTAACTTCTGAAAAGTTATTAAATGTCTTTGGTTCATTCATTGATAAAAAAACATTAATCAATGGTTCATTAGATGCTTTCTTTCTTCTAATTCAAAATCATCAGCTTCATTAAGTTACATAGGAAGTAAAAATTTGCACCATCTCTTGACAAGTAGAAACGCTACGTTACACAGTTGATACAATTTTTAATTCTACACATTTTTTCTTCATTCATTTTGCATGCCGTAATGTGTGACACTTACAAAGAAATTTTGTTATGTTATATGCAAAGGAATTATGTTCTGCAGACTGACATTACATTGATAAAATCGATCCAGAGGAGGAATCACGTTATTTGCCGAGAAATGAATTATATTTTGGAGTAGACATTCATAATGAAATTAATAAAAGAGAGATATAACAAAGATCCGATTAATGAGTAAGGCACTTTTATGAACGCTGTCAAGCGTTATGGTAAATTATGTAAAGAAATTAAAAAACGATATGATTTTGGTGATTGTATTCCGTCAGTTGACCAATTTTGGTCTATTTTACTAAGTAATGAGATGAAGCCAATTTTCAGAAAATTTGCCATCTGGTTTCTTTTGTTTTGTACATTTCGTCTTTTCCTCATTCAAATGCTAGTTGTGAACGAGTTTTCAGTGCAATATAAAAACTAAAAGTCGCAATAAACTTATAACGGAAACTATTAATGGCTGTCTTTTGGCTAAGCAATGTGTGAGTGAATATGATAATTGTATCAAATTTACCCCAAACAAAAATATGATATCCCTTATGGGAAATTCAAATTTACATGGGAAACAAAATGTCGTCGAAGATGCCAAGGATTCCGTTGAACCGGATGATGATATTGTTTTTGTTTAGTTTTAGTGATAAAGTAAAATGTGAGGCTTCGTTTTTCCAACAAATATTTTTTTTTTGGCTTCATCTTGTACTTTTGAGAAAAATTAAATAAAATTATTTTTTAAATTTTAATGTTGTATATCTCAATGATTATGTTATATGTTCAGCCTATAAATAATAATTTTTAAGACAAGTAACAAAATAATAAAACAATTAATGTACGGTAATTTCTGTAAAAATACGGTAAATTCAACTAGGCATGTACAGAATTTTAGTTTTGAACACATGACAACATTGCACGTCATCTAAGTATGAACAGGAATAGGTGACAGTTGGTGGTTCGTTGAGAACTGATTCCTTTGTTATTGTTTGTTTATGTTCCAATTCGAATACACCCATATTCCTAACATTATTTCTCTAAATTTTGAATTAGTTTCTACAATGACAGTGGAAGTTTAAAACTGCTTTGTTCGACCGAGTTAACGAGTAATATAGTTTTTAGATAATTATTCTCCGTATGTCTTGATGTCTTCTATTTGAAAAGAACTGTTTTATTTATTTATTTAATAGCTTTCGCGAGATGTTTTCATCTTTATGTTGTAATTTCATCCTTGGATGACCAACAATTATTGTTATAAATAATATTTACTTCAAATTCCCGTAATATATTTCAACTGCCAACACATATTTGCAGATGATATTGTGGTTACAATGAACTCACATACATTACATTATGTTGATCTATGATAGTACTGGTTACGTCATCACTGGCCGCAAAAGCAACGCTGTTTGAATGTTCCTCGGAATTGTCACATCTTCAAGAGGTGTTTTTATGAATATTACAGCATGTATTGTTCGAAAAGCTATGCGTACATATTATTTTATTGCTATATTTCAGTTACAGGGGTAATTAAACTGAATTCGGAAGAAAGTGTTATTGCCTATTGAAGTAGATATTTGGGAATGAATCGATTTGACTAAACTAAAAACGCAGAGATAGATAGTGTAGGTAATCCAGTCTACAGTCCCTCATAATGTGAATATGTCTCTCTGATTACTATGATATTAATGGAAGAAATAAAACAACTTTCTTTTATGTATATTAATTATCACAAAGTTACGGCTTCCTCAATACAATAATGATACTAATTTTGCCATCTATTTATCAATTTGATTAGACATTGTGACTCGTTAAATTATTATAAGATACAGTCAAATTTAGATTAAATCAAAATAGTCGAAATATTTATCAAGCTCTTGTTATATTATCCTTGATTCGACCGACCATCTCTCCAGAAAATCAAGTCATTTCATACTACATGATGATGACAGAATACAATAGGTATCTCTGAATAGATGAACGTGACAGAAATTAGAATGAAATGATGTCAATGTTCCAAAGAGAACTGATGATTAAAGATGTCTCAGTAGTACTCCTTCCGGAACGCTCTAACATGATTCCTCGATGTCTGAGGTTAAAAATATTGGTAGAATCGAATTTCTCATCAATGAGAGTGTATTTTGACCCAGTTATATGAGAATCGATGAGATGGAACAACTTCACTATTTCCAATGACAAATGCGATTTTATAGTGTATTTATCCAACGAATAGCCGAAATTCAGGGTTTCGGAACACTCTCACATGATTCCTCGACGTCTGAGCTTAAAACTAATCGCATAATCAGAATTCTTTTCATGTAGTAGTAGAGTTATATATGACAACAACAAACGTAATTTTTGTCTCACCTCTATTATAACCCCTAAAACTGTCCCTGGCGGAGTGATCGCTCTTGGCTACATGCTTCTGTTACAATTTTTAGAATCAAGAATCAAGAATCAAGAATCTTTATTCATGTTAATAATGTTTACACATTTTACAATTGTCAATAAAATATAAAAAATATTCACAATAACAAAGATAAAAAGAGTAAAATTAGTTCGACAGAACGTTACTCTTATAGGTAGGACAAAAACGTTTAAGAATTTTAAGATAAAGTATTTAAGTTACTTGATAAGAAAAATTCATCTGTTGAATAAAAAGCTGATGATACCTGAAAGGTCTTGACAACAGTTTTAAACTTATTTGGAGAGTAATTTCTAACCTCTGGAGGAAGTTTATTAAAATAAGAAAAAGCATTGTTCTCATGTGCGCTGAGAGTCTTTGTAAGTCGACCAAAATCTTTCCTAATGTCGTATTTATTTCTTGTATCATGCTCATGTACATCACATTGGAGAGTTAACGTAGGGTACCTCTCAAGAGCATAGCAAAGACATGAAAAAATGTACAAACAGGGAAACGTTAAAACATGAAGATTTATAAAGGCATGCCTACAATCATCTCGATACTTAATACCGGCCACAATACGTATCGCCCTTCTTTGTAAACCAAAGATTTTTTCTCTTGCAGCTGCTGAGTTTCCCCATACTATAATGGCATAGGATATTAGAGATTCACATAATCCGTAGTAGGCAGTGAGCAAAACATTATTTGAAACAGTGCCCGAGAGACTGCGCAAGGCATAAATATTTTTTGCAATTTTTTTTGCTAGTTCGTCTACATGAGTATTCCATGTAAGAGTATTATCTATATGAACTCCTAGAAATTTTACACTAGAACAATTGCCTTCAATTGTTTCATGATTTCTTAGTGTTAATAAAAGTGTTTGCGTCTTCTCTATGTTAACACTGAGTCTATTTGCAGTGAACCAAACCAAGGCTCTCGACTGCGCCTGCTTTGTGGCTTCCAAAACCTCCCCTAGAATTTTACCTATTATAGAGAAGTTGGAGTCATCAGCGTATAAAAAGCTTTCAATATCCGATAGAAAATTGGGCAAATCATTTATGTAGATCAAAAACAGTAAAGGTCCCACAATGGAGCCCTGAGGAACTCCCATCGTCAGATCTCCACTTTCCGACATAGCGCCCTGGAAATTTACGACTATTTTTCGGTCAGTTAAGTAAGACTTTATGAGACGAATACTGTTTTGTGAAAATTTGTATCTTTCTAGTTTTGCTAGTAAGATTTCCATAGAGAGGCAATCGAAAGCCTTGCTCAAGTCCATGAAAATAGACATATTGAACTCGCTACTTTCAAAAACCTTTAAGGTAAAATCAACAAATTTGCGGATAGCATCGATAGTGGATCGTTTTTTGCGAAATCCAAATTGATTCTCGCTGAATAATTTGTTTGTTTCAAAATAATTGAGTATCTGATTGCACATAAGTTTTTCTAGAATTTTACTAAAAACCGGCAGAATAGAAATTGGCCTATAGTTACTTAAGGTAGAAGTATCACCTTTTTTATGTAAAGGTAACACTAGAGCTAGCTTAAGGCAGTCTGGAAAAATACCTTCTATCAAACACCTGTTAAAGAGTTTTGTCAGAGGTGAAACCAGTAAGTCAACGTTTTTTGTAATTATTGAAATGCTTAAACCAAAAGCGTCTATTGCTTTTGTGGTTTTTAAAGATAATATTGTGTCCCTGACTTCAATATAAGAGACGCATGAAAAGGAAAAATGTTCATTAGGTAGAACAATATTATGCATTAGATCTATTGGACTAATGGGAGAAACAGGTATGTTTAATGAAACCTCTATTGGTGCATTTAGGAAGTAAGTTTTGAAATCACTTGGTGTAATCTTTGATGAATTGTTCTCGTCTGAGGCAGATCTTTTATTTTTTATAATATTCCAGATTGTTTTATTTTTGTTTGTTGATTTTTGAATCTTTTTATTATTAACGTCTAGTCTAGCATTTTCGATAGCTTTTCTATAAAAAAAACGAAATTTATTTCTGGCTGTCTTTAAATCCTCAGTTTTATAAGTATTGTACATAGCACTAAGCAAGTCGAGATGACGTCGCATATCCTTTAGAGAATTTGAAAACCAGCTTACCCCGTTGTCACATTTTCTAGTTTTCGAAGGAAATTTAGGGAAGGCTAGATGAAAGGCAGAAATTATATTTAATTGAAAGGTACAAAAAACTTTGTCGACATTCATTTTCGGATCTTTTATAAAGTCAAAGCAAAGTTGTTCTAAAATATTACGAAACTGCAATAGTCCCTTTTGTGAAATGGGTCTCCATAATTCAGTGATTTGTACAGTGTCCTTTACAGGTATATTCACTGACAGAAATTGACCACAATGGTCCGAGAGCCAGGGATTTACTACAGATGCCGTATAATCATCAAAGGAAAAGATAATAAAAATGTTATCAAGACAATTCTGTCCTCTAGTAGGATCATAGATAGTTCTAATGAAACCAAACGTGGTAAGGAGTTCTATAAAAGTTTTTGTTTTATTGTTTATGACATTAAAATTTAGATTAAAATCGCCGCATAAAATGAGGTTATGATCTTTATTTATAGAATTTAAAATCTGGTCGATGACATCGATAAAGCGATCAAACTCTCCGTTTGGCGGTCTATATAAGCTTGTTATGATAATATTTTCATTAACGCACAAGGTTGCACACAGTTCACAGTGATTCTCGATCGAGTAGGAGTTTATCTCGTTTAAGTTTTTAAAAGCTAAATTTTTCTTGCATAAAGTTAACACTCCTCCATGTGTAGACAGGGAACGACCAAAAGAACTGGCAAGATTCCAGTTTTCCATGAACCAGACTTCACATTCCAGAATGTTTAACCAATGTTCGCTAATTGATACAATGTCGTAATGGTTTTGGGACAAAAATGCTTCCAGTTCATTTTTTTTGTTACGGATACTTTGAATATTTATGTGAAGAATGGAAAATAAAGTTTTATTAGTAGGTTTCACTTTATTCCCTTGATTCCGCTCGCCAACCGAAAATTTGTACCAGGACTTGTATTTTCAGTTTTGGATCGCTCGAAGTTTTGTCCTTTAATTCTCTTGGTTTGAATTCAATGTAACGCTTTACTCGTAGCCCGTTGCACCAGAAATTTGGCTGAAGTAGTTGATCTTTAAAGTTGGCAGGGAAAGAAACTTTAAAGCTCCGATACTCTTTGGATCTAACATTAAGTTCTAAACATTCAATTTTAATATTTGGTATGGCTTTAGTTACGTATTCAATTAGTTTTTCTTTTGAGCAATATAAGTGAACTCTCGAAACATGAAGGTGATGTTTTGGAATAAATGCATCTAGGCCCTTATCTAAGGTAGATCTGGTGCCGAATATAATGTTGTTATTAGTAGGAAGTCGTCCTTTGGGGCGTTCTTCTCGGATTCTGAAATTAGCATTTTTGTTTGAGTTTTTTCCTAAATCCAAAGGCGTAGTTACATTGTTGTTTAATTTGTTTCTATCCGTATCCCCACGTGGACGTCTAGAGTTAATCCAGTTATTTTGGGATGGAGACGAAGTTGGCAGTGTGTCAGATAAAGGGGCTGTTTTAAGGTCAGCATTTTCAATGTTTTGTTTCCGTTTCGGTGAACGAGTAAGATGTTTTGTATGAGGTATTTGTGCAGCAACAGCTGATGTAGAAGCAACAGCAGCAGCTGGTGTAGAAGAGGCAGCACTAGAGTCGGATTTGTTTTTATTCAGAGACTCTTTAAGGTCAGAAATTTGACGGCCCAACTCCTTGATTTCCTTTTTATACGGTTCAAGAATCTTCGGTAGGATGGTAGCTATAGAATTTTTAACACTTACTTGAACTGCTTCGTTTATAATAAGGAATAATTCAGCTTTCGTAGGAAAACTAGCGGGTAAGTTAGTTATTCCTTCAGATGAGCTCTGAGATTTTTTTTCAGAGTGATTAACTGAATTCAGCGACTTGCTAGTAGGTGGTATGTCCTTTTTAGAAGTTAAATTGGGACAATCTCCACATAACCAGTTGGATAGTTTGCCAGTAGATTTTATGTCCGCAAATTCATCTTCGTTAATTCCAAGACATATTCTGTGAAAAGTTTTGTCACAAAGTTGGTTTGAACATGTAAAGCAGTCATCTAGACGACGCCTTACACTGCGTAGGCAATTTGTACATGTTGAAGTCATAATTGCTCCAGCACTAAACAATGGAAGTTACTATATTAGACCAAATCTCATGCGACCATACCTGTCAAACTTCAGTGGAACATTACACATTAACTCACAAGTTTGAAACCGGTCTGAGAGATTTTAGTTTTTGTCACTAACACAATATGTTGTAGTAAACGTATTTCATTTAACACATTTAACACAGAAACGTTTTAATTCAGTTAAATAAGCTAGATTTTAACATTTAGCAAGAGCACTACAATAATCAAAAGATTGTGGGTGCGTACCATTTGCACCATCTCTTTACACATCGCTCAACGGTTCTAGTGCGACATGGCAATTTGCTTATATTTATAAAGGATCTATTTTTAATAGCTACCAACAAATCTTCATTCTCAATATTCATTGTTAGTGGAGGGCTCTGTAATTGAGAATTTGCTCCAATCAATTAACTCAGCATAATCTTCGGAATTCCAATTTGTAGCAGGGATCTTATCAAATATTCGCACTATTCCTCGTGGTTAATCAGTACCGAAACCCGACTAAACATTCTAAACAATAATAAAGATTCTTGAACCAGTATGAATTATATATAAAATTCTCGGGAAATAGGTCACATTAACCCTCTGTTTTAAATTTTCGTCTTTACGTACGTTTCGGTCTCACGACCATCATCAGAAGACTTATTATGTCTAAAGCTTGATTACTTAAAACTAATTGTCTTACACAAAGCGTCCAAATCGCACCAATTTCACTTAAATGCCCACGTCGCCGAAACGAACAGAAACACTATTAAACGAAATTGTAAACCTCAATGCTTAGGTTCACAATTTCGTTTGATAGTGTTTCTGTTCGTTTCGGCGACGTGGGCATTTAAATGAAATTGGTGCGATTTGGACGCTTTGTGTAATACAATTAGTTTTAATTAATCAAGTTTTAGACATAATAAGTCTTGTGATGATGGTCGTGAGACCGAAACGTACGTAAAGACGAAAATTTAAAACAGAGTGTTAATGTGACCTATTTCCCGAGAATTTTATATATAATTCTAAACAATATTTTAGCTCACAAGTAAACCGAAAAGAATTTATTTTTAACGTAACAGTTCAAAAAAGATTTTTTTTAATTTCCTTTTTTCAAAAGCTCCAGGGATGCGGCTACAATATTGTCACCAATCTTTTTTCTGTTATGTGGAAGCTAATACATATTAGTTTTTGCTGACAGATCTAAGATGAGATATATAAAAATGAAAATTTCGACTCAATTCCTTGATGTAATTATAACTGTTAGTAATTCATAATTCTCAGTTCAAACCTAGAATTGTAATTTAGTGACAGTTGAACAATGATTTTATTTAACTTTTTTAGTTTTTTTGCTTTTAACAATTAATCGTTATGAGAGGTTTCCATAAGTTGTTTTTTTAACCAGTTCGAAGAGAACAGTTCCATAAAATTAAACTCGAGATGACGTCCAATTTTACATTTTGTATATAGAAAGGTCAGAGGCAGGGTCCAGGAGGCACTGCGTTTGGGTGAGTGGGACCTTGGAACATTGACCGGACTTGGTGCCCTGCGGTACTTATCGGTTATGCGGAAAGACTCCAGGTGCAGTTGGTGTGGACAGGGACAGGAGACCCTGGACACAAATTGTGTGAATGCGAGGTCCTGATTAACCTATGTTGGCAATTCTGGGACTCGGTGACAATTGAGTCACAAATTGTGGCAGGTACCTCTCCTAGAAAGCTACTACTGCCGAACGGGGGGCGAATATAGCGCAAAGAGTTCCAAAGAGTTCTATATATCGAGTAGACTACTAAGCCTTTCACTGGTATGTTAACGGACATTCTGTCCTTCTCGCACATATACTGCGCTCTCACCCGCACGATGCGCGCGCGTTATACTTATTCTTGTATTCTTATACTCTTTGTGATAGAAGAGGAGACCGTGCGAGTGAGAGCACACTACATGTGCGAGCTATATGTGCGACAGAATGTTCCAACTACTTACTAGCGCTTTCCTATGCTTAACACACTACTTGTCTACTCTATATATAGAACTCTTTGATATAGCGTAGCCATTGTCGCATGGGCAAGACACCTATTAGGCGAACGGATTGATCTGAGATCGCGGTGAGCGAGCAGGCCCCAAGGTGGCCGGTGAGACCCTTCGGGAGAGCCAAAACTTACATCTACACATACAAAAGCGATGGATCTTGTTCTGTGACCCTCAAAAACTTCAATGATGATAAAGAGTGTTGTTACTATAATTTATTGAACAATGATAATGAGTATATTTAGGTAATGTTTTAACTCAAATTTCAAAATTTTTCCATGACTTTGTACACTTTGAAAGAGTTAATAAAACATTTCCATTCGTTGACTTTTGGTTTTCGTTCAATTATCAAATCCTGACCTAGATTATAATCAAAATTGAATCTCTCGCATAAAATTCATTCTATATGACAACTTGAATAACTGAAAAATCTTGCACCTCATGTACAAAGCTAAATTGGAAATAATTGAGAAATATTTTAAAACTATCCATGGAAAAAGGTAACATTTCAAGAATGCTTGACATAGTTAAAGGAGAAGGTTACATCTCAATATTTCTGCAAAGCAATCCAATATTCCTTCAACACTGTCAAAAAATTGAATGAAGTGACTATGGGCTACCCGCCGGGTTATAATGGTAGCAGATGATTGGTGGAGATATTACAAATGTCAGTGTGTTTAAATGAGGAGGTATTCAAAAGTGTAGAAGAAAATCTTTGAAATATGATTTCTGAATAAATTACATTTTTGAGTTGTTTCACCTCTTTTACACTCAAAGAGTTCCACAACAAATCTTTGATTCCACGACGGGTGCGAATCTCTACCATAATTCTATGAAAACCACAAATTCAGATTAATACAAGTGTTCCGTGCTCCGGTATTGGCGTATTAGATAATTTCAGGAGGCAATCGAGCATGGCAATCATTATTTATTCCAAATTAATCCTGATATTAACTGGTGAGTACAATAATTAAAGTAAGTAAAGTAGAAAAGTTTTGATCCAGGTGTTGTAAGTGTTTCTCAGTTTGTGATTTTGCTTCATATTGAATTGAATATTAGGTTCAGTTCATAACACATTGAGCAAAATATGTCTATCATTGAATCGCTATTTTCTTCCAATATTATAGTTATATGAACCGACATCATAGCTACTTTGCACAATAGACGGGGTGTGGCATTCATCCTCGACATAGGAGATATATATGGAAGATTCGGTGGAAAATGTTTCAGTAATCATGTACACTTGCGACCTCACATTTTTACGAAAATTGTATTACAGACTACATACGTCTTCCTTATGTACCTACGTTTCGAAAAGCAAAATCTGTGGAAATGCACCGTTTTCCATGATAAAAGATAAAATGTTTCCATGATGTTCAGGATAAATGCTGTACACTTGTTTAAATAAGAATAGAAATAACATCAAAATACTTTGAAAAAATTAAAACTAGTCTTTCACAATCTCAGTTGTGTAAAAGTGAAGTTGATATGGAATAAAGCATAGCGGATTACACTAACTCACATGCTGTTTCATTTCTAGGGTTACCACTGCCATTCACCAAACATTTTCAATCCATCGAACGGTGTTTTTGCATAGTTGCTGCATTACTTTTGCATCATTCCATAGAATTTTATTTAAATTCTGCATTGTTGCATATGAATCAAGGTTTCGTCAAATCAAGTAATATGCCTAGAGAAAAGCATGATAGGTTTGCATTAGTTCGTTATGAAGAAGATGGTATACATTTTGTTTGCGAGAGGGAACACCTGAAGATTGTGGGCGGTAAATGTCAGGCTAAATATTTTGATGGTGTTTACTATCCTGCAAACGTCTTGGTCTGTAATGATGTAAGAAGTATCCTGCTGAGACTGAAGACGAATATTGAAAGTGGATTCCCAAAAGTGTCAGTGATAGATGCCTATGGAATTTCTTCATCACTACAAAAAGATTATGAAACAACAGTAGATTCTGTAAACCTACTTGATGATGATTACATAGCAGATGGCAACTTGATGGAACAAATTGATCGGTTCTTAAAAGAAAATAATGAAGTCTCAGATGTACAGACCCCAGAAAAAACTATTATGAAAACTAGAAAGGTAATCAACGTACTTCCCATATACAGTATGTCCATCTTGTAGATTTAACATCACTATATGCCTCTATTTTTGGATCAGATTTCATAAACTTTTGCTTGTTGGAAAAATAATATGGATATTTATTCAGAAATTGCAAACATAACTACTCGATTGACAAGTCAAAATGATGAATTCAAGTAGTACTTAAAAGTAGTAGTATTTAAAATAGATTAGAAATACATATTTTCTATAGAACCTGTTGTAACAGGAACTCCATAAAATGCTTTTTTTCTAAATAGAAATAAATAGTTCTTGTTATATGATTTTATTGATAATCAAATTGAAGTATTTAGTCAATTGGTTGATCTAATAACTAAAATGTTTCAGACAAAACCACCATCAACACAAAGTGTTGATGAAGTGCCCGATTCTAGGTCTGGAGAGAAAAAGGACTTTTGTTGCTACTGTGAGAAATTGATCACAAAATTCACCGGACATATAACAACCCAGCACCCGGATGTGCCAGAGATCAGGAAAATTCTAGATTTCCCAAAAGGTATCTATTTTGATAGTTGATTGTATAATAAATTAAGATATAGCAAAGTGCAATTTGGATTTATTTATTTATTCAGGTGTTAATACAACAATTATCAATACATGACATTTGCCCTGCTGAGATGGGTTCTCCATCTATGCGCAGGCCTGATTCTTAACAATAATCACTTAAAAACTAAATTATAAATTTTAACCTATTTCCAATTGCACATTTTTTTCCTTATTTAACTAATAAACATTAATCAATTGTTCAGCTCAATCTTTTTGATAAACTTAACGTATTGCATTTTTCAATAAACTTTTTACTAATTATATTTTTCCGGTTTACAGCTGTTAAGTCTTTCAAGTTTTTAAAATTATTTGGAAATGCATTAAACAACAATCTCGCAACATGTCCATTCCTTTGTTGTCCCACAGTTTTGTATTTGACTTGCACAAATAAATAATGAAGCTATATTTTGAAGAAAAATACGAAATTTTGTAGTCATAAATCAGAAAGGTGATATCTCAAATATCTTTGTATTCTTAAGATTTTGATCTTGGATTTCAATGAATTTTTGGTTTCGCATTATCTTGTATTATCACATGGTTGAAAATTCAAATACAATGCATATGTATTTGGGATTTGTTTATTTTCACACTTAATGCTCATTTTTTTTAGGTAGCAAGGAGAGAGCAAAATTAATCACTGCTGTTAGGCAAGAGACCAACTATTTGTACAACAGTGACAAGAAGAATAGTGGATCGATAATTGTTTCCCGAAGGCCACAAATTGGAAGTAATCGAACATTTGAACACTGTCCCATGTGGAAATTGTAAAGCAATGTTTTCAAGAGTGTCATACAGGAAACATTTCAAAAAATGTACTGGTCTGAAATGTAAATCGAAAGATGCCTTACTGACCAGTAGACGAATAGATTGTGATATTCATGTTAAGGCTTCTGATGTTCTGAAAAATGAGGTTTTTCCTGTGATGAGAAACGACGCTGTGGTGGAAGCTATAAGGCATGACGAATTGGTTATTATATTTGCTAACAAATTATTAAGCAAATACAGATTGAAACATCAACATATCATGATTAGGAGCAAACTGAGAGCAATTGGACGTTTCATTTTAGAATTCAAAAAGATTCATTCAGAAATATCAAACTTAGCAGATGTTAATCACCCTAGATATTTTGATAGTGTTGTTGAAGTTATTGACATCATTGCTGGTTTAAAAAGATCAAATGGTACTTACAGGGCTCCTGGAACTGCGTTTAGCCTTGGTTTAATATTAAAATCAATTTGAGATCATTTGATCAGTGAATGCATAAAGAATAGGGACCATGTTAAGAAAACATTAGTCAAAGATTTCAAAATGTTAATGGGAGAAGGCTTTGCATATGGCATTAACAAAAGCGTTCAAGAACAACAAGTAGAACACCGATTCCGAAAACAAATTCAATTACCGTCATTGGATGACTTGAAGTGTCTCAATAAATATCTTTCTTCAAAACGAAGAGAAGAATATTTAAGATTGAAGGAAAAATTCACTTTCGACAGGTGGGAGAACCTCCTAACTTTTCTCCTTACATCTGCTCAGATTTTCAATAGACGTAGATCTGGTGAAATTGAAAGGGTTCAATTAGCAGATTTTGAGCTCTATCAGACTATTGATCCTGAAAACGAACAGATTTTGCAAACTTCAGGGGTTGATATACAAACTCATGCTTCTCGTTTTGTGAGATTTACTGTACGAGGCAAATTAGGCAGACCCGTTCGAGTAATTCTTAGTCGTGAATTGGTGATTATGCTTCAGTTAACAGTGACTTACAGGTACAAAGCAGGTGTACATAAAGATAATCCATACCTATTTGGATTACCAGGTAGCGACAGCAAGCGTTATAACCATTTATCAGCATGTGATTTAATGAGGAAATTTGCTACTGAATGTGGTGCGAAAAATCCGACTTCTTTGAGAGGAACAGAGCTACGAAAACATTTCGCAACTCAGTGTGTACAATTAGAATTGAATCCTGCCTTGGTTAAAGAGGTGGCAAATTTCATGGGCCACGCAGATAAGATCCATGAACAATATTATAGAATACCTATTTTAGCACAAGATGTCACAGTCATGGCAGATTGGCTCCAAACAGTGCAAGGTAGCTCTGATGATGAAGATACAGTTCATAATCGGGGGAATAGAGAATCTGTTAAATGGAGAGAAGTTAATAACAATTCAGTAGGAGATTCATTTACTTCCAACAGTATTGAATCAGAAAGGTCAATTTTAACTCCCAATGTTAGCAAATCTTGTGTGGAAGACAAAAAAGCGAAGACGAAGCGGTCCTGTCTCACTGAGTATTCGGAAGAAGATTCTTCAGGTTAATAATAATAGAAGAATAGTTCCTATTCTGTTAAAATATATTTATTATAACTGTTCCAGCACTAAAATGAGAAATAAACACCCTTATCCACTAAAAATACTATTTAAGTATTGGGGACTTTCGGCTACAAAGTAGTCATCATCAGAGTAAACTGTACGCATATTCTCTGAAACAAATTGAGCAAATGTTGATGGGTGGCTGCACATAAACTTCAGTTTACTCTGATGATTACTTGGTAGCCGAAAGGTCCTAACTACTTAAATGATATTTTTAGTTGATAAAGGTGTTTAGTTCTTATTTTAGTGTTGAAGTGTATCCACAGTGTGAACTGTTACATCTTCCTAATAATAACTGTTCTAGATTTGGAATCTGTGGAGATGAAACCAGCTATTGTCAGGGGGTCATGGTCAACCCCAGAAAGAACAATTGTGAAAGAGGCATTTAAGGACCATATTATAAGAACCATGCAACTTCCTTCTCTGCAAGATTGTCAAGAACTCATTGCCTCAAATTCTGTCCTTCGCAAACGCACTCCTCTGCAAACTAAAGCTTGGGTGAACAATCAAATTCGAAAAACTGAACCAAAATAAATATTTATATGTAAATTCTTTTGAAATAGGCCACTTTTAACACTTGTATCTGTATTTATATATTCTTTTCTTTATGTAAGATTCGGTATCACGACTATCCATTAGAAGACGTTTGAAAAACAGATTCACATTAACTAAGTTCGTGAATTCTTAAATTAGTTGATTCAAGCACGAAGCATCTATATCGCACCAATCACAATTAAACATGCGTACGTCGCAGCATAAAATATTTTGAGCGTGAAAACTATCAATTTGGAATTTTTATAAGAAATTGCAATCTCCAAATTGATATTCCTTTATTAAATGAAGTTTATGGAAGAAAACACCTGGCAAAATCCGGACAGAAATTATATATTTACTTTAACTTCCCTGTATTTATTGCTTCTTAACTTAAGGCTCGTAATAGTGGGTGGGGTTGGGTTAGTACTGATGTGATAGTTGAAGATATGCTGGCCTCCTACAATAGACATTTTCTCCTAATATCGTGAATGACTAATTTATTCTTATCCCTATTATATTAGTGATTAATATACTATACAGGGTGAGTCAGTTTTTTGTAGACAAACTGCAACAGGAGATAGAACAAGTGTTTTTAGGAAGAAAAGTTCAATAAACGTATGTCGTAGAAGGCTTCGTTTTCGAAATACAGGGTTGTTGAAATTGAAAAAAAAAATTCGTTTTTTGCGGATATCTCCGGAACAGTTTATTGTACAGGAAACAGATTCCGTAAACATTTTCTACTCATAGTAAGCTATGTTCTGTGTGATAAAAATTTTTTTTTTACTCATAATTGGTGAAGATTTTGAAGGGGTAGTGGGTGTTTTTCTCTCCAACTTCTAGGCCACTGAAAAAAAAACGGTTTTAGACAACCATTAGAACCGCCAATGTTTTCTACCCTTGGTCATAAGCTCTAAAATTGACCGTTCTCGAGAAAAATCAACTTTTATGTTGAAAAACATGGTCAATCCTTTGATTTTGTGACTTGTCCTACTTGTTTGAATAAATTTCGTCTAATTAGTAAGAATTGACCATGTTTTTCAACATAAAAGTTGATTTTTCTCGAAAACGGTCAACTTTAGAGCTTATGACCAAGAGTACCTATTCTGTGAAGTAAACATTGGCGGTTCAAATGGTTGTCTCAAAACCGTACTTTTTTTAATTGCGTACAAGTTGGGGAGAAAAACACCAACTACCCCTTCAAAATCTTCACCAATTATGACTAAAAAAAAAATTTTTATCACACAGAACATAGCTTACTATGAGTAGAAAATGCTTGCAAAAGCTGCTTTCTGTACGATAAACGGTTCCAGAGATATTCGCAAAAAACGAAATTTTTTTATCAATTTCAACACCCTGTATCTCAAAAACTAAGCGTCTCTGCATATATGTTATCAGGAATGTTTTGCTCAAAATCAAATTTTCTATCGTCTATTGAATTTTCCCGGTTAAAATCTGAGACACCCTGTATATTGCTGAAACTAGAATGGACTGAAGTTTGTCAAGACATTTTATTATTTTTCTAAAAAACTCAATTTTAAAGAGAAAGGTAATTGACATCACAGTTTCTTATTAAAATAGAATACAGAAGAGAGGGTTGCTAATTTGATATTTTTCAAATGGTAAGAGAATGCTATTATGTGCCTCTGTAAGTTCCCTGAATTAACAACTTGTATATTATAGCGATAACTATTTTAACATTCCTTAAGATGTCAAATAAGCTTTGGTAGTGTTATTCTGTCAACACAAACCAGCAAATATTTCTTATCTTCGATTAATTTATTAAGACCACTATAAAGGTAACAGCTGGCGAGATAAACAGTTAACTAGTTTGACTGTTAGAATATTTGATATAATATTGTAATGAAAGAGTTTATTTCTCACAATCCTATTTTTTTATTTTTGATTTTGTACTACATGTTTCGGAGTCGAGAGTTTCACTCCACTATCAAGCATATATAAGGCCGCAATAAGAAATGTATTATAACGAAGCTTAAATTTTGAAAGATTATTTAATTTAGATCAGGCAATAAATACGGATGTTACATGTAATTTCAGTTTGAACAGTTCATTATTTCAGTAGATATGAATGAATTCCGAATGTGTATTCCGTGATTGTCACTTTTCTAAATCTCCGTAATTTCAAATAAGTATAATTATTCAAATAGATGAATCTAATTCATGCCCGTTCAAAATTGCATTTCATTCCGATAAAATATGTTGCAAAAACAGGGGTCTGGCCAGTTAAGACACCAAACTTTGAACAGCCTTATGTATAAAAAAATCGAACAACCAAAAAACTCCGATAACACTTGTTTAGTCCGCCGAGAGAAACTACCGGAGCTCTCTTGTGTTTTTGAATTTCAATCAGTTTAAGTGCTCTCCATCGACATAATACATATGGACTGCGCGTGGCAATGATAAGCGCGGGTAGTGCCGGCGTGAGAGAGGGGAAAACGAAGAGGACTAATACTGTCTTTATCTATCGGCTCGGGACGTAAACATACTAGCTACAGTCATGTTGCATTTCCATGGCAACGCAGCGGCCAATAGAAACGCGATAGTTAAAGTAGATAAAGACAGTATTAGTCCTCTTCGTTTTCCCCTCTCTCACGCCGGCACTACCCGCGCTTATCATTGCCACGCGCAGTCCATATGTATATGTCGATGGTGCTCTCGTGTGATTATAAATCAGTACCGTTGAAGTGAATTAAGACAAGAATCGAAGTAAATTGATTATCTGAGTTTTGAATAAGATTCAAAACTGTGAACTAACAATAGATTTCCGTTCAAGTGAAGTGTTATACAAGTGCTGCTATCTAAAATTTACCGAATACCGTTCATTAAGCTAGGACCAGTTTGATTCGTTCTTTTCCGCAAATTGATCATTCTGAATCATTTATCAACCGATCCCGTACCGCTGATTTGAATTTAGTTACCGAACTTATCGTAGAGTAAATATTTTGAAAGAGTTTTCATTTACCGTTTGAGCTTCATTACATTTTCCGTCTGGGTGTAATTTTGTGAAATAATACCGTTCAATTGCATTTATATTTATTATTCTGAAGTGTACTTGTTATATTTATTATATATATTATTATTTGGAATTCCCCGTTTCATTGAATTATTTCTGCTCCATCTTCAAACGAGCTAAGTTATAACCAGGTATTAATTATGATTAAGGCCTACAATTTCGATACTGTTCTCTGCCCATTGAACTCTGGTTATACTTCACTGTAGCTACCCTAGGGACAAGGCTATATATAGATAGCATAGTGACAAGCCTTGTGGAGAGGACCCTAGCAGAAGTCCTTAAAAGGAGTCAACCTTTAGAAAATCTGGTGCCCGAGGATTTGAAATCAGCACTTTACCGAAAAGTCGCAAGGTACACGTTATAAAATGGCGCTCGAGCAGGGACTTTTGAAAATAGACGGAGGGGGAATTTTTTTTTTGTTGTTGATTCCGAAAAATGGAATCTTGAATAATTTATTGCAATTGAACCGATAGTCCGTTTTGAATGAAATTTCCGATATAGTGTGACAGAAAAACCAGCTTCACGACCCCGACGTTTCCGAAACATCCCCAGGAGTTTGTTTTTGAATTTTGGAAATTCGGAAAAGTTTCAACGGAAACTTGTTCCCCATCTTCACCCAGGTATTTTGGTGAAATCAGTTCTTTTGATCCTCCTCCCCGTTTCAGGGGAAACATCAAGTTTTTAACAGAGGATCTGACTGAAAAATCTATTGTTCCGTGAGATGTAGGTATGTTAACTACACCTCTGTGTTTTGCCCAAATTTTGATTTTTGCCCATATTTTGCCCTTTGATTTTCCCAATCAACCTTAACCGGATTGGGCAAGTCATAGCTCCTTTCCAAGTAAATCGATACCGAGGAAGCCGTTGGTAACACTTTTGGGCGGATTGGCACAACCGTTTTGGAGTTACCTCCCGAAATCGAAGTTACTTTGCTCAAATTTGGGCAAGTGATTTGATTGCTTCTGCCTTATTGGAAGGAAGGTGTGGACTGGTTTTGATTACCGCACCCTCTTCCGTTACTTACCCCTAAACAAAATAATTTATGTTTGGGGTTGAAAATTTTGATTTTGAATTGGATTGGATACTATGGAGTTCCCTGGGTATACAGGTGCTATACTCAAGGCGCCGTAGCCTGAGCCTACCAGTATGGAAGGAATGGGAGCTCAATTTGAGGAAATGGCCCAATCGTGGTCAACTGGAGAGGACAGTCAAACAGAAGCAACTGGAGTAGACTCAAAAGTTAGCTGGGTCCATTCACTAAAGAAGGAACAGCTTCAGGAAATCCTGAACGATTATAGTATTGATAATACTGGAACCACCAATGATTTACGTAGGAGATGCGTAAGGGGGATCCGCAAAGGGACGATACGCTCACCCCGTGGGATACTAGACGCTCTAGCTAGTACCATGGCATCTCTTACAAAGGCGATATTCAAAGAAGCAGCATTGAACACAACACCTACATTCAGTCCTGCAGGTGTTGCGTCAAGACCGGCAATAAGGAGCACACCGAGGATACAGCCGTCGTATTGGTCAACTACGTTCACTACGAATACAGTGACATACACGAACACTGTGGTAATGACGACACCACCAGTTCAAACGCCGATCTATTCTTCCCCGCCGAATCCTATGAACCCTCCGAGTTATAGGACCCCGTCGTCTGATGTGACACCGGCGTGGATGCAAAGACCGACCGTTCCGCAAGCACAGACCATTCCACAATTACCAATCGTTCCGCAAGCCCCCAAGGCTCCTCATGTACCACATGTTCCACAAACACCTGCCCACTATGTTCCGGTTACTATTATTCCGCAAGGGTATGATATTCCGTTCAGTCATATTCAGCAAGTACCGGGACTTAATTTTCAAAATCCGAACAGTGCTCCGAGATTGTATCAATATCGAATAAAATTTGATGGAACGTCAGACCTCGCTACGTTCCTGGAAAGACTGGATGAGATAGGCATGCAGCTGAACACACCGAAGGACGCATTGTTGCTGTCTTTACCGGAAGCGTTATTGTGGCATCGCAATAACCGACATCGTTATACAACATTTGCAGATTTCCAGAGGGATCTGGAAGTACAGATCAGTTGCAGGCATCAACGCATGAATGAGAGCGCCGCTGCATATGTTGTGGATATGCAAACACTTATCAGAAGACATGGTGCAATGACCGCGGAACGGGAATTGTTCTGGTGGCACCGAAATTTATTGCCGGAGTATAGGCAATTCATCCGACAAGGAACTTTTAACAACTCACCGTCGTTAATGCTACAAGCAAAAGAATATGAGAATCTGCAGGCTGAGCAGAAACTCATGCAGAAGAGAATTTATCCAGTGTCAGTGGAGGCACAAATTCCCAGTCCAACAGTAAGGACTATGGAGCCGAAGGGTAGGCAACCTGCACCTGGACCGTCATCGCCAGTCAAGTCCGGGATACCGAAGGCCCCTGAGCAGACTTATTGGGATTGTGGTCTCCGCGGCCACTTCAGGACGCAGTGCCCTACCAGGCTGAAGCCGAGTACCGCAACACAGCCCATCTCATGTTGGAGATGTGGGGAAACTGGGCATAGCAAGAATAATTGTCGGAATCCACCGAAATTATTTTGCTCGAGATGCCGCCGCCCTGGGATAATGTCGCGTGATTGTCCGTGTCCGGGACAGGGAAACGTCCGCGAGACTGCGAGGTAGCGAGGCCGAAGCAGATACCGGTTGAACAGGTCTCAACGAAGGAAGTGAAAACCGCTCACCGCACCACTGTTGTAAACCGCACCGCGGATAAGGAGCCGTTGAAAATACCGTTAATTGTAATACCGATAATACCGATAATAAACCAAAATTACCGAATAACAGTAAAAGTGAAATTAAAGTAAATACCGCTATAGAGACGAAAAACAGCAAAGTGAAAAATGAGAGTGTTCTAGCGCCGTATGATGAAAGAATTATTTTTAAAAATACCGCTGCTCAAACTTCAGGTGAAAACAGACCATTTATGAAAGTCCGGGTATCAGGTAAACATTTTTCGGCTCTCGTGGACACCGGAGCCACCCGTTCTTTCATCAATGACGCAATTGTTAGGTTCTGTAAGGATTCCGGGTTAAAACCAGTCCCCATTGAGGCCGTAGGCACTAGGATTGCCAATGGTAGTTTGGTTCCTAGTATTACCGCATACCGAATCTCATTGCATTTTGGATGTGGTGAGATTGGAGCAGAATTCGTGCATTTACCGTCGTTATTATCGGATATGATAATAGGAATGGAGACTTTGAGCTCCGGTTTGTTTACAATACATCCACCATCCGCTGGGGTGTATTATGAAGACAATTTGATTGGGACAAATTGTGAGAAAGTTTCCAATGAAGCTAGTTCTGACCGAAGGCAGTCAAACGTGTGCGCTTCTGTGATGAAGTGGAGACACAACTAGCAACATTGTCGGAAACTGAACAGGATGAATTGAACCGATTTCTGAAAACAGAAATGAAATATTTTGAAGGAATTCAAGGAACCACGCCGCTGGTTCAACACGAAATAAAATTGCCAAAGACCGATCCAATAAATCAGCGTTACCGACCGCAGAATCCGAAGATGCAAGCAATCATCAACGAGGAAGTTGATCGAATGCTGGCAGAGGAAGTCATCGAGCTCAAGTAATCCTTGGAGTTCACCCGTTGTGGTGGTGAAGAAGAAAGATGGCAAACCGAGATTTTGCATTGATTTCCGAATGATAAATGAAGTCTCCGTGAAAGATGCATATCCACTGCCTTACATAAGTGCCATCTTGGACAAACTACGGCGTGCTAGATATATTACTAGCATTGACCTGAAGCAAGGGTATTGGCAAATACCGCTGACACCGGAAAGTAAACCCATAACAGCATTTACTGTACCAGGCCGTGGCTTATTTCAGTTTAAGGTAATGGCCTTTGGTTTACATTCCGCACAGGCAACTTTTCAAAGGCTGATGAATACCATCATCGGACCAGATATGGATCCACACGCCTTTCCTTATTTGGACGACGTTATTGTTCTGGGAGAGACGTTCGAGGAACATCTCACGAATTTGAGAAATGTTTTCCGGCGATTAAGGAAAGCTACTCTGAAGATAAACCCGGAAAAATGCCAGTTCTGCCGCACGTCGATAAAAAATTTAGGACATGTAGTCACCGCCGAGGGTATTCATACCGACCCTGAGAAAATCGAAGCTATCCAGCAGATTCCAAGCCCGTCTACAGTGAGGGCACTCCGGCGTTTCTTAGGAATAGCTTCGTGGTACCGCCGTTTCATACCGTCGTTTTCGAAAATTATCAGTCCGTTGACCGTCTTATTGAAGAAGCATCGGCGTTGGAGTTGGGGAGAGGAGCAACAAGTCGCGTTCAACAAATTGAAAGATATGTTGACCAGTGCCCCTGTGTTGGCTTGTCCTGACTTCAACCGACCAGTTATTTTACAAACCGATGCTTCGGATGTGGGGATTGCTGCGGCATTGACTCAGAATATTGAGGGAGCCGATCGAATCATTGCCTACGCTAGCCGAACATTACCAGCCGCCGAGAAGAATTACTCCGTTACCGAAAAGGAGTGTTTGGCTATTGTGTGGGGCATTGATAAAATGAGACCATACTTAGAGGGATACAAATTTACCGTATTGAGCGACCACCAGTCATTGGAATGGCTGCACTCAATAAAGAGTCCGAGTGAGATATTGGTCGGTGGAGCATTTTCCTACAACAGTACGATTTTGAAATAAAATATCGTAAAGGAGTGTTAAATTGTGTGGCTGATGCCCTGTCACGCGATTCATTGCCGAACATGGAGAAAACAAATGACAATCAAGAGTTATTTGTACTGAATGACACCGTGAATTGTAACTGGAACAATTCAAAGAAAGCCGAAGTTGAAATGAGTCCAGAAGCGTATCCGGATTATTGTGTTAAAGATAATCGAATGTACCGCCACTTCTGGGACTCTAATGACTTGTCCGAACCGGAAATGAGAGATCCGTGGAAGCTTTGTGTTCCGAAACCGCTCCGGTTGAACGTTCTGAAAGAAAACCATGACAGTTCGACTGCAGGACATTTAGGTATTGCCAAGACGATTGCGCGAATATCCCACAAGTATTATTGGTCGGGGATGTTCCGAGATATAGCGAAGTACGTGCGTGGATGTACGCAGTGCCAAGCTTTCAAAGTGTCTCAACAGCAGATGCCTGGATTTATGCAGCCGACAGTAAATCAGTTTCCTTGGAAATGTGTGAGCACCGATTTGGTAGGACCGTTACCAAGATCCATCAAGGGAAACAATTTTATTCTTGTCATGCAGGACCGTTTTACGAAGTGGGTACAGTGTAAGCCGTTGAGAAAAGCTACCGCGCAGGCTGTAACTCAAGCCTTCTACGAGGAAATCATAACTCGTTTTGATTGTCCGGAAACAAGACTCTTCTGAAGGAGTTTGTAATTAAGCACCGCCTCACTCCTTTATATACTCCACAATGCAATCCCGTGGAGAGAATAAAGCGGACTTTAAAAACCATGATTGCACAATTCTGCAATGGAGACCACAGAAAATGGGATAAGTTTCTGCCCGATTTTCTATTTGCCCTAAATTCAGCCCCACATGAATCCACCGGATTTTCACCTGCCTTTTTAAATTTTGGTCGAGAACTTGAGGTACCACCGAATTCAATAGTCCGTTCCTTTACCGCTCCGGTTGAGACCGAGGAAAATATTCCTACCGATCCGAATCGTTTACAGATTTCAGAACACCGAACTAGATTAGAGAAATTACGCGAAACTTTCCAACTGGTGCGTATCCAGTTATCCCGCGCCATCAAAGCCGTTATTACAATCTCCGTCGTCGAGATTGGCGTTGTCACGTGGGTGATAGAGTAATGAAGGTAGAGCATCACCTGTCTTCTAGTGTCCGAAATTTTGCCGCTAAATTGGCTCCAAAATATATCGGTCCGTTTACCATAATCAAAGTAATTTCTCCGGTCATTTACGACTTGAAAGGCGAAGATGGCAAGCAAGTAAAACGAGTCCATGTCAAAGATCTGAAGCCATATAATGTTCCTGGCATTCCGGAAAGTTGACATGAATTGAGGTACCGAAAAATATAGATACCGTTGGACAAAGTATCAAGTAGTACAATTACTTATTATTATGATCCAATGTTCACAGGGAAATAATATGTCATATGAACCGTCCGACTCCATTGACGCACCTGATCTACGTACCCGTCCAGCTATGGGTATTATGCTATGTGGGTACCCAGGACACCGGAGAGAAGGTGCAGCCGGACAGCGCGTCCATCCTTTGTAATACCACCGAGACCACCGAAATCAAAGTGCGTGCGCTGCCGAACGTGCCCATGTCAGCGAAATCAATGGTAAGAAGGAGTTGTCCATTCTGAGGAAGAAGTCAAGTTTTTTTCCGTTTGAAGGAAGTTTTTTTTTCCAT
Organism: Endomychus coccineus; assembly: GCA_958510875.1. Classification (NCBI taxonomy): domain Eukaryota; kingdom Metazoa; phylum Arthropoda; class Insecta; order Coleoptera; family Endomychidae; genus Endomychus; species Endomychus coccineus. The sequence continues at coordinate 202,243 of CAUEHT010000108.1, forward strand.
TTCCAAGTAGAAGTTTTAAGTTTTTCCTTTTGAAAGAAGAAGTGCAGTCCTCCGTTCCGCAGCAGAATTTTCATTTCATGTTCCAAGTAAGATATTGTTATTCCGCGATGTTCCCGACGAAGGAAATTTAAGTTTTAACGTCAGGTTAGGGTATCTTACCTTTGTATTAGATTTTTTTTTTCGTATGAATTCTCGAATGAGAATTGAAAAATGAAAGAATCAGATTCTTTCATTTTTAACCGAACTTAGGGGGGGATGTAACGAAGTTTCAATTTCGAAAGATTATTTACTTTAGATCAGGCAATAAATACGGATGTTACATGTAATTTCATTTTGAACAGTTCATTATTTCACTGGATATGAATGAATTCCGAATGTGTATTCCGTAATTTCAAATAAGTATAATTATTCAAATAGATGAATCTAATTCATGCCCGTTCAAAATTGCATTCCATTCCGATAAAATGTGTTGCGAAAACAGGGGTCTGGCCAGTTGAGACACCAAACTTTGAACAGCCTTATGTATAAAAAAGGCAAACAACGAAAAAACTCCGACAACACTTGTTTAGTTCGCCGAGAGAAACTACCGGAGCGTCATGTGCGCGAATTTTAGATCTAAAAAGTAGCGACACTTTTAAGTATTGTTCGGGGCATAAGTAAAAAACCCTCGGCACAAAATACGGAATTAGTGGAGCAGACCTGTCCAGAACCTCGGGAAACATATAAAAGCTGTGACAGACAAAAGATCGCTCTCTTTTGTGATTTTGCATTTCAATAAGTACAGTTACTCTTTTGTGCTCTTTTTGGTTATTGTGATTTTTCAAGCCGTACAATATCTCTTGTGTTTTTGAATTCCAATCAGTGCAGTTGCTCTCCTGTGTTTTTGAATTTCAATCAGTTTAAGTGCTCTCGTGTGATTATAAATCAGTACCGTTGAAGTGAATTAAGACAAGAATCGAAGTAAATTAATTATCTGAGTTTTGGATAAGCTTCAAAACTGTGAACTAACAATAGTTTTCCGTTCAAGTGAAGTGTTATACAAGTGCTGCTATCTAAAATTTACCGAATACCGTTCATTAAGCTAGGACCAGTTTGATTCGTACTTTCCCGCAAATTGATCATTCTGAATCATTTATCAACCGATCCTGTACCGCTGAATTGAATTTAGTTACCGAACTTATGGTAGAGTAGATATTTTGAAAGAGTTTTCATTCACCGTTCGAGCTTCATTACATTTTCCGTCTGGGTGTAATATTGTGAAAAAATACCGTTCAATTGCATTTATATTGATTATTCTGAAAGTGTACTTGTTATATTTATTACATATTTTATTATTTTGAATTCTCCGTTTTCTGCTCCATCTTCAAACGAGCTAAGTTATAACCAGGTATCAATTGTAATTAAAGCCTACAATTTCGATACTGTTTTCTGCCCATTGGACTCTGGTTATACTTCACTGTAGCTACCCCAGGGACAAGGCTATCTATAGATAGCATAGTGACAAGCCTTGTGGAGACGACCCTAGCAGAAGTCCTCAAAAGGAGTTAACCTTAAGAAAATTTGGCGCCCGAAGATTTGAAATCAGCACTTTACCGAAAAGTCGCAAGGTACACGTTATAGTATATTATAGTTGTTACGTTATATATAGATTCTCGGGAAATAGGTCACACTAACACATGTTTATTATTTTCGTCTTTACCTACGTTTCGGTTCCACGACCATCATCAGATAAATTGTTATGTGTGAAACCGGATTACTTAAAACTTATTGTATTACCACAAAGCGAACTTATCGCAGCAATTTCTATTAAAATGCCCACGTCGCCGAAACGAACAGAAAACACGAATAACCGAAATAGCAACACATCAATGTTACGTTATATATTATACTTGTCCTAAGTATAATGTAAATAACAAGTATAATATACTATAATTATAACAAGTATAATTATACTATACTTATAACATTGATGTGTTGCAATTTCGATTATTCGTGTTTCTGTTCGTTTAGGCGACGTGGGCATTTTAATTGAAATTGGTACGACAATGACACTTTGTGCTAATACAATTAGATTTAAGTAATCCGGTTTTAGACATAATAAGTCTTCCGATGATGGTTGTGAGACCGAAACGTACCTAAAGACGAAAATATAAACATATGTGTTAGTTTGACCTATTTCCCGAGAATGTATATATAATTCATACCTGGGTCAAGAATGTGTGAAATATGCAATTACATAGAAGTGTTGTTTGAAATCTAGGACACTACAAAGTAGGTCCCGTTATGCTTAAATCTAATTGACGACATCAGAATGAATGTTGATAAATACCATAAGAAATGAAGGTTTTTTGAAAAAATTAATATAAAAACATTTATGTTATGGAGTTGAACATTTAGATGAATTAATATTTATGTAGTGACATCTACAGGTATTACTTAATATAACTTAATGATAACTAGAAAATAGAGTAGAGATCTGTTTGCCCGTTTGAATAATAGGAAAATTGTTCACATGGTGAAATTGATTTTTAATTGAACTGTTAAATGACTGCAGAGCAAAAAGGTTTATAAATCAAAGAAATATGAGTATTTAGTGTGATTACATTGTAGTTTAAGTATATTTGTATTTCTAATAATTTCAAATTGTTCAGATACAAGTCTATCTTAGCATAATGTAGAATCTTGAAGTTATCCCTCATATTGAAATCATGATTGGTTTCCAAAAGGTGATTGGCAAAATGGGAAAAGCCAGTGTTATGAAGAGTACTTAAATACAAAAATAAGAAATAGGATTGTGAAAAATAAACTCTTTCATTACAATATTAAAAAATAGACTCACACTTGGGTAATTCCAATATTTGTTATAGAAAAAAATTTCATAAAAAAAGAACTGTTACTTGAATTAGTCTGTCCATATGTGAAAGTACACAGCATCTGATAGATAATTTCCGGATCTAGGTCTCTATTCATATTTTTTTATTGCTGTAATTGAGTTTTATCTAGTCGCAAAACAAAAACCTTATTTTCATCATTTATTTAGAAGAATTCTATATGAATATTACATACTACTAGGTATGTTGCCACCTATTACAGTTACTTGCAATTTCATATTCGATACTCCATTAGCATAATTGCACTTTCAACTGACACTGAGCGTAGATTGCTGTGAAGAGTGAAGTTATCCTCACAAATTTCCAATGTTTCTAATTCTCACTACCTGGATAATTGAGAAAAGTCTATTCTTCTCGAGGAAATATCATAACAGTTCCTTCTTCTGGACTTCAATTTTTTAGCAAAGCGCTTATTTCAGTGATTCATCTACATCATGAATTGAATACAATTTTTTTTGCAGAAATTCATAACAAAGTTTTATGAAAACTTCTCGATTACTTACCTGAACATAATTTCTAAAGGTTACCTTTGAATTGGTAACACTATATTTAAATTTATTAAACATATAGATATTCTAGAATGATAAAAGTATATTTCCTAATTTTATATAAATATGCATTTTCCTTCGGTTATACAATTCAATGCTTTGATTATGTATTGCATAAGACAAAATATATACAGGATTACATAGGTTATATTTACATAAATACGATAACTTATAAAGTAACCTAGAGTTGTTTTATTCAAGTTCTTTGCCATGTTGCCACGTTGTATGGGCATACCGTGTTAAGGATGTCTTTGGCGATATTGGTATGACCCCGATGTGCCAGAATTATAAGCGTATATCGTGTCCTCAGAGTGATATATATATATATATATATATATATATATATATATATATATATATATATATATATATATATATATATATATATATATATCTATATATATATATATATATATATATATACAGTATCGGAAATAATTCTTCTGGGGTATAGATATAAATCTACACATGCAACAAGGAACGCAATGATATGATAATACCACATAAACAAGAGAGACGCACTGCTATGCGCCCCTCCTCTTACCCCACCCGAGGCGTTAACTGCTACTCGCACATTCGACCGACTGGTGCTGGTATGATACTAACGTCCTACGTTCTGAGCTGACCGGCCTGAAATTGTAATGCTCTCTCTATCATATAGCAAGCTATTCTTTACGCTCTCATGAAGCCACCATACCCAAGTTAAATAATTCCCGAACCTGTATATATATATATATATATATATATATATATATATATATATATATATATATATATATATATATATATATATATATATATATATATTCTTTTGTTGATATTCTTGAACCATTTGTAATATTTGTATGTTTTCTTGGTATATTGGTTCGTATATATGCTGATAATGAAATAAAAATTCTGTTTTGACGTTTCGACAATGTTTATTGTAGATGATTTCGATTAATGAAATGCGTCTGCAGCCGACTTGTGTTTTAAGATCCAATCATAGAATAACTAATTCATACAATAATTCATAGATATTTATAATTGTACAATATTGGAATGTCTTGTATTTAATCAAATTCAATCTATTTCAAATTGTAGTTAGCGATACATTGCTCTTTCACACACAACCGATCCAATGTTTTCTGCAGTTTTAATTGGATCTTAAAACACAAGTCGGCTGCAGACGCATTTCATTAATCGAAATCATCTATTCTTTTCTAAATTACATGGAAACACTAATTCAATTAACAATTTTGATAAAGGCAATAAACATTGTCGAAACGTCAAAACAGAATTTTTATTTCATTATATATATATATATATATATATATATATATATATATATACATCCCGCTATATTCTTGGCGTCCGTACATTGTCGATTTACTATTCTCTCGGCGTCCATGTCCAACTGAGCGTCCGTATGTGGACGCCGAGTGGAATCCCCATTGAAATTTCGCCAGAGGACTCGTATAGTGTTATAGAAGTGTTTGCCGAAAATGGACTAGGACGCCCAGATTATAGTGAAATGAATTATTTGTATGTTACGCTGTATATAATAGTTCAATCAGTTTGCAGTGAGAGGCGCAGCGCGCGCCGCCGTATGTCCGATGTATATACATGATTTATTTCATGAATCCCTCGGCGTCCTTCTTGCATATTTCAGCTTTTACTTCACGGATTCCTCGGCGTCCGTAATTGGCAACATTGTATGTGTAAACTTAACGTTTTGCGAGGAATGTAACAGTACAATAGCTGCTGCGACTGTCCCGATGTTTTATTTCAAATATCATACCAATTTGTTGGATTTACGGAGTGTTATACAATTTGTTCTTTGATTAATTTATGCAGATTTGTCTATTGAAGCTAAACTTTAATTTTCATTCGTTGCGTTTGGACGTGTCATATTATTCCAGAATAATAAATGTTATTTGTTGAGTAGAAGGTAGTTAATTATTTCACAATGAAGATTATTTTGTATAAAACAAAATAAAGTTATTCAAACTATTTTGTTAACGTTGTTGTAAATTAGGGTTGGAAATTCATCGAACTAATAGCGTAATATCTTTTATTTTAAATATTCTAGTTTGAATTCAGTTCATCAAGTGACGATACAATAGATCTTTTGAAAATCATCTTATATGAATTATTAATGAGAATAGCCGATCTAGATGAGAGCATGACTGCCGATATACGTATTTGAACAAATTCAAATTGGTTTCAAATTATTTTCATTTTTTGTATTAGTTGTAAGGTCTTGACATCCCAATGTCACTTCAGCACAAGACATTTTCTCATAAGACACATACACACACATACACACACACGCACACACAAACAAATACTTCTACAATATTCTCGAAGCCACTTAATAAAATTATCCTGATCTTGTTGTTTCTAATAACTCAAAACCGCTGTGTCTTTAAAGTGGGTGGTGAGCCCATAAAGCTTTATTAATGTATCCTCTAACTACTGTGGTAGTAGTTTACCCAATTTACAAGGTGTTCATTCAATGCATAATAATAATAATAATAATAATAATAATCTTCATTTTGAGATATAATTACAATTTATTGCATGTAGAGCAGCCATTGAAGAAAATAGAGTTGATCTCAAAAACACCTACATATTATAAAATTCTCTCATTGTATAGGGTTCCAAGTTTATTAACATATCATAGATTTCTGTTTTACATGCAGAAAGATTATTGATAACTTTGATGTGTTCTGGCAACTTGTTGAAACATTTGATAGAAGAGTACAGTGCCCCTTTTTCAGTTACACTCAGTCTATTTACAGATTTACATGTCTAGTTGGGTATAGGCCTCTTGTTTCAAATTGTGTGAGTAAATGCCTATTTCTGAACAGAAATAACAGATATTCTTGAATGTATAAAGCTGGTACTCTCTGTATCCTATTTTTCTTCAAATAGTCCCTACATCACTCTTCGTACTTCAACTTTAACATTGTTCTTAATGCTCGTTTATGAATTAAGACCACATTTTCAATATGTCTACTAGTGCCAAAATATATCAAACTATATCTTATACTTGTTTCAACATTTGCATAATGCACTATTTTCAGTGTTTGAAAGTTTGCATATTTTTTAATTACCCTGAGTGAGTAACATATGTGACTCAGTTCTACAGAGTTGCCCAACATGGATAGCTCAGCATAAAAAATTATCTATATAGACCCCCAAGAACTTGGAGTGCTTACTAACTATAAAGTTCTTTTTACCTGAACTAACATCAAAAGGCAAGTCAGTGCGGGCATAGATTGTTTTGAACAGTACGAGATTTGTTTTATTTTCATTAAGAACCAGTTTATTTTGTATGAACCAAGATTTGGCTCTTTCAGAGTCCAAATCTGCTTTGGCGATCATACTGATCATATCAGGAGCCTTTACTAGCATATTTGTGTCGTCAGCATAATCAATCAATTTACAAGCCTCAATAAGCTTCATGAAATTATTCGAATCATTCACGTAAACTATAAAAAGCAATGGTCCCGTTATGCTACCTTGTGGAATACTGATGTTTGATATTTTTTTGGAGGATTTTCCCTCAACTTCATCTTTCGTGATCTTCACCATCTGTTTCCTATCCTCTAAGTATGATCTAAACTATCTTAGAGCTGGTCCCCTTATTCCGCAATAATCCAGCTTATTTAACAATATTTCATGATTCAAGCAATCGCATGCCTTTGAAAGGTCTAAGAATGAGTCTAATGCTAATGTATCATCCTTTAATGAGTCTATTATATGCTGTATGAACTGGAAAATTGCAGTATGTTTAGATTTTCCTTCCAAGTAACCATGTTGAGAGTCACTTATCAAGTTACATGCTGTTAGAATCAATTTATCACACATTGCAGTTTCAAAGATTTTTAAAAAAGCTCACAATAAGCTTATTGGTCTATAGTTATCTGTAATTTTTGGATCACCATTATTTTTCAATACAGGAATTATACATGCCGTTTTCATCTACACCACTGCTCATTCTATTTTCTAGATTTTTAACTGTATTCAGGAAATCACTTCCACTAACTAAATCAACAAACATAGATTTCATACATTTGGTTGTGTTGCTTATATGTGGCTGATTTTGACGAATTATTAACTCATCAATATAATCAGTTATATAGTTCAAGAAGCTGTCAGCAATGTAATGTGCAATTCCCCGTACTTTCATGGAATTATGTACATTTCCCACGGCTCATTTATTTTGTCACTAGCTATGTCATTTATATGAAACCAATCTTGATTTTTCATTATGCTCTCGAGATTTTCCACATTGTTTACATTGAAACATATGCTATAAGTATGGGAGCATGTGGTTCTCTGAGTCAAAAATGTTAATTTCTGTGCGAAGTGATCTGATATGGAGGTGTGTCTTTAATATTAGTGAACATATTATCTACACATGATTGAGATGATGTTGTAACTCTGGTGTACTTATTAATTTTGTGGATGATGTTGACTGAGTTCATCATATCACAGAATCTGAATTTATCTATTGTTTCCTCTTAAACATTGATGTTGAAGTCACCAGTAATTAAAACCTTTCCTCTCTCATTATATACCACATTAAAAATTTCTTCAAATTTAGAGAAAAATATGTCAACGTTTGCACCTGAAGTCCTGTCATTAGAAACTATAAGCACTTTTCTTCTTTCGATAATAACTTCACTCGCTACACAGTCAATTTGATTCTCTATTGACGATTTTTTAACTCGTCTCATTCTACGCCCTAAGTCCCTCTTCTTAGGTATATTGCTGTCCCACCATGCTCATTGTCATTTTGTCTACAGAAACTTGCCTCCAAGAAGAAATCCTTCAGGCTGAATGTTTTTAGTTGTTCCCCCGTTTTCCAGTGTTCTGTGATACATAGAATTTGGGAGTATGCGTTATCTGACATCAACTCTTCCAACTCGTCTACACAGTTACCTATTGACTGCACGTTTTGATGTATAATACTAATTTCACAATTTTTCTGATCCACTGCTTGTTTGTATGTGAAAAATTCCCCCCATTATCCTGTCTAATTTGCACAAGAAATTGCTTGTGTTTCTGAAAGTCAAATCTTTTAATGCCAACTCCACTTGGACAAAAACAAGAGTCGTACATTTATTCTTTCTTCTGCAGAGGAGCAAGAACAACATATTTTCTGAGTCCATTGCCACATATGGGAATCTTTTCCACCCATATTTTATCTTCCTCCAATCTAGCTTTGTTCCTGATGTAGCTTTTGATTTCGTCTCCAGTAGCTTCTCGCTTCACCTTGTGTAGGTATATCCATAATTTTTTTGAACACCTGAAAATCCATCTGTCTTTGTCGTTTTTTCTTGATTTACACCATTTTACCTGTTGAAACCCATCATTTTTGATCTGATTGTCAGTATCCGTCTTTGTTTCTCCTGGGCCAACCTTTTTCGAAATCCCAGATGGGCACGATATCAGCCCATTTGGGTGATTGTTAACTTCATAATCTTTTCCGGAATCTGGAGACCGAATTGGAGTATCAATTTGTGCAGATGTGGGACCAATTTGTGTTGGTTGTTCACATTTTTGGAAGCACTGACTACCTTGCTCCGGTTTGGTTTGATCGTATTTTGTTCGGCTTTTTGTGGGTAGATTATCTGTTCGTCATAGTTATTCATCGTTTGAAGGAGTAAATCATTATTTATGTGCAAGATATTGTTTATATCTCTGATTTATGCAATTATTCCGTTGAAGTACCTATTTTCAGCTTCTAGAAGATTGTTTTTCTCCTGTAATTCCACTTGTTTTCTTATGACCTCACTTGTCTAACTGCAACTTACCATTTTCTGACCATTCAGAAATAGGATTTTTGGGTTACTTTATGTATAACTTTTGTGTAAAATACCATAACAAATTATACAGACATATACTACATTTCATCAGAATTTCGCTTTTTTCACCTTTTTTCCACTTTCTCTTCACCATCGAGATCACCGACACCCGACTGACGCCATCTTAATTGAGAATGAGGATCCAGACTATAGTATGGTGTTAGCTCATACCCTTTTCTATGGATATTTCAATGACCGGAGTTCATCAGAAATTTCGTCTGCTTCAACGCGGACGAGACGAGCTCAAAATAGTCACCCCTTCACTGTCAAGCTCAAGACCTGCCAAACTCCTTTCTACCAGACTTCATTGTTTCACCGAACAGCTGAGCTGTGAAACACTTCACCTAGTGGGTTCAGACGGAGGTCTACGCTATATTGACTTGCGCCATGGAAAATCTGCGAAGAAACTATGTAAATAGGAGCAAATATATATTTGCCCAGACAGCCGGTCTGCCCTGGGCGCTCTCAACTCACCTAGAGTCACATCAAGACTTGACAAATAATGCAGGGATTCACTGGCTGAACCAGCCAAGAAAAATGAAGTCAACTCATCTGGGTCCCTGGATACAGTCGAGTTGAAGGAACTGAAATGGCTTACTGCCTGACCAGGCGGGGGTCATCTGGCGTCCCTGTCTGACAGGAGCCAATGGTCGTTGTATCAAAATGCGTGGGGATCTTGTACTTTTGAGTCAACTGTACAAAGAGTGCTCTGACTTGTGGCAAGATCATCACGTATGAGGCAGGCCAAGCCATTTATCAATGAGCCTGTACCTAGGCTATCAAAGAAACTCCGTTCTCTGAACAGAAGGGACATCAGAGAGATGACTGGAATCCTAACGAGTCATTGTCACCGTAACAAGAGATGACTGGAATCCTAACGAGTCATTGTCATCGTAACAAACACCTCTATACTATGGGTATCGCAGATGATCCTATAATGTAGGTGAAACAGAGAGGTGGAAGAAACTGCCCCTCACATCCTCTTAGAATGCCCTGCTTTGACATCTTTCAGGCACCGTTACATCGGCGAAGCAAAACTGCCCCCAGAACAACCTGGTAGAAGAGGATAAACTTCTTACCATGGGGTGCACGATGAGCTCAACTAGGTAGGTAGTTTTTCCTTATGCCTATAACCTCCAAACTTCCAAGAAAAGAACGAATGCCTATCTTCCGTCTCTACATTCCACTGCTGACCCACATGATCTTCTTGGAACATTATAGGTTTCTCTCTCATGTAGTCAAAGTATTTAAAAAAAATAATTAAAACTGGAAAGCATTGATGATATAGATTTTCATCTTGATAGCTCTGACAGAAAGGAAATGATGAGTTACGAGAAACACTAATCTTGAAGTGTATCTCGAAATTTGGTACTTATACTTAATTTGAGAACACCATAATAATAAATTCTAATCGATAATCTCAAAGTATGCTAAGTATTTTGGTGTGTTAGGTTATTGCTATCGCGAAGAATCTTTCAAACATAATAACCACACTTATACATCATATCAGCACACAGGATGTCCCACAATGACTATTCATAAGAATATTTTTTTGAGACTTCTTCAATTGAATCAACGAAAATTTAGGTTTTTTTGGGTATCTATACTCTTCTCAAATAATAATAATACCTTTGGGTTACATACATTTGGACCTGATCTGATCTAAAGTCAATTTTTAAAGAAATTTCCAGAAAATATCAAAATATTGATCGAATATAAGTGTCCCATAAAAAAATATTGATAAAATTAAATAAGCTTATAAGCCTATAACAATACCTAAATTGCAATATTCCGAACAGTAGAATGAGCAAACGTAGAGATGACAGTAACAATATCAAAACATTTTATTTTGAGTCATAATATACCACGATAAAATTATTTTTCATCATTTTCGTAAGGTCCCAATACGGACAGAGTCCAATTCGGTTCCGACATTTCGAATTTTCAAATTTCCTCGAAGGATTCATAACCAGTGAACAAGAAACAAGATAAAATTCAAATTTCGTGAGAATCGAACGAATAGAACGCGTTCTATCGTAATTTTAATGGAAGCTGCCCAATTTCAAATATCCGCTGAAAAATCGTTACTATCCTTGGAATAACTGCCAAGAATGAAAAAATGTTCATTGGGGGTCATATGTGCTCAAATTTTTAGGATATTTTAAAAACGTCCTTGGCTACTTTCTCAACCTTTGGACTGGACTTTTTTCGTTTGTTTTGGAATATCTCGAAATATTGACCAGGAAGAAAATTTATGGTAACAAAAAATTCAACTTCCAATTATAAAATTTTTTGATTTATCTAATTATTAGCAATTTATGTTTTGCTCGATGTTTTTCAGAGCCCCTTCAACTCGAGAAGACTGCGTTTTTCGGAAATATTGCATTTGGATCCGAAAAATACGAAAATATTACTTATTTTCAATTTCGATCATTTTTTGATCTTTTTTTTCCTAGGGGCACGTGAAAGCGGTCATCCTAACTGACCACAAGCAATATGGGATACGCCCTGAACCTACTCGCCAAGTTTCGTAAATAAAGAAGCACTCTCAAAAATCCGTGGGTAAAAACCTTCATTTAATGGACTATTCGTGATATTTTAAACATCAAATTTCATCGAATAAGTCATTCGCAATAAACATCAAACTCTTGACGTGCTTCATCTTCCAAATCTAATGATAAATTGTCAGCCGATTTTCTGGAGATTTCAGTTCAGCTGGACGTTTTATTAGTGTATCCAAAAATCAAAAAAAAAATATTTTAACTCATTGAAGTGGCTTCATCTATTATGAAGAAATTCATAAGAAATGTTCGGGTGTATTATTGGTTGTCATTACTTTTGTAATGTTGCTCCATTAAAGAATTAAATTACGAAAACTTGCCTATTTCAAGAAATGTTCATCATTATTTTCATACAGTTTGGTAGATGTACCAAGTGAAGCTAGACATTGTGGACATAAAAACTGTATTGATTAAAAATTATTCATTCAATGATACGATACAGATATTTTGTTGTACATCCAGTGAACGTAAATGATCTACTCCCATTCATATTATAGTTAAGAAAATCAACCAAGATCAGAAATTGTATGCATGATAGTTAATCTTTTTGTGTCTATATAGTACTAGTGACAAATGTTTCCATTCGGAACAATTCTCCTTATTGGACGAGTCTGTTAAACACTTGCCAAAAAGTTTGCAACAGAAACTTCAACCATATATCTTCTTGTAGAATGAATGGGCCATTCACTTACAACATTTTCTCCTTTGGCAATGGTCTGGTAAAAAAATTTAGCAAAACTTTATTTAATTTATTTTATTTATTGGGTAATTCTATTTTGTCATTTTACAGTGTTCTTTTTCGGTTGGGAATCTTGCATCTGCTGATGTAATTATTAAATGGGCATTCTACAGGGTCATCAGATAGTACGGTGGGAAGAACATCTGCTGGAAGCATCATCGGTAATCTCAGAAAAACATTTTTTTCTGAAGAATCCAAATATTTTTTCAAAGAAGGATGCTGCTTTTCTTGCCGGTACCTGATAATCGATTTTTTTCTGTCCTTAAAATAGAAAATTCTATTTTGTTTGTAATGTTGTCTTACAAATAGTTACAGATACGATTATTTCAGAATCCTGCTTATAGTTATTCAATGTAAGATCAGCAAGTTGATGATATATACACTTTTTATCAAAGATATGGGAAGTAAGAAAAAAGATAAATTCTGAAACTATTCGGAATTATGCGAAAAATCAAAGTTGTTATATTATTGTTTTATAGGTACCTAGAATTTTTTACAATATCACTGAAAAATGGAGACGAAATGAACTGAACGATTAACTAATCTTTTCAAAGAACAAATGTGAAATGACCCTTTTTATTTCTGATACAAATGAAACTTATGTTTCATTTTTGTGCGTCACAAAAGATAAACAGTCTACTTTTACTAGTCGGGTACCATAGGAGTTGTAAGTGTTTGTCTAACGGTTTCACCGTCCTTTGATTTGGCGGTCCGTGTCTATTGCACTCGTGCATCGGGGAGGACCTGAATATTTCTACCTTGCCTCTACTCGGTACTGCTATTGGAACATAATCGTGACAACGCCGCAGGACGCTCAGGCATCCGCCATGTAAACAGTTTTTATATGTGGGGACGCCCAGGAATCTGTAATATGAAAGCTTCGTATATGTTGTAGACGCCAAGGTGCGTTTTTATGAAAGGACGCTGAGAATATAGTGAAGTGTATATGACTTCATAGAATTTGCTGAAATTTGGTGAGGTAACATCTGTTTATGATACATCGAGTATATGCGCAAAAATTTATAAATCCCTGTTACAAAATTGGACCGGACGCTGAGAGTCGCGTTTTTGTAAGGACGCCCAGAATATAGTGGGATGTATATATATATATATGTAGAACTGGATTCTCGGGTATTGATCCGCGTTGTGTGTTTCGGTCCTCAAAAGGACCAATTTCACGTAGAGTCTGGAAAATCTAGGCGAACTGTTCGAATCACCTGAAGATGGCAAATGCGACTTTGCCGAAACGTCGTGAAATTGGTCCTTTTGAGGACCGAAACCACACAACGCGGATCAATACCCGAGAATCCAGTTCTACATATATATAAATATATATATATATATATACCCAATTAGGTGGTCTCCCAAAATTCCTACCCAAACGTTTAGCTTTTCCCGATGTTGAGTGTGAGCTTCTCGAAATACATGAGGATTTGTATCGCTCCAAATTCTACAGTTATGCCGGTTAACCTCTCCATTAAGTAAAAAAGTGCATTCGTCAGAAAAGCAACAAACATTGTACAAGAAATTGGGGTTATTGTTGATACGCTCGACCATAATTTTTGGAAAAAACGGTTCATCAAATTTACGTTTTTCATACACCGTTGTAAAGAGGCTCCCAAGACCTTTCAAATGACGTATCACTCAACCCCTCTCCCCTTTTCAATTTTGAGGGGTTGAAGCGCCCCCTATTAGAATGTTGCTCGTTCAAGCCTCTAATATACGTCAAAAGATGTCCCCCAAACAAAATCATTCGACGTGTTTCGGGAGATTTTTCCACTCACTATGGGATAAGAGATATACGGGGTGGCTCGTCTGAGATGGAACACCCTGTATATATGTAGAACTGGATTCTCGGGTATTGATCCGCGTTATGTGATTTCGGTCCTCAAAAGGACCAATTTCACGAAGTTTCGGCAAAGTGCATTTGCCATCTTCAGGTGATTCGACCATAGAGTCTGGAAGATCTAGGCGAACTGACGCTTATTTGGAAGGACAGGTATTTATATCCCCCGTTATGCTCGACCTTTGGACTTTCGAACTATTTCACGCTTGGTTGATTTCTACGTGTTTGGCTCCGAGTGACACGTTTGGATGACGTCATTGCGACGCTGGAATCAGCCGGAAAGTTTCCGTGACCTGTTGCACGTGCACTGGATACCACGTTCTCTCTTGGTTTTGGTTGTATCTTCCGACTTTCTGAAGCGGGTTTCCATGTTGCTGGTAATCTTAGTCCGTCATCTCGTTTGTTAAGACTATGTGGACGTTTCTCGATCTCTATTGCCTCGCTGGTTATTCTGGTGTAGAAGTGTTCAATGTTGGCTAGAGTCTTTGTGCCGCTAAAGTTGATCATATGGCCAGTACTTCTTACATGTTCAGCTAGCTATTATATACACATATATATATATATATATATATATATATATATATATATATATATATATATATATATATATATATATATATATATATATATATATATATATATATATATATATAAAAATAAAATTTAATTTCTGTTTTATAGAATTCACATTTCTCAATATTTATTTTTAAACCTGCTATATCTAATTCGTTCAAAACTAATTTTATGTGATCTTTATGTTCTTCTACTGTTCTAGAAAATATTAATATGTCATCGATATAATGAACTACAAAAATTTCAAATCTATTTAATATTTGATTCATACTTCTAACTAACGCACTGCATGCACTTTGAATACCAAAAGGCGTAACTTTAAAACGATACACTTCTCCATCTATCATAAAACCAGTGTAATCTCTACAACTTTCATGTAAAGGAATCAACCAGAAACTATGTCTTAAATCAACTTTACTAAAAACTTGTGCCTTTATTATTCTACCAAAAATTGACTCTATTTTTTTAGGAGCTTCATATTGTGGTACTGACAATCTATTCAATGTTCGAGCATCTAAACATAACCTAATATCACCATTTGACTTTTTTGCTATAACAATAGGGTTTATATATTTTGTTTTACTTCTTTCTATTATGTCTTGTTCTAGCATTTCACCGATTTTTTTCCTAACATCTTCTATGTACTTGTATGGGATTGGATAGTTCTTGGATTTAAAATTTTCAATTTCTTTGACTTGGAATTTATGAATATAATTACTAGCTATACGAGTTTCATCAATTATTAAACCTTTATGTTGTGAAATTATTTCTGATATTATTCCCCTATACTTCTCGGATATTTTCATCTGCGAGATTATTTCATTTAAATTTCTGCTTGAGTCTTTTCTTTCGACCGCATTTATTATATTGCAACCTTCATTTGGTCTGTCAATATTTTCATTTTCCCCTTTCCCTATCTTCATAATTTCATCTAACAACTTTATTTCCTTTTCCTCGTAATCTATAATAATTCTATGCTTTTCTAATTCATCAGTTCCCATAACAATATCCAATTTCATATTCGGCACTACAAATAATTGCATCTCTAGACTTGACTTCCCTATTATAACATGCTCAGTAATCATTTTTGATACTTCAGTAATTTTCTTTCCACTAATATTTACTAATTCTACTTTTGGTATTTTCAATTGATTTGTTAATTTTACTTCAGACAATAGTTCTTCCCTTATTAATGATAGTTCTGATCCTGTATCACACATAATTTCTACTTCTTTCCCTTTTAAAAAACCTTTTAATTTAATTAAACCTATACTTTTATTTTCTTCCCTTTGCTGTTCGTAGTCAATGTATTCCCTCTGATGTTCATATAATACATTAACGTGGTATTCGTGCTTTCTTAAAAATCCTGATTTTGTTGATTATTTTGACTTGAAGAGTCTTCCCTTTCCATATTACTTTCAATCCTACTACAGTTTACTTCCCTTTGATTATTTTCATTTCTACTATTATTTCTATTATCATTATTATTTTGACTTCTATAATCCCTATATCTATTTCTATTTTGATTAGCATTATTTCCATTATATCTATTTTCCCTATTATAATAATTTTGGTTTCTATTATCCCTATTTCTAAAATTGTTTTGATAATCATTATTTTGGAATCTATTATAATTTTGATTTCCCCTGTAATTGTTCCTGTTATCATTATATCCATTTTGTTGCCTAGTTCCTATGTTATTCTTATTATCAATTCGGTTTAAGTATGATAGTAGTTGATTCATATTTTTAATATTTGCAATAGCTATTGACTCAGATATTTGACTTCGATACTGTCTTGAAATGTATAAAACTATCTCTTCCTCTCTCATTTTAGGTTCTAAATATTGCGCTTCATTATATAGGCTAAGTGCATAAGCACTCATGCTTTTTCTAGTCCCTTCTATATACTTCCTAAAATATAACCTTTCTCGACATTTCGACTGCTCATTTTCACCCCAAAAATTATTTAAAAAATCATCTATAAACTCATCTAAACTATTTAATTCCCTTTCTTTACAATTGAACCACAACAATGGTTCATCAACCAATCGTTCTCTTATTAATTTTTTCATTCTCTCTATATTCCTTTCATACTGTATTTCATTTTTTAAATCTTTAACAAAAAGGCATGGATGTAATAATTTTATGTTTCCATTAAACTTTATTGTATTTTCATGACCTACATTTCTGTATTCTATATTCATTCTCTCTTCGGATCTATTCTCAATTCTTTTTATTCTTTCATCTTGTTCATTTATCATTTTTTTCTGATTTTCTTCCATACTTTGTACATTCACATTCATATTCTCTTCATTATTCTTCCCCATATCATTCATTCTATTTTCCATAATATCTATTTCTTTTTCTACATTATTAAACTTTCTATTTACAAAGCTATTATATTCTTCTAATTTATTATCTATACTTTCTTCAACATGTTGTCTTATTTCCTTTTTTTCAGTTTCAACTATTCTCATAATTTCCTCAGTTCTTTTATCAAATTTATCATTCACTCTCTTAATTTCATCTCTTATATCACTCATACCTTGTTCAATTTTTTTATTTGTTCCATTAGCTTTTAAATTTGAACTTTCAAGCAATTTCATTATTTGTGATTGACTATCTATTATTGGTGGTCTTTCTGCACTAATCATTTCACCCTCTTGATCAAATCCTATCAATTCTGGAGTACTCTGTCTATCTCCTTCCATTTTTTACTTTCTTATTAATCAATTTAGTTCTTTAAATTATTTTGATACGCGGTTCTATTCCTTTTTTTCAAATGGCCCCACGTTTGAGCGACAATTATTAAGAAAATTTACTTACTTTTTTATTTTGCCCCACGTTTATATATATATAAAAATAAAATTTAATTTCTGTTTTATAGAATTCACATTTCTCAATATTTATTTTTAAACCTGCTATATCTAATTCGTTCAAAACTAATTTTATGTGATCTTTATGTTCTTCTACTGTTCTAGAAAATATTAATATGTCATCGATATAATGAACTACAAAAATTTCAAATCTATTTAATATTTGATTCATACTTCTAACTAACGCACTGCATGCACTTTGAATACCAAAAGGCGTAACTTTAAAACGATACACTTCTCCATCTATCATAAAACCAGTGTAATCTCTACAACTTTCATGTAAAGGAATCAACCAGAAACTATGTCTTAAATCAACTTTACTAAAAACTTGTGCCTTTATTATTCTACCAAAAATTGACTCTATTTTTTTAGGAGCTTCATATTGTGGTACTGACAATCTATTCAATGTTCGAGCATCTAAACATAACCTAATATCACCATTTGACTTTTTTGCTATAACAATAGGGTTTATATATTTTGTTTTACTTCTTTCTATTATGTCTTGTTCTAGCATTTCACCGATTTTTTTCCTAACATCTTCTATGTACTTGTATGGGATTGGATAGTTCTTGGATTTAAAATTTTCAATTTCTTTGACTTGGAATTTATGAATATAATTACTAGCTATACGAGTTTCATCAATTATTAAACCTTTATGTTGTGAAATTATTTCTGATATTATTCCCCTATACTTCTCGGATATTTTCATCTGCGAGATTATTTCATTTAAATTTCTGCTTGAGTCTTTTCTTTCGACCGCATTTATTATATTGCAACCTTCATTTGGTCTGTCAATATTTTCATTTTCCCCTTTCCCTATCTTTATAATTTCATCTAACAACTTTATTTCCTTTTCCTCGTAATCTATAATAATTCTATGCTTTTCTAATTCATCAGTTCCCATAACAATATCCAATTTCATATTCGGCACTACAAATAATTGCATCTCTAGACTTGACTTCCCTATTATAACATGCTCAGTAATCATTTTTGATACTTCAGTAATTTTCTTTCCACTAATATTTACTAATTCTACTTTTGGTATTTTCAATTGATTTGTTAATTTTACTTCAGACAATAGTTCTTCCCTTATTAATGATAGTTCTGATCCTGTATCACACATAATTTCTACTTCTTTCCCTTTTAAAAAACCTTTTAATTTAATTAAACCTATACTTTCATTTTCTTCCCTTTGCTGTTCGTAGTCAATGTATTCCCTCTGATGTTCATATAATACATTAACGTGGTATTCGTGCTTTCTTAAAAATCCTGATTTTGTTGATTATTTTGACTTGAAGAGTCTTCCCTTTCCATATTACTTTCAATCCTACTACAGTTTACTTCCCTTTGATTATTTTCATTTCTACTATTATTTCTATTATCATTATTATTTTGACTTCTATAATCCCTATATCTATTTCTATTTTGATTAGCATTATTTCCATTATATCTATTTTCCCTATTATAATAATTTTGGTTTCTATTATCCCTATTTCTAAAATTGTTTTGATAATCATTATTTTGGAATCTATTATAATTTTGATTTCCCCTGTAATTGTTCCTGTTATCATTATATCCATTTTGTTGCCTAGTTCCTATGTTATTCTTATTATCAATTCGGTTTAAGTATGATAGTAGTTGATTCATATTTTTAATATTTGCAATAGCTATTGACTCAGATATTTGACTTCGATACTGTCTTGAAATGTATAAAACTATCTCTTCCTCTCTCATTTTAGGTTCTAAATATTGCGCTTCATTATATAGGCTAAGTGCATAAGCACTCATGCTTTTTCTAGTCCCTTCTATATACTTCCTAAAATATAACCTTTCTCGACATTTCGACTGCTCATTTTCACCCCAAAAATTATTTAAAAAATCATCTATAAACTCATCTAAACTATTTAATTCCCTTTCTTTACAATTGAACCACAACAATGGTTCATCAACCAATCGTTCTCTTATTAATTTTTTCATTCTCTCTATATTCCTTTCATACTGTATTTCATTTTTTAAATCTTTAACAAAAAGGCATGGATGTAATAATTTTATGTTTCCATTAAACTTTATTGTATTTTCATGACCTACATTTCTGTATTCTATATTCATTCTCTCTTCGGATCTATTCTCAATTCTTTTTATTCTTTCATCTTGTTCATTTATCATTTTTTTCTGATTTTCTTCCATACTTTGTACATTCACATTCATATTCTCTTCATTATTCTTCCCCATATCATTCATTCTATTTTCCATAATATCTATTTCTTTTTCTACATTATTAAACTTTCTATTTACAAAGCTATTATATTCTTCTAATTTATTATCTATACTTTCTTCAACATGTTGTCTTATTTCCTTTTTTTCAGTTTCAACTATTCTCATAATTTCCTCAGTTCTTTTATCAAATTTATCATTCACTCTCTTAATTTCATCTCTTATATCACTCATACCTTGTTCAATTTTTTTATTTGTTCCATTAGCTTTTAAATTTGAACTTTCAAGCAATTTCATTATTTGTGATTGACTATCTATTATTGGTGGTCTTTCTGCACTAATCATTTCACCCTCTTGATCAAATCCTATCAATTCTGGAGTACTCTGTCTATCTCCTTCCATTTTTTACTTTCTTATTAATCAATTTAGTTCTTTAAATTATTTTGATACGCGGTTCTATTCCTTTTTTTCAAATGGCCCCACGTTTGAGCGACAATTATTAAGAAAATTTACTTACTTTTTTATTTTGCCCCACGTTGGGCGCCAATTATTATGATTAATTTTTACTATTAAGATTAATTTACTTACTGAGTTTTTATTTATTTAATAATTATAATTTTTGATTCTACCGGCTAGCTATTTTTTATCTTTTAATTTGATTATATTTGATCTTTAAATTAATGTTTATGAAGTTTTGAAGTTTATCTATAGAATAATTTTTATATGGAATTAAACACAATGCTCTTTGATTTCACAATATTTAATTTCTATGACTCTTATTATCTTGGGTAATTCAATTTTATGTTTACAAAATCTATGACATAACCTTAAGACACTTTTTCAACTAATATTTGTTTATATTGTTACAGTCAACAATCTTCCTTTTTCTTTACAGATAATACGGATAATATGATGTAGAAATTATAAACAAACTTACGTTTAGATAATATCCAAAAGTGTGTTTAACAATGTGGGCAATTTTCAATTTATTTCCTTTTATAATTTCGTTGATTCACCTTTTACACAACACTATGCTTTTTCACGATAATCACAGGTAACTAATTTGGGTCACTTCTTCTTGAGGATCAGGAACTGTTGATAATACTTTGTTTTATTCTTTTAGATAAGACATAAAACTTTTCGATGCTTTATTGAAATTATGTTGAAGAATGACAATCATTGGATACTTCTTATAAATTGGAGGTTATTACTACCTTTTATTTGGTTTAGATACTTGGAACACTCGTTGACTTTTAATAAAACTTATTAACTTTGGTTACTTTGAACCTATCGAAGTTTGGAACACTTGCGTTCTCTGATGTTTATCTTTTATAAACTTAGGTTAGAAAATTTTGGTGAGTTGCCAGAGAAGAACAGTCTCTACTTGGATATTAATGCAAACTGTTTTTTATAAACTTAGGTTAGAAAATTTCTGGTGAGTTGCAAGAGAAGAACAGTCTCTGCTTGGATATTAATGCAAACTGAACTTGGCTTTACTTTCAGACCTTTTTATAGGCCTCCAAAACCGACGCTACTTGATGTCATAAACAACCTATCAGGTGCTTACTTTACTTATCAAGAATGCCAAGTTAATTGTTGTTAAACTGACAGAAGTACTCATTGTTACCAGACTGACACTAGAAATTCCTCTCAACCAATCAGAATTTAGTATGCTTTAATTTTTGAATTATTGGAGATTTTCAACTTATTTTAATTGATAGTGATTCCTTCTTTTTAAATTAATATTGCCTACATTTTTCCCCACACTTTGGTATAATATAACCTATGATTGGGTTATTATTAATATGATTATTCCCATATTTATGGTTTTCTTGACAGTTACTTATTCTTAAATCTAATACATACCATATTATATCAATAACATTCTTTTAACATTACATAACTCAAATTTACTAATCCTAACTTATATCTATAACATTATTCAATGTTTTGTACTATCTCATGATAGTTTTGTAATCACTTTAATTATGATTTCTGCCTTCGTTACACAGTACGTTTCTTCACTTTCACTGAAGTTCTTGTTTATCACTTCTTATTCTATAACATTGTTGTTTATTATGTTTTACATTGTTAATTTTAATATCCTAACTATTATTCAGCTTTTACTATTGTTCTTAATTCCATGTAAATATCTTTTATTTGATCTTTTCTGATTTTCAAAGTTCGGTAAGTTATTATTTTTAAATTTTTATTGTTTATGACATGAAATCATAACAATATATATACACACTACTCTCAACATTAATATACATACATCATAAGAATCATGGCTTTTGATAAGAAAATTGAAGAAGATTATGGATTCTACACCGTCCAATTAATGAAAACGTTCTCAAAAATGATGAATACCTTCGCCAATCAAAAAAATAGGAAAATATACTTATTACGACTAAAAAGTTTAAGAATAATACCAAAATTTTTGAAAATCAATGATAATCACATCATTTTCAATAGTGAGTACTTAGATAATACTTATCTTCAATTCAAAGAAACATTTCAATTAAAAGTATCAAACGTCTTAATATCTGACACTTGTAAAAATGTAAAACAAACTGAAAATAACATAAGTAGAACCAAATCTACAATAGAAAATATCCTACCTACCCAAATCTACAATACGTATTTAGAATTGGAAACTCAAAAATTTGAAAAAAACTTTAATAAAATTAAGCATAGAAATATTGAGAGAATAAATAAATTGAATAACAATAACAAAAGACATCTCATAGTTGATAATAATTGGCTAATGAATTTATCTCAAACAAATGTTCCAAAAAATGTAATAGAAACTTTAGCTCTCGGTGAGAAATTGAGTAATACTCTATATAACGATAGACAAATACCTATCAATAACATAATTTCTTCACTTGAAACTGAAATTGCTAAAACACCTACTCAAATAGCAAATGAAATAAGATCAAAGTATATCAACACAATAACGAATTTCAAACAAACAGTTAAAAATAATAAATTTAATAATAAAAATAATCAAAAATTTCAAAGAAACCAAACAATTCATCAAATCTAACCCACAAATCACTATCTTAAATGCAGATAAAGGTAATAAAACTGTTATCATGGACACAAATGAATATGAGGATAATATGTCTACAATGTTGAATGATCCTGAAGTATATAAAAAACTAAATAATAATCCAACTAACATTTACCAAACTGAAAATAATAACTTAGTATAAGAATGGTTTGAAAAGAAATATATTTCAAAATACGTTCATAGACAATTAACGATACATAATGCTCATCCTGCAAAAATATATGGTTTACCCAAAATTCATAAACCTAATATACCAATGCGACCTGTAGTATGCAGCATTCAATCACCTTTTTATGAAATGGCTAAATACTTATCCAACATACTAAAAAACATAACTTACAAAAATGAGTTTTACATCAAAGATTCTTGGGATTTCAAGGAATTCATTAACAAAATTACGATACCAAAAAACTATATCTTAGTATCACTAGATGTCACATCTTTAAATACAAATAGCCCTCTAGAATTAGCTAAACAAATAATTCAAGATAAATGGGATGAAATAAAACTATATACAAATTTACCTATGAATGAGTTCTTAACAGCTATAGAATATACATTCACCGCTAATTTTTTACAATATAAAGATGATTGTTATAAACAATTAGATGGTTGAGAACTATATCTATTACAAAAACAAAAGAAACTTTAATAAGAAATGGTTATCCCATTGATTTAGTAAATTCGATAACTAAAGACAAAATTCATAAATTTTATAACTCATCTGGTGAAATCAATACGAATAATGAGAAATCAAAAAATAAGCATTACATATCACTACCATATATTAATGATCTGTCAGAACAAATTTGTAATATAGTGGAACCTTATGACCTACATATATGTCATATGATTTATTCAAATTAGAAAAGTCTCTTTACAAAATTAAAAAGCAGCGTACCTTCCAAAAAAATAACCCATACTGTTTATTCCATCCCTTGCAAAGATTGCGAAAAGGTATACATTGGCCAATCTTCACAATACCTCGAAAAAAGGTTGAATGGTCACAAATATACCAAAAATTCATCAACTGCGCTCAATAAACATGTAAAAGACACTAACCATACATTCGACTACAACAATACAAAAATTTTAAATATTGAAACAAACGACAACAAACGTTTGATATTGGAATCTATTCAAATTAAAAAGAACAATTGTGTAAATGACAAAATAGATTCCAATCTTTCGAAACTTTATAATAATCTAATTCAAACTTAGCAAAATTTTATTAGTTTGAAGTGCCACTTTCCACTTGTCTATTTAAAATTCAACCTAAAAAAGATAAAGTATTATTTAATTATGACATTATGAGTAAAAATTTTGAGGTTAGATTCCATAGAATTATCTTAAACTTGAATACTTGATTATGATAGATCGGAAGTGTTATTTATCATAGAATAACTAATTCATACAATAATCATAGATATTTATAATTGTACAATCTTAAAATATCTTGTATTTAATCAAATTCAATCCATTCCAAATTGTAATCAGCCATACATTACTCTTTCACACACAACCGATCCAATGTTTTCTGCAGTTTTAATTGGATCTCAAAACACAAGTCGGCTGCAGACGCATTTCATTAATCGGAATCATCTATTCTTTTCTAAATTACATGGAAACACTAATTCACATTTTGATAAAGACAATAAACATTGTTGAAACGTCAAACAGAATTTTTATTTCATTTTCAGTATATATACGGACCAATATACTAAGAAAACATACAAATATATATATATGTTCTGCTTCAGGTTTCCGCGGGCGTTGTATGCTGTATTGGGTTGCCGGGATATACTCCGCGTTGTCGTAGATTGGTTTCGATAGAAACCGTTGATATGACGACGTTTCGGCACAATCTCATGTTCCATCTTCAGGTCTTCTCTTCAGGGCTGCTGCTCTGCTTCAAGTTAACTTGAAACTGATCTCCGTTGATCCTGTTGGTGTTTCATGTATCCTTGTTACATCTGGATGATTTTGCCGGTTTGATGCGTCTGATTGAGTTTAATGGTCTGTTGCGTTCGAGTGATTTTGTCGGTTCGTTGCGTTCGAGCGAGTTTGCCGGTCCGTTGAATTAGTCTGGTTGACTGTTCTCCTGGGTGGTTGAAGGGCTGGTTTCCAAGCAGTTGGTAATCTCTGTGTATCATCTCTTGTATTGAAATTTGAAGGTCGCTTCTCGATTTCGATAGCTTCTCTTATGATGCGTTTTCTTTTGTGCTCCAGGCTGGCTAGGACTCGGGTGTTGTCAAAATCGATTTCATGTGAAGTTTTTCTCACATGTTCGGCAAGTGATGATGTTGTTTCTTGCTTTGCGACTGCATTGCGGTGTTCTTCACGTCGAATGTTGATCCTTCTGTTAGTTTGTCCTATGTAGCTTCCTCCGCAATCTTTGCATGGTATTTCGTAGACCCCTTGTGTTTCCAGATTCATTTTGGATTTAGCGTTAGGCAGTACTTGACCAATTTTCCTCGTCGTTTTGAAACTTGTCTCAATGTTGTGTTTTTTGAGAATTCTGCTGATCTTCTCTGTAGTACCTTTGACGTATGGCAGATGGGCTTTGGCGACAGGTTCTCCTTTTTCTTCTTCTGTGGTTCGACCTGTCTGGCGTCGTGGTCTTAGTGCTTGTCTGATATTGTCTTTTGAGAACCCGTTTTGTTGTAGCGTGGTTTGTATTGTCTGCATTTCTTGTTGTTTGTGGTCATTGTCGGTTAGTCGGTCTGATCTGGTTATGAGTGTTTTTATTACGTATTGGAGTTGTGCTGGAAGGTGATGTGACTGGGCGTTCAAGTAACGATTCGTGTGTGTTGGCTTCCTGTATATGGTGTGTCCTATTCTGCCGTTTGTCTTGCTCCCAAGAACGTCTAGGAAGGGTAGTTGGTTGTCCTTCTCGATCTCCATTGTGAACTTGATTTTTTCGTGAATCCTGTTTATGTGGCTCAGAAATTTTGTCAGTGCGGCTTCTCCGTGAGTCCAGATAACAAACGTATCGTCTACGTATCGTAGCCATAGTTTTGGTTTTTGGCTGGCTGTTTGGATGACTCGTTCTTCGAAGTCTGTCATAAACAGGTTGGCTAATACTGGGGATAAGGGTGATCCCATCGGTGCCCCTTCAATTTGTTTGTATCTTTGATCCTTGTAGATGAAGTACGTATTTTTGAGGCAGTGTTTGGTAAGTTCGATGATGTCCTTTCGTATCTGGTATTTCTTCTGGATAATTTCGACGGCCTCATCGATGGGGATATTAGTGAAGAGTGATACGATGTCGAAGCTCACGAGCATGTGGCCAGGTTCCAGCTTTATGTTCTTTATGCGTTCGATGAAGTGGCTTGCGTTCTTCACGTAAGATTCGGCTTCTTCGGCATAGGGTTGTAGCTTCTTTGCTAGGAATTTTGCGAGCTCCTGTAGAGGTGAACCTATCGAACTGACGATAGGCCTAAGTGGAGCTCCTTCTTTATGGATTTCGGGAAGGCCGTACAGTTTCGGGCACTTCGACGATTTCTCTCTTGGTATTAATCTCTGCTGTTCTTCTTTGTCGATTTGGCTTGCCTTGATTTTTGTTCTGGTGGTTTTCTCCACTTCATCGAACGCATAAAGAACATAAAGCTGGAACCTGGCCACATGCTCGTGAGCTTCGACATCGTATCACTCTTCACTAATATCCCCATCGATGAGGCGTACTTCATCTACAAGAACCAAAGATACAAACAAATTGAAGGGTCACCGATGGGATCACCCTTATCCCCAGTATTAGCCAACCTGTTTATGACAGACTTTGAAGAACGAGCCATCCAAACAGCCAGCCAAAAACCAAAACTATGGCTACGATACGTAGACGATACGTTTGTTATCTGGACTCACGGAGAAGCCGCACTGACAAAATTTCTGAGCCACATAAACAGGATTCACGAAAAAATCAAGTTCACAATGGAGATCGAGAAGGACAACCAACTACCCTTCCTAGACGTTTTTGTGAGCAAGACAAACGGCAGAATAGGACACACCATATACAGGAAGCCAACACACACGAATCGTTACTTGAACGCCCAGTCACATCACCTTCCAGAACAAATCCAATCCGTAATAAAAACACTCATAACCAGATCAGACCGACTAACCGACAATGACCACAAACAACAAGGAATGCAGACAATACAAACCACGCTACAACAAAACGGGTTCTCAAAAGACAATATCAGACGAGCACTAAGACCACGACGCCAGACAGATCGAACCACAGAAGAAGAAAAAGGAGAACCTGTCGCCAAAGCCCATCTGCCATACGTCAAAGGTACTACAGAGAAGATCAGCAGAATTCTCAAAAAACACAACATTGAGACAAGTTTCAACACGACAAGAAAGATTGGTCAAGTATTGCCTAACGCTAAATCCAAAATAAATCTGGAAACACAAGGGGTCTACGAAATACCATGCAAAGATTGCGGAGGAAGCTACATGGGACAAACTAACAGAAGGATCAACATTCGACGTGAAGAACACCACAATGCAGTCGCAAAGCAAGAAACAACATCATCACTTGCCGAACATGTGAGAAAAACTTCACATGAAATCGATTTTGACAACACCCGAGTCCTAGCCAGCCTGGAGCACAAAAGAAAACGCATCATAAGAGAAGCTATCGAAATCGAGAAGCGACCTCCAAATCTCAATACAAGAGATGATACACAGAGATTACCAACTGCTTGGAAACCAGCCCTTCAACCACCCAGGAGAACAGTCAACCAGACTAATTCAACGGACCGGCAAACTCGCTCGAACGCAACGAACCGACAAAATCACTCGAACGCAACAGACCATCAAACTCAATCAGACGCATCAAACCGGCAAAATCATCCAGATGTAACAAGGATACATAAAACACCAACAGGATCAACGGAGATCAGTTTCAAGTTAACTTGAAGCAGAGCAGCAGCCCTGAAGAGAAGACCTGAAGATGGCACATGAGATTGTGCCGAAACGTCGTCATATCAACGGTTTCTATCGAAACCAATCTACGACAACGCGGAGTATATCCCGGCAACCCAATACAGCATACAACGCCCGCGGAAACCTGAAGCAGAACATAAATCAACTCTACGGGGAGGAGATAACCCACGAAACTAAGATCTTCGAGAACCTACGATCCAAACGAAGCAAGCTATTGTGTACCCTCACCTTCTTGGAACGCTGCAGAGACGAGGACATCATTCCGAAAAGCATGCAGATCAAATTTCACAAGAATAATTCCAAAACAAACAATATTCTAAGAAGAACAAGCCGTGCCCTGATTCGAGAATCCATCCAAGACACAAGAAAGATCCTGGACAAAACCAACAAGGAGCTATTACAACTACATCTGGAACCAAGCAGCAGACTACATCCATTACTCTGGAAATAATAGACCAGCTGTCGGATTTCCGTTCCAAAACAGACGCCGAATGGACCACTGCCAAACAGAAGAGGAAATTTGAAGAGCTGAAGAGGACTCAAAGGCCCAAATAGGAGGTACAGCCGTTGGACATCAATAAACTGGTGTACAATTTGTTTTCCTCTAGACCACAACGAACAACGTGTCCTCGCCAAAGGATCCAACTACGCTATAGCACCCACCCAGATTCCTACCGAAGACATCATTTGCTGTGTAGGAGCCTCAATAACAAGTCTTCCATCCACTTCAGCTGACGCCATACGACAGGATGTAGTCCGAATTCTGAAAAAAGCTAAACCTCCAAAGAAGAACCTGACACGAGATGAACACCATGCTCTGATGAACGTAAGAGCAAACACTGACATCATCATACTACCAGCAGACAAGGGCAACGCAACTGTAGTAATGGACATCAGAGAGTACGATGACAAAATTCAAACACTATTACAAGATGACACTTACCAACCGATAGCCACTGACCCCATTACGTACCTGGAGAAAACCACCAGAACAAAAATCAAGGCAAGCAAAATCGACAAAGAAGAACAGCAGAGATTAATACCAAGAGAGAAATCGTCGAAGTGCCCGAAACTGTACGGCCTTCCCAAGATCCATAAAGAAGAAGCTCCACTTAGGCCTATCGTCAGTTCGATAGGTTCACCTCTACAGGAGCTCGCAAAATTCCTAGCAAAGAAGCTACAACCCTATGCCGAAGAAGCCGAATCTTACGTGAAGAACGCAAGCCACTTCATCGAACGCATAAAGAACATAAAGCTGGAACCTGGCCACATGCTCGTGAGCTTCGACATCGTATCACTCTTCACTAATATCCCCATCGATGAGGCCGTCGAAATTATCTAGAGGAAATACCAGAAACGAAAGGACATCATCGAACTTACCAAACACTGCCTCAAAAATACGTACTCCATCTACAAGGACCAAAGATACAAACAAATTGAAGGGGCACCGATGGGATCACCCTTATCCGCCAGCCTGTTTATGACAGACTTTGAAGAACGAGCCAGCCAAAAAACCAAAACTATGGCTACGATACGTAGACGATACGTTTGTTATCTGGACTCACGGAGAAGCCGCACTGACAAAATTTTCTGAGCCACATAAACAGGATTCACGAAAAAATCAAGTTCACAATGGAGATCGAGAAGGACAACCAACTACCCTTCCTAGACGTTTTTGTGAGGCAAGACAAACGGCAGAATAGGACACACCATATACAGGAAGCCAACACACACGAATCGTTACTTGAACGCCCAGTCACATCACCTTCCAGCACAACTCCAATCCGTAATAAAAACACTCATAACCAGATCAGACCGACTAACCGACAATGACCATAAACAACAAGAAATGCAGACAATACAAACCACGCTACAACAAAAACGGGTTCTCAAAGACAATATCAGACGAGCACTAAGACCACGACGCCAGACAGATCGAACCACAGAAGAAGAAAAAGGAGAACCTGTCGCCAAAGCCCATCTGCCATACGTCAAAGGTACTACAGAGAAGATCAGCAGAATTCTCAAAAACACAACATTGAGACAAGTTTCAAAACGACAAGAAAGATTGGTCAAGTACTGCCTAACGCTAAATCCAAAATAAATCTGGAAACACAAGGGGTCTACGAAATACCATGCAAAGATTGCGGAGGAAGCTACATAGGACAAAACTAACAGAAGGATCAACATTCGACGTGAAGAACACCACAATGCAGTCGCAAAGCAAGAAACAACATCATCACACTTGCCGAACATGTGAGAAAACTTCACATGAAATCGATTTTGACAACACCCGAGTCCTAGCCAGCCTGGAGCACAAAAGAAAACGCATCATAAGAGAAAGCTATCGAAATCGAGAAGCGACCTTCAAATCTCAATACAAGAGATGATACACAGAGATTACCAACTGCTTGGAAACCAGCCCTTCAACCACCCAGGAGAACAGTCAACCGGACTAATTCAACGGACCGGCAAACTCGCTCGAACGCAACGAACCGACAAAATCACTCGAACGCAACAGACCATCAAACTCAATCAGACGCATCAGAAACCGGCAAAATCATCCAGATGTAACAAGGATACATAAAACACCAACAGGATCAACGGAGATCAGTTTCAAGTTAACTTGAAGCAGAGCAGCAGCCCTGAATAGAAGACCTGAAGATGGCACATGAGATTGTGCCGAAACGTCGTCATATCAACGGTTTCTATCGAAACCAATCTACGACAACGCGGAGTATATCCCGGCAACCCAATACAGCATATATATATATATATATATATATATATATATGTAGATGTGTGAATAATTTACGTGTTTCAATAAGCCGCTACTCCCAAGAAAAATAAACTAAATAAGTAAATAAAACGGCAAAGAAAATTTAAATGAAATATATATATATATATATATATATATATATATATATATATATATATATATATATATATATATATATTTGTGTACTTTCTTGGTATATTGGTTCGTATATATACTGAAAATAAAATGAAATAAGAATTCTTTTTGACGTTTCGACAATGTTTATTGTCTTTTTCAAAATTTGAATTAGTGTTTCCATGTAATTTAGAAAAGAATAGATGATTTCGATTAATAAAATGCGTCTGCAGCCGACTTGTGTTTTAAGATCCAATTAATATCTGACATTTGTAAATGTCTATTCAAAATTCAACCTAAAAAAGATAACGTATTGTTTAACTATGACACTATGAGTAACAATTTCGAGGTTAAATTCCATAGAATTATCTTAAACTTGAATAGTTGATTATAATGGATGTGGATAGAGTGTTTATCATAGAATAACTAATTCATACAATAATCATAGATATTTATAATTGTACAATCTTAGATTGTCTTGTATTTAATCAAATTCAATCCATTTCAAATTGTAATTAGCCATACATTACTCACACAACCGATCCAATGTTTTCTGCAGTTTTAATTGGATCTTAAAACACAAGTCGGCTGCAGACGCATTTTATTAATCGAAATCATCTATTCTTTTCTAAATTACATGGAAACACTAATTCAAATTTTGAAAAAGACAATAAACATTGTCGAAACGTCAAAAAGAATTTTTATTTCATTTTATTTTCAGTATATATACGAACCAATATACCAAGAAAGTATACAAATATTACAAATGGTTCAAGAATATCAATAGAAGAATATATATATATATATATATATATATATATATATATATATATATATATATATATATATATATATATATATATATATATATATATATATATATATATATATATATATATATATATATATATATATATATATATATGTAGAAATGGATTCTCGGGTATTGATCCGCGTTGTGTGGTTTCGGTCCTCAAAAGGACCAATTTCACGACGTTTCGGCAAAGTCGCATTTGCCATCTTCAGGTGATTCGACCGTAGAGTCTGGAAAATCTAGGCGAACTATATATATATATATATATATATATAATTATTAATGCTTCCGGCTAGCTTTTTATTTATTGATTATTATTAATAATGATCCTTCTCTTTTTATATTATTTTATGGAATTAAACACAATATTCTTTGAATGTTAAAAAGTTTCTATATTTAAATCTCTATGACTCTATTTATCTCGGGTTTCTAATTTACAATTTTATTTTATGTTCTAAGCATAGAACTAGCTTTAACCTCAAAACTATTCAATATTAATAGTTGTTTACAAAATTACAAACGACAATCTTTCTTTCAGATTTACAAATAATACTACAATGGAAATATAATAAACAAACTTACTTTTAGTTTATATCCAAAAGTGTGTTTAACTATGTTGGCAATTTTCAATTTAATTCTTTTATAATTTCGTTGATGATTCACTTTTACACAATACTATGCTTTTTCACAATAATCACAGGTAACTAATTTGGATTACTTCTTCTTGAGAATCAGGAACTGTTGATAATACTTTGTTTTATCCTTTTAGATAAAACATGAAACTTTTCGATGATTTATTGAAATTATTGATGAATGGCAATCGTTGGAAATTTCTTCTTAATTTGGAGGTTATTACAGCCTTTTAACTGGATTCAGATACTTGGATAATCGTTGACTTTATATAAAATTTATTAACTTTGGTTTCTTTGAACCTATCGAAGTTTGGAACACTTTCGTTCACTGGTTTTTTTATAGGTTATGAAATCTTGGTGAGTTGCAGTAGTACTTTCAGTCTACAGATGTAATGGCAAACTCCACTTCTTTACTTTCAGATTCGTTTTTATAGGCCTCCAAAACCGACGCTACTTTATGTCATAATCAACCTATGAGATGATTGCTTTTCAAATCAAGGATGCCAAGTTAATTGTTGTAAAACTGACACAAGTCTTCATTGTTACCAGATTGACATTGGAAATTCCTATTGACCAATCAGAATTTAGTATTCTTTACTTTTTGAATTATTTGAGATTTTCAACTTATTTTAATTGTTAGTAATTCCTTCTTTTTAAATTAATATTGCCTACATTTTTCCCCACACTTTGGTATAATATAACCTATGATTGGGTTATTATTAATATGATTATTCCCATATTTATGGTTTTCTTGACAGTTACTTATTCTTAAATCTAATACATATCATATTATATCAATAACATTCTTTTAACATTACATAACTCAAATTTACTAATCCTAACTTACATCTATAACATTATTCAATGTTTTGTACTATCTCATGATAGTTTTGTAATCACTTTACTTATGATTTATGATTTCGTTACACTGAACGTTTCTTCACTTTCACTGAAGTTCTTGTTTATCACATCTTATACTATTACATCGTTGTTTATTATGTTTTACATTGTTAATATTAATATCCTAACTATTATTTAGCTTTTATTATTGTTTTTAATTCCATAAAATATTTTTTATTTGATCTTTTCTGATTTTCATAGTTCGGTAAGTTATTATTTTTAAATTTTTATTGTCTATGAAATGAAATCATAACAATATATATATATATATATATATATTCTTTTGTTGATATTCTTGAACCATTTGTAATATTTGTATGTTTTCTTGGTATATTGGTTCGTATATATACTGATAATGAAATAAAAATTCTGTTTTGACGTTTCGACAACGTTTATTGCCTTTATCAAAATTGTTTAATTGAAATTAGTGTTTCCGTGTAATTTAGAAAGGAATAGATGATTTCGATTAATGAAATGCGTCTGCAGCCGACTTGTGTTTTAAGATCCCATTAAAATTGCAGAAAACATTGGATCGGTTGTGTGTGAAAGAGTAATGTATGGCTAACTACAATTTGAAATAGATTGAATTTGATTAAATACAAGACATTCCAATATTGTACAATTATAAATATCTATGAATTATTGTATGAATTAGTTACTCTATGATGAGTATTTCTATCATAACTATTCAAGTTTAAGATAATTCTATGGAATTTAACCTCAAAATTGTTATTCTATAGTGTCATAGTTAAATAATACTTCATCTTTTTTAGGTTGAATTTTAAATAGACAATGGAAAGTGGCACTTCAAATTAATAAAATTTTGTTAAGTTTGAATTAGATTATTGTACAGTTTCGAAAGATTGGAATCTATTTTGTCATTTACACAATTGTTCTTTTTAATTTGAATAGATTCTAATATCAAACGTTTGTTGTCGTTTGTTTCAATATTTAAAATTTTCTGTATTGTTGTAGTCGAAAGTATGTTAGTGTCTTTCACATGTTTATTGAGCGCAGTTGATGAATTTTTGGTATATTTGTGGCCATTTAATCTTTTTTCGAGGTATTGTGAAGATTGGCCAATATATACCTTTTCGCAATCTTTGCAAGGGATGGAATAAACAGTATGGGTTATTTTTTTGAAAGGTACGCTGCTTTTTAATTTTGTAAAGAGACTTTTCTGATTTAAATAACTCTTATGACATATATGTAGGTCATAAGGTTTCACTATATTACAAATTTTCTCTGAAAGTTCACCGATATATGGTAGTGATATGTAATGCCTATCATTAGTTTTCTCATTATGGTATTGATTCCACCAAATGAGTTATAAAATTTATGAATTTTGTCTTTAGTTATCGAATTTACTAAATCAATGGGATAACCATTTCTTATTAAAGTTTCTTTGTTTTTGTAATAGATATAGTTCTCAGTTCAGGAGAACTTAGTCGAATAGCTCTCTATCTATTAGATTTATAATAACATTTTTCTTATATTTTTTAGGTATATTAGAATTGAAATTAGTATACCTTCCTGACCAAGTAGGTTTGGTATACCCATTTTGTTAGAATTTTGTTATCATTTGATTCTCTTACTAAAGTTAAATCTAAAAAATTTATTTCGTTATGATTTTCTAATTCAATCGTAAATTGTAACTTATGGTGAAGGAATTGAAAGAATTCAAAAATTCATTACATTTGTTTTCAGGGATTGCAGCAATACAATCATCAACATATCTTTTGAAGAAGGCTAATTATAATTTAGTTGAGATACTACTTTTTCTTCAAGGAATTCCATTACTATTTGGGCTATGATACTTGATAGTGAGAGCCCATTGCACAACCATCTAATGTTTATAACAATCATCTTTATATTGTAAAAAATTAGCGGTGAATGTATATTCTATAGCTGTTAAGAACTCATTCATAGGTAAATTTGTATATAGTTTTATTTCATCCCATTTATTTTGAATTATTTGTTTAGCTAATTCTAAAGGGATATTTGTATATAAAGATGTGACATCTAGTGATACTAAGATATAGTTTTTAGGTATTGTAATTTTGTTAATGAATTCCTTGAAATCCCAAGAATCTTTGATGTAAAATTCATTTTTGTAAGCTATGTTTTTTAGTATGTTGGATAAGTATTTAGCCATTTCATAAAAAGGTGATTGAATGCTGCATACTACAGGTCGCATCGGTATATTAGGTTTATGAATTTTGGGCTAAACCATATATTTTTGGAGGATATGAGCATTATGTATCGTTAATTGTCTATGAATGTATTTTGAAATATATTTCTTTTCAAACCATTTTTTTACTAAGTTATTATTTTTAGTTTGGTAAATATTAGTTGGGTTGTTATTTAGTTTCTTATATACTTCAGGATCATTCAACATTGTAGACATTTTATCCTCATATTCATTTGTGTCCATGATAACAGTTTTATTACCTTTATCTGCTTTTAAGATAGTAATTTGTGGGTTAGATTTGATGAATTGTTTGGTTTCTTTGAAATTTTTGATTGATTTGTTATTTTTATTATTAAATTTATTATTTTTAACTGTTTGTTAAAATACCTATCAATAACATAATTTCTTCACTTGAAACTGAAATTGCTAAAAAACCTACTCAAATAGCAAATGAGATAAGATCAAAATGTATAAACACAATAACTAATTTCAAACAAACAGTTAAAAATAATAAATTTAATAATAAAAATAACAAATCAATCAAAAATTTCAAAGAAACCAAACAATTCATCAAATCTAACCCACAAATTACTATCTTAAAAGCAGATAAAGGTAATAAAACTGTTATCATGGACACAAATGAATATGAGGATAAAATGTCTACAATGTTGAATGATCCTGAAGTATATAAGAAACTAAATAACAACCCAACTAATATTTACCAAACTAAAAATAATAACTTAGTAAAAAAATGGTTTGAAAAGAAATATATTTCAAAATACATTCATAGACAATTAACGATACATAATGCTCATCCTCCAAAAATATATGGTTTACCCAAAATTCATAAACCTAATATACCGATGCGACCTGTAGTATGCAGCATTCAATCACCTTTTTATGAAATGGCTAAATACTTATCCAACATACTAAAAAACATAGCTTACAAAAATGAATTTTACATCAAAGATTCTTGGGATTTCAAGGAATTCATTAACAAAATTACAATACCTAAAAACTATATCTTAGTATCACTAGATGTCACATCTTTATATACAAATATCCCTTTAGAATTAGCTAAACAAATAATTCAAAATAAATGGGATGAAATAAAACTATATACAAATTTACCTATGAATGAGTTCTTAACAGCTATAGAATATACATTCACCGCTAATTTTTTACAATATAAAGATGATTGTTATAAACAATTAGATGGTTGTGCAATGGGCTCTCCAATATCAAGTATCATAGCCCAAATAGTAATGGAATTCCTTGAAGAAAAAGTAGTATCTCAACTAAATTATAATATAGCCTTCTTCAAAAGATATGTTGATGATTGTATTGCTGCAATCCCTGAAAACAAATGTAATGAATTTTTGAATTCTTTCAATTCCTTTCACCATAAGTTACAATTTACGATTGAATTAGAAAATCATAACGAAATAAATTTTTTAGATTTAACTTTAGTAAGAAAATCAAATGATAACAAAATTCTAACAAAATGGTATACCAAACCTACTTGGTCAGGAAGGTATACTAATTTCAATTCTAATATACCTAAAAAATATAAGAAAAATGTTATCATAAATCTAATAGATAGAGCTATTCGACTAAGTTCTCCTGAACTGAGAACTATATCTATTACAAAAACAAAAGAAACTTTAATAAGAAATGGTTATCCCATTGATTTAGTAAATTCGATAACTAAAGACAAAATTCATAAATTTTATAACTCATTTGGTGGAATCAATACCAATAATGAGAAAACTAATGATAGGCATTACATATCACTACCATATATCGGTGGACTTTCAGAGAAAATTTGTAATATAGTGAAACCTTATGACCTACATATATGTCATAAGAGTTATTTAAATCAGAAAAGTCTCTTTACAAAATTAAAAAGCAGCGTACCTTTCAAAAAAATAACCCATACTGTTTATTCCATCCCTTGCAAAGATTGCGAAAAGGTATATATTGGCCAATCTTCACAATACCTCGAAAAAAGATTAAATGGCCACAAATATACCAAAAATTCATCAACTGCGCTCAATAAACATGTGAAAGACACTAACCATACTTTCGACTACAACAATACAAAAATTTTAAATATTGAAACAAACGACAACAAACGTTTGATATCAGAATCTATTCAAATTAAAAAGAACAATTGTGTAAATGACAAAATAGATTCCAATCTTTCGAAACTGTACAATAATCTAATTCAAACTTAACAAAATTTTATTAATTTGAAGTGCCACTTTCCATTGTCTATTTAAAATTCAACCTAAAAAAGATGAAGTATTATTTAACTATGACACTATAGAATAACAATTTTGAGGTTAAATTCCATAGAATTATCTTAAACTTGAATAGTTATGATAGAAATACTCATCATAGAGTAACTAATTCATACAATAATTCATAGATATTTATAATTGTACAATATTGGAATGTCTTGTATTTAATCAAATTCAATCTATTTCAAATTGTAGTTAGCCATACATTACTCTTTCACACACAACCGATCCAATGTTTTCTGCAGTTTTAATTGGATCTTAAAACACAAGTCGGCTGCAGACGCATTTCATTAATCGAAATCATCTATTCTTTTCTAAATTACATGGAAACACTAATTTCAATTAACAATTTTGATAAAGGCAATAAACGTTGTCGAAACGTCAAAACAGAATTTTTATTTCATTATCAGTATATATACGAACCAATATACCAAGAAATTCTATTTTGTCATTTACACAATTGTTCTTTTTAATTTGAATAGATTCTAATATCAAACGTTTGTTGTCGTTTGTTTCAATATTTAAAATTTTTGTATTGTTGTACTTTCGACTACAACAATACAAAAATTTAAAAAAAAAAAAAAATTAAAAAAAAATTTTTTTAAATATTGAAACAAACGACAACAAACGTTTGATATTAGAATCTATTCAAATTAAAAAGAACAATTGTGTAAATGACAAAATAGATTCCAATCTTTCGAAACTGTACAATAATCTAATTCAAACTTAACAAAATTTTATTAATTTGAAGTGCCACTTTCCACTGTCTATTTAAAATTCAACCTAAAAAAGATGAAGTATTATTTAACTATGACACTATAGAATAACAATTTTGAGGTTAAATTCCATAGAATTATCTTAAACTTGAATAGTTATGATAGAAATACTCATCATAGAATAACTAATTCATACAATAATTCATAGATATTTATAATTGTACAATATTGGAATGTCTTGTATTTAATCAAATTCAATCTATTTCAAATTGTAGTTAGCCATACATTACTCTTTCACACACAACCGATCCAATGTTTTCTGCAGTTTTAATTGGATCTTAAAACACAAGTCGGCTGCAGACGCATTTCATTAATCGAAATCATCTATTCTTTTCTAAATTACATGGAAACACTAATTTCAATTAACAATTTTGATAAAGGCAATAAGCGTTGTCGAAACGTCAAAACAGAATTTTTATTTCATTATCAGTATATATACGAACCAATATACCAAGAAAACATACAAATATATATATATATATATATATATATATATATATATATATATATATATATATATATATATATATATATATTCTTTTAATGATATTCTTGAACCATTTGTAATATTTGTATGTCTGTTTGGTATATTGGTTCGTATATATACTGAAAATGAAATACAAATTCTGTTTGACGTTTCGGCAATGTTTATTGTCTTTATCAAAATGTGAATTAGTGTTTCCATGTTATTTAGAAAAAAATAGATGATTTCGATTAATGAAATGCTTCTGCAGCCGACTTGTGTTTTAAGACTAAAACTGCAGAAAACATTGGATCGGTTGTGTGTGAAAGAGAAATGTATGGCTAATTACAATTTGAAATCGATTGAATTTGATTAAATACAAGATATTTTAAGATTGTACAATTACAAATATCTATGATTATTGTATGAATTAGTTATTCTATGATAAAAACTTCCGATCTATCATAATCAACTTTTCAAGTTTAAGATAATTCTTTGGAATTTAACCTCAAAATTGTTACTCATAGTGTCATAGTTAAATAATACTTTATCTTTTTT
The DNA here is from genome assembly GCA_958510875.1 of Endomychus coccineus. Lineage (NCBI taxonomy): Eukaryota > Metazoa > Arthropoda > Insecta > Coleoptera > Endomychidae > Endomychus > Endomychus coccineus. The sequence continues at coordinate 241,907 of CAUEHT010000108.1, forward strand.
AGGTTGAACTTTAAATGGACAAGTGGAAAGTGGCACATGTTTATTGAGCGCAGTTGATGAATTTTTGGTATATTTGTGGCCATTTAATCTTTTTTCGAGGTATTGTGAAGATTGGCCAATATATACCTTCTCGCAATCTTTGCAAGGGATGGAATAAACAGTATGGGTTATTTTTTTGAAAGGTACGCTGCTTTTTAATTTTGTAAAGAGACTTTTCTGATTTAAATAACTCTTATGACATATATGTAGGTCATAAGGTTTCACTATATTACAAATTTTCTCTGAAAGTCCACCAATATATGGTAGTGATATGTAATGCCTATCATTAGTTTTCTCATTATTGGTATTGATTTCACCAAATGAGTTATAAAATTTATGAATTTTGTCTCTAGTTATCGAATTTACTAAATCAATGGGATAACCATTTCTTATTAAAGTTTCTTTTGTTTTTGTAATAGATATAGTTCTCAGTTCAAAAACAAAAGAAACTTTAATAAGAAATGGTTATCCCATTGATTTAGTAAATTCGATAACTAAAGACAAAATTCATAAATTTTATAACTCATTTGGTGAAATCAATACCAATAATGAGAAAACTAATGATAGGCATTACATATCACTACCATATATTGGTGGACTTTCAGAGAAAATTTGTAATATAGTGAAACCTTATGACCTACATATATGTCATAAGAGTTATTTAAATCAGAAAAGTCTCTTTACAAAATTAAAAAGCAGCGTACCTTTCAAAAAAATAACCCATACTGTTTATTCCATCCCTTGCAAAGATTGCGAAAAGGTATATATTGGCCAATCTTCACAATACCTCGAAAAAAGATTAAATGGCCACAAATATACCAAAAATTCATCAACTGCGCTCAATAAACATGTGAAAGACACTAACCATACTTTCGACTACAACAATACAAAAATTTTAAATATTGAAACAAACGACAACAAACGTTTGATATTAGAATCTATTCAAATTAAAAAGAACAATTGTGTAAAAGACAGAATAGATTCCAATCTTTCGAAACTGTACAATAATCTAATTCAAACTTAACAAAATTTTATTAATTTGAAGTGCCACTTTCCATTGTCTATTTAAAATTCAACCTAAAAAAGATGAAGTATTATTTAACTATGACACTATAGAGTAACAATTTTGAGGTTAAATTCCATAGAATTATCTTAAACTTGAATAGTTATGATAGATCTGAAATGCTCATCATAGAATAACTAATTCATACAATAATTCATAGATATTTATAATTGTACAATATTGGAATGTCTTGTATTTAATCAATTTCAATCTATTTCAAATTGTAGTTAGCCATACATTACTCTTTCACACACAACCGATCCAATGTTTTCTGCAGTTTTAATTGGATCTTAAAACACAAGTCGGCTTCAGACGCATTTCATTAATCGAAACCATCTATTCTTTTCTAAATTACATGGAAACACTAATTCAATTAACAATTTTGATAAAGGCAATAAACATTGTCGAAACGTCAAAACAGAATTTTTATTTCATTATCAGTATATATATATATATATATAACTTAAGAGATATAGAATTAAATTTTCTGAATTATGAAGATAACTTAGATAATTTAACATGGGATTATAAAGATGAATAAACGTAAAAGATTGAACCATAGGCGGGATTCGAACCCACATTACTGGATTTCTAGTCCAGGGTGTTTACCAATTACACCACTTCGGTCCTGTTAGATTTTTATATTTTTGTAAATATAAACCTCTGAAAGGATAGTAGATCATTGATGAACACAATGCGATTCGATGCCCTACCATAGATCAACTATTCACGCACATTCATCTGAAGTTCAGTCGTTTTTTGAAGTAAGGATTGTAGGTTAGTACTGCTATGGTTGGCAGTTACTTGACAGTTCTTATTCAAATGACAGCATCCCGGTTCTTATATATTTCAATAGAACTGACTGAGAATTGTTCTGGTTAATTATAAACAAGTTTAAAGTTTCTTTGCCTAATTGGCCACTATCGTGTATGTAACTTAAGAGATATAGAATTAAATTTTCTGAATTATGAAGATAACTTAGATAATTTAACATGGGATTATAAAGATGAATAAACGTAAAAGATTGAACCATAGGCGGGATTCGAACCCACATTACTGGATTTCTAGTCCAGGGTGTTTACCAATTACACCACTTCGGTCCTGTTAGATTTTTATATTTTTGTAAATATAAACCTCTGAAAGGATAGTAGATCATTGATGAACACAATGCGATTCGATGCCCTACCATAGATCAACTATTCACGCACATTCATCTGAAGTTCAGTCGTTTTTTGAAGTAAGGATTGTAGGTTAGTACTGCTATGGTTGGCAGTTACTTGACAGTTCTTATTCAAATGACAGCATCCCGGTTCTTATATATTTCAATAGAACTGACTGAGAATTGTTCTGGTTAATTATAAACAAGTTTAAAGTTTCTTTGCCTAATTGGCCACTATCGTGTATGTAACTTAAGAGATATAGAATTAAATTTTCTGAATTATGAAGATAACTTAGATAATTTAACATGGGATTATAAAGATGAATAAACGTAAAAGATTGAACCATAGGCGGGATTCGAACCCACATTACTGGATTTCTAGTCCAGGGTGTTTACCAATTACACCACTTCGGTCCTGTTAGATTTTTATATTTTTGTAAATATAAACCTCTGAAAGGATAGTAGATCATTGATGAACACAATGCGATTCGATGCCCTACCATAGATCAACTATTCACGCACATTCATCTGAAGTTCAGTCGTTTTTTGAAGTAAGGATTGTAGGTTAGTACTGCTATGGTTGGCAGTTACTTGACAGTTCTTATTCAAATGACAGCATCCCGGTTCTTATATATTTCAATAGAACTGACTGAGAATTGTTCTGGTTAATTATAAACAAGTTTAAAGTTTCTTTGCCTAATTGGCCACTATCGTGTATGTAACTTAAGAGATATAGAATTAAATTTTCTGAATTATGAAGATAACTTAGATAATTTAACATGGGATTATAAAGATGAATAAACGTAAAAGATTGAACCATAGGCGGGATTCGA